>CM032468.1:8355438-8955438 GCA_019059595.1 Marasmia exigua | reverse complement strand
GGACTCCCACCGCATGACGGCGGGGGTCTACCGACTAAAACCCCTGGGCACCCTCTCGTCGTCCATAGTGAGGGGTTGTGGTGACGGGCACGAAGCCATGTGCACAACCTCTCGGACGGAGCCCGCCTTGACGGCGGGCTCCGTCGCTACCCCCGGGTGGGCTGGGCGAGGGGTGGGGGGCGTTAGGGACAGCCGAGTGTCAGCAGCCGTCCCTGACGAGCACTGGAGGTGACCCCTGCAATGCCGGCGCAGGTACCCCCGTACCGGGCGCCGGCTGGCTCCCTCCAAGGAGAGGAAGGAGACGCGCATATTGTCGGCGTCTCCGACCCCTCTTCACTCTTCGGAGCGCGTCAGCTGAAGGATGTTCCTCCCGCGCGCGCTCCGCCGCTTCCTTCGCTGCCATCACCTCCTCACAGAAGGTTGCGAAGGCCTTCCAGGCCTCCTCTCCTGTCAACATAGCTTCCACTATGCTGCTAAGGTGAGGTTCTGGCTGACCTACGCCACCAGTGACCTGGCGCTGCTGATCCCACGACGGGCAATACGCAAGCGTATGTTCCACTCGTGGCAGGAAGGGGCTCCCTCACGGTGGATGCGATGCAGGTAATGACCAAAGCAACCATGCCCGGTCATCACTTGCACCATCCTCTAGGTGGGGGAGCCATGCGGCCGCTCGAGCCACCGGTTAAGTACCGGGGCGAGCGCGTCCGATACACGGCGGTTATATTCGGACCGCCTGATTTCTGAGGCTCAGAGGGAAATCATACTTTCATGGTACCCGTTACGCGCCGCCTATCTCTCTACGGAGCAGTATGGCTCGCCCCGCGCTTTCTTGTCGGCGGTCCATTTTTACATTGCCGCCAACACTTCCGTCTCCAGCTCCCACGGAGCGTCACCCGCCAGCGCGCAGGCCGCGGAGAATCCCACCGTGTGGTAGGATCTTCCGGCCCTTTGTGCGATGGCGCGCTGGGGTCTCCGGCAGGAGGCGGACATTGTCCAGGCTCTCTAGCGCCTCTACCCAGATGGGCGCACCGTAGAGCGCCATGCATGTCATATAGTTATTCGTGGTGGACTTTGAAACCGCATATTGTCCCAAGTATGTAGGTAATTATGTTATGACACGGGCACAAGATAAAATTAGATTCGAGAACCTTGAAAATCAAAAAGGCCTTGGTGTTTCGCCTACACTTGTTCCAAGTACACAAGTACTAGGTATACAAATGATCAATCATTTGTTGAGATAAGTATCGGTTATATAAACTGAGACAATACAACGCGACTGTTGACTAAGGAAAATTTGCATACTTCAATCTGTTTTTTTTGTCAAGCGTATAATCGGGTTTAGATGTTACTAGGAAATCATCCGATACAAATTACAGATTATTAGCAACGGAACCGGTAATAAATAGTTTTGTTCCTGTTATTACTACTATTAATAAATCAAGGCCGAACAGGTGTATATCTAGTTTATTATGTCGAGTAAAGTAACTGAAATCTTCGTAAATAGTGAGACTTGTAACAGTTGTGGTACTACATAATTACGTAATTAATAGATACTGAACTTAATTTTATACATACAACTTCATTAATACTTTAAAATCATTCAAATCAATTTCTTGTAGTAATTTGGACCACTATGGACAAATATGCATGAAGTAAATTAGTATTTTTCATACTGTATCTATCTACTATTAACATTCTGAGTAGAATAACAATTTTATTAGCAATAAAATGAATTAGCGTGGGATTGGAAATGACCGTGGGAGAGCCACGTTTCGGCATGAATGGGCCGGCTCGACCGAAGTGATACCACGGCCTCACAGAAAACCGGCGTGAAGCAGCACTGTGAGGCGTTTCGCTGCGTGAGTGAGGGTACCGGAGGCCTAATCCGGGGGAAAAGAGGGAGTCTAAAGGTTGGCAGCGCACTTGTGACTCCACTGGTGTCATGGGCGGTGGCAATTGCTTAATATCATGTGACACGTCTGCTTGTCTGCCACCTAATGACATATATGTATAAAATAAAATGGGTACTAATTAAACAAGCTTCTTTTTAATAGCATTATTCGCCTCAGAAAATATATGTTACCTTCTAAATAACTAAGTCGGCCACAACCAATGCGCGTCTTAATAATAGTATCTCAGACACTAGTCATCTTATATGTAAGCCACTGTAAATATAACTCAGCATAGTGGTTATTTTTTAGCATCTAAATTTGTGGTATGCATTCAAATAGGAAGCTTCTAAAGTATTAATATATGACACCAAAATAGCAAGGATATTAGCCTCTAATTGCATAATTTAGTATGAATAAAATGTAACTCGTCCTACATTAATCGATTGTTAAATGTACCTAAAACTGTCATCAAATAGTATAATTAAAGCCACTACATATTATTATTATTATGTATTACACATGAACTATTAAGGACAGTCAGCCAGAGCGATGGTAGCCTAGTGGTTTAGAACGCGTCCTCCATGCGGAGGGTCGATTTCTCTAGATTTTTCAAATCTATGTGCATATTTCTATATTTACCTCGGCGGTGAAGGAAAACATCGTGAGGAAACCTGCTCGTTTGGGATAGTTTCAGAAGCGTGTAACCATGATTCAGTTGGTCTTGTTCCTCTGTCAAAGGGTTGCGAAGGTCAGACGGCAGTCGCTTCATTGTAATTACCAGGCTCCCCAAATCCTGAATCATGATCAAAGCGTACCCTGGGCTCCAAAGCACAGCTTTGGACTCAACCGGGAATTATACGCAAATATGAAGAAGAAGAAGAACTATTAAGGACAGTCATAGTAAAACCATTTATTTATGCAAATCAATTTGTGTATTAATATGTGTAACAAGTACAATAATTTATAGAAAAGTAATTAATAAACATTAACACGTATAATTACGTGATTAAAAGAAAAAGAAAATAAGGGCAGACGGGCGGGCGGGTCGGCACAAGTATCGAATAGCGCTCTCTGATTGGTGCAAATGGCCGGTTGCTGTCATGTCGCGCACTCGCGCCAAATCGTACAGTGACTATTTTCACGATAAAAGAATATGAAGTATTATTTTACATGTTAAGTTATAATATATGATGTTGAGTATTGAAGCTTGAATATATTATTTTTGAGGAGCTTGTATTGAAGCTGTAAAACGTAATATGGTGATGAGTTACAAATTTCTTGGCTGAGTTAGTAAATTAGTTTGCAATGTATAAATCAAAAGGACAAGGAAAATTAATTGTTGATATTGACTTGACGCTTTCTTTAACATTTTTAGTTGGCGTTGTAAAGAAGATGAATCAGTTAATTAAAGGCTATGTCAATTTCCCGGTGCTTAGTTAGTAAATTAGAAGTTTGCGCGCGTGGCCAAATAAAAATTCTGTGGCCTTGTTTAACATTTCTCAAATAAAATTAACAAAAATCTGTACGCGCGAAATCTACAATGAATCTGACGGCTCCAGTGACAGACGCCACTAGGGATGTGGTACCGAGTAGTGAAGTCTAGATTCGATTTTTAAGTAAATGACACACAAATTTCATCTCGGTTCTACCAATTAGACCACTGAATGCGTAAAAGATTGCTATAAAAAATATCAACTATTGATTTAGATTAGTGGTAAAGTATTTGTTATAATATTTCCACTGGATATTGTAAATATACCTACAATTGTTGATGTTCGAGAGCTCATCTCAAATCAAGCACTTACAAATTTCGTCGGCTTAATAACGCGTTCAGTGGTCTAATTGGTAGAACATTCACCCGGATTGTGGAAGGTATGGGTTCGAGTCCCACCTAAACACGAGATGAAATTTGTAATTGTGTTATTTACTTAAAAATAAATTGATTAATATAAAATATGAACATTCGATTTTTATTCGGCTAATACTACTTAGTCTGAGGTCTGAAACTGAAACCTTAACACAGTTTAGAGTCCAGGATGGATAGCTATCGGCCGCACTCAGAGACGTCATTTAAGCTAATGTTCATTAACTTTTCGGTTCGGTAGTCTTTATGCGTATCAAAATAAGTGTCAATATTTTTTCTTAAGTAGCCAACTAAGTGCCGTGTGGTCCCCGGCAGAGTAGAATAGACTACCCTCACTCTTACCGAGATGTCGTAAAAGGCGACTAAGGTAAAGCTGCTGGTATGATCATCAGCACCCAGAGAAGGAAAACTCTGCATTTATATCAAAACCCTCGCCAACCCGTCTGCCAAGCGTGGTGAGTATGGCAATTACCCCTCATGTGATTGAGGGAGGCCCGTGCCCCAGCAGTGGGGACTTAAATAAGCTGACGATGATGATGATGATGATGAGCCAACTAAGTTAATAAACAACTCTGAGTGTGGCAGTTAGTGATGATTCAATGACAGTCATTGAAAATTTGAACTCAAGTACACAAACTTATCTCTGCTACAGTTATTTAAGTTTACTCTTCACTATACCTAACACTTGAATTTAGTGGTATGTAACCTACACATACAGTACACTCTGTTAAGAACAAATATCTGATCTACTAGACTTTTGAAAAGCTTATTACTCTTTCAAAGACATTTAGCGCGCTGTGGTACAAATTTCATTACAATTATATTACGTGCTGTACATAATATTCTTCTTATTTTATTTTAAATGTTGCAATAACTTTTTAATTTTATCAAAATCCAATTTAATCTTAATTTCATTCCTTTTTATCTTAATTTATTTAAATTCTTGTTAAATGTATTAAAAAGTAATCAGTATTATATTCTAATTTATCCCAATTTAATCTATAAAATAAGCGAATTTATATTATGACCAAGCTGTGTATGCTATTTTAGGATTACTGTCTAGCTTATTTAATTTTATATATTGTTGTTTGATTGACTGTGATCTGATTGCGTACCTAATATAAGTAAATAAATAAATAAATTATTTGTACCAATTTTCGTAGTGTTAATTTACTTTAGTTAACGGTTTTTGTTCTAGATACTAAGATCTGTAGATATCGTACATTACCCAGACTACGAGTACAGTCGCCTGCAATGATATGTAATAGACTCTTAAGGCGGAACAATAAGGGTCATATTTGAATGAGATTGTATATTTATTAGTGCACGTAACTGTAGATGACGATCACGACCACTCTGCCAAGAGCACAGAGTACTTTATATAATATGAGCAAAGAATGTACTGGTTAAGAAGTCCACAAGCCCGATGGCGCAAAAGTCTGCAGGCAGCAGCGGAGCCTGCGGCAAGCAACGGAAGCCGCGAAAGCCTGTGGCCAGTGATTGACCGTGCCCCGTACGCCAGACCACATGGGGTCGATCCCGACCTTCAGGAATTTAGGACAAACATTATTTCCCAACATCACATAGATTGATCTGACTCCGAGATAGGTAGCTAAAGTACCTGTGCTACGGATATCGGAACCAACAGCGGAATTATAAATACATATATACATATAATAACTTTCTTTTGTAAATACATACTTATAATACATAGAAACATCCAGAATAAATACTAACAGACATGTTCATGCACACAAATGTTTGTACTGTACGGGAATAGAACCCGCAACTCTTGCACCAGACGCAGCATTCACTTAAATTATTTTTAGGGCTTCTTTTAATGTTCCATGTTTTACGACCTATTATGTATTGGATGTTTTGTATCTGTCAATTTGGTTTTGTTTTCTTCTGTATTGCATGTACATTTTTATATTGCTTTGCTTCTAACGCATAGACGTCAACCACTGTCCAGCATGAAAACCAGCGCTGCAGCTGCTGCTTGCGCCAGTTGCAGCATATGCTGAGGCTGAACCTTGTTGGCCGCAACTTTTATGCTCTGTGCCGTTTTTATTTATTATTTGTTTTATGTATCATGTGTTGTAGTCAATAAATAGTTTCTTTCTTTCTAATGTGAACGCCGTGTGGTCCCCGGCAGAGTAGAATAGGCCACCCTCACTCTTACCGAGGTGTCGTAAAAGGCGACTAAGGTAAAGCTCATGATCATCAGCACCCAGAGAAGGAAAACTCTGCATTTATATCAAAACCCTCGCCAACCCGTCTGCCAAGCGTGGTGAGTATGGCAATTACCCCTCATGCGATTGAGGGAGGCCCGTGCCCCAGCAGTGGGGACTTAAATGGGCTGATGATGATGATGATGAATGTGAACGAACCTTTTACTCAACAACATACATGAGACAGCCGTTTCAGCGTTTCCAACAATCAATGTATGTCAATGTTCTATATACTACATTATATTGAGCAGAACATTTGAATATTCGAATAAAAGCGGTTTTATTTTCCTTAAAACTTCCCGCTCTAAAAATGTTCTTATCACTTTAATAGTTATTTAATACAATTTACTCTCTATTTGTCAATTAATAAAGGTTAGTTAAGTGTTCTAAGCAAAGGGGTAATCAGAATGAACTCTTACAAGAACCTACTTTGAATATAGATAATAATTAATGATAGGCAGTACATTTTCACTTACTCACATTCTTTGTTGGATGTTTTTGATACTTAATAGGCACTCGATATGTGCGTCTCTGATCGCTGACTATTGACGCTGGCACCTACCTAATAAATGTTACCTACATTGTTTGCTATGTCAATATTTATCATCATCATCATCATCATCTTAGCGTTTTTTTCCCCGTTGCGTCCCAAGCTGTCGCTTCGAAGCCCGGGGTCCGCTTTCCTACTTCAACTCCTCCACTTCACGCGGTCTTGTGCATCCGTAGTGGTCAGTTTATTAGCACGCATGTCATCCCTTACGATGTCAAGCCACACCTTTTTAGGACTACCCCTTCTACCGGGACCCGGCGGTGGTGCCATGGCCAGACATTTGTTTCCTACGTAGCTGTTCGGTTTCCGCAGGGCATGACCGTACCAACGTAGGCGACTCTCCAGTAGTTTGTCTGCTATGTCACGGATATGAAGGCTCCCACGTATGCGTGAGTTTCTCACGCGGTCTTTTCGCGTAACTCCACACATCCACCTCAGCATGTTCATCTCCGTGACATACAACTCTTGCTTGTGTTGCTAAAGTACAGGCCAAGTCTCGCTGCCATACAAAAGTACCGGTCTAATGATGGACTTATAGACCTATCCCTTTAACTTAACCGGCATTTTGGGGTCACAGATGACGCCTGTCACCTCACGCCATTTGGTCCACGCGGCAGCAATACGTGCCTTGACGTCGTAATCGATGTCTCCGGACGAATGGAGTACCGATCCCAGGTACTTAAAATGGCCATTTTAACAACGTTAAAATGACAGTTAACGGACAGCTACGTGGGAAACAAATGTCTGGCCATGGCACCACCGCCGGGTCCCGGCAGAAGGGGTAGACCTAAAAAGGTGTGGCTTGAAATCGTAAGGGATGACATGCGTGCTAATAAACTGACCACTACGGATGCACAAGACCGCGTGAAGTGGAGGTAGACCTCATCATTGCCAATACGGACAGACGTGAGATCAGAAGAGCCGCTGACCATGTACTCTGTCTTCGCCACATTAAGTTTCAGGCCACCGTTCTCAAGCGACTTCTTCCACCCATTAAAACTCGTCTCACCAACCTGCCCTTATCCGAATCCACCAGCGCGATATCATCAGCATACATCAGCACCCAAGGAGGCTGCCCATGAGATTTTTAATGCTGTCTGACAGAACGTCTAGTATCACGCTAAATAAAAATGGGCTGAGGACGGAGAATGGGCTATGTCAATATTTATAAACAACATAATTACATATCACATATGAACCTAGGCTATGTTTTTAAAATCTAAATTATAAAAAAAAAGAAACTGACTAGAAGCACAGAGCCCTCTCTGGCCCCTGCCAGATTCTCAATCAGCGAGTAAATATGTAAATTCTTACATCTTAAACATTGACATGGGAGCCTAATTTGAACCAGGCTTTACGACCGAATAGGAGTTTACCTTTACCTTCACTTCACACGCGTTGTGTTTCTCCTTTGTTTGGATGCGACAGGTAGAGTCCGAGCCACGAAAGAAGTCGTTTCGAAGAACATTCAAATTTAAGCTTTATTATTTATACAATACAAGGAATATCAAATTTTAGTTCCGTGATTTTCCGTGAGACTACTTTCGTGGCGCGTACTCTATATTTCATTCATTACGGGACGGCTTGAAAGTAAGCCTCCTGATTCCGTTTTACTCGTGTCTATATTCTATATATAATATCCTTCAACCGATTACGGCTACGGCGGCCAATCTCAACGATCAGCCACGTACGCAGGATGTATTATAATGCACAAGTGTGTGCGCATACATACGGCACTCTCTATTTCCTTAACCTCATATTCCGACGGGGCACCAGCGTGACACGAACGGAGAGGGATTGACCGCAGGACTAACGGCTTAACGTGCTTCCCGAAGCACGGGGGTACAAGACCGCCAACTTCCCGACTCCGAGCTGACACTAAGAATTTCTTACCGAAAACTTAGGTACACATTTTTGGCCTGACCCGGGATCGAACACGGGACCTCTTGCGCGGCCGTCGCTTTAGAGTGCGACCCACTAACCATAACGCCACCGAGGCAGTCAAATTTTCACTTTAAGTAGGTATGTTACGAATATCACACAACAAATGAATTACAGAACAAAAATTGTCTGAGAGTGCATTTGGTATAATAAAAAATTAAACTGAAATTTTGAAAAACCCCCGACACAACTAAAGCTCTTTCATTTGATACCTATATTGAGGCAGTTGGAACAACAAATAGGTTATTCGTCATTTTCTGACGGCGGCCATCTTGGATTTGAAATTTTTCACAATTAATATATTCTGCTACTCAAGCCCATGATTACCCATATTGTGGGAGTTGTGTTAAAACATAAAATCCAAATCTTTGTGACGGCGGCCATCTTGGATCGATTTTTATCCAAAATAGCTAAGAACACTCCCTCTTTATTCATCTTTCAAACAAAAAAAAAACCAAATCTAAATTGGTTCATTTGTTCGGGAGCTACGATGCCATAGACAGACACACAGGCACACACAAACAGACACGTCAAACTTATAACACCCCGTCGTTTTTGAGTCGGGGTTTAAAAACGGAGCAAAACGTTACGTATCTACTTACAAAAAAAAAATTGGGACACCTACTTCTGGTTATAAATTTAAGAGTAGGTAATGATATGATGATGACAAACTGACAAACAGTATCGGCGGCGAATCATCGAATGACGCTGGCTGACCGTGTTGCCGTCACGCTTGGCTCGCGGCCTTCCTCGCTCGCAAAGCTGGGATGTTTTATAATTATATAATCGACATAGTAAACAACAGATACAGGGTGTATCGGTAAATAGTACCTATAATAGGTACAGACAGCATCGAAATGATCTTTGTTAAACACAAAGACCTACGAAAACGATCGCAGCATCTGAGCACAATACCTACCATATACTTTCATTTGTCTTTTGCTTCCGAAAAACAAATGAAAATGCGCCTTGTTATCTTTTGTCAAATGCTTGGATACTGATACAAATGATTATGAAAAAATTAAAATTAGAAATAGCTTTATTCAATTTAAGTCCATACAGAACATTTATGATATTAATGTCAAATATTATGTAATCTACCGCTGATTCGGAATGTCAATTTCTACCGTAAAAAATCAGCAAGAAACTCAGTAGTAACTCTTATCAAATTTAATATGCAAATTACAATTTTCATTTTATTATAATGCAATATTATACAATTAAATAAAAATTATGATTACAATGACAGTCTGACGCTGACTTTACCTAATTTTACACAACTAGGTACCTTTTCCTCTCGCAGCATTTGCCTACCTGGAGTAAAGGTGATTGCAGACGATCAGTCTTTTCCTTGTGGGCGTAATAAAACTGATCAGAATATGTATTTTTTACCCGACTACGGCAAAGCAAAAGGAGGGTTATGATTTTGACAGGCTATGTATGTATGTATGTATGTATGTATGTATGTATGTATGTATGTATGTATGTTCATCTGTTTCCACGTAACTTCTTAACAACTTATCAGAATTCGACAAATGACATATCATTATAAGCGTCTTGATCGTCCGCTGGTTATAGGCTATATGAAGTTTCACAAAATCTAATGTGGCGCCCTCTAGCGGACAAAACATACAGAGTAAAAAAATAAAGTTATGATAAATATGCCGTGTTTGGTATCATTTGAAAGCGCTTGACTTGTACATTTTGAATATATATATATATATATTACTAGCACTTGGACACCAAAATAGTACAAATAAAATAAAAGTAAAAAAACTAAAACCCAACTACGACAAAAAACGTCGCTGAAAAAGTATAAAACAAGCCTTCGTTGTCAATTTATGCAATATTCACTATGTAGAGATAAAATTTCATGTTTGGAAAGGCGTAGTCACACGTTAAATATACTACCCTTTGACAACGTGTGACTGCGGATTTCCAAACATGAAATTTTATCTCTACATAGTGAATATTGCATAAATTGACAACGAAGGCTTGTTTTATACTTTTTCAGCGACGTTTTTTGTCGTAGTTGGGTTTTAGTTTTTTTACTTTTATTTTTTGAAAAATAAGTACATAGTAACTTTTATCGCCATCAACACGATAAGAAGAAGAAGAAGTACCTTTTTTATGATATAAGGAGCAGACAAGCAGACGTAATGACTGACCGGATGGCGCAATTGGTAGTGACCCTGCCTCTTACGCCAAAGGTCGTGGGTTCGATCCCCACCCTGGACAAACATTCGTGCGATGAACACTTGTGTTTGTTCAGTGTCTGGGTGTAATTTATGTATTTAAGTATATATTTGTGTTCCTCTGTTGTCTGATATCTGTGACACAAGTGCTTAAGCTACTTAGTATGGAATCAGGTCCACGTATGAGATGTTGTAAGAATTAATGATAAGCGACTACCGCCGCCCATGCACACCTGGAGCCCAATTCTCGTGCTCGTGATATTTTCAAAACATGGCGGATATCACCTGAAAACCATACAACAAAACGATGTTTTAGTGATATGTGTCGTATGAAAGTAAATGTCACGAGCACGAGAATTGGGCTCCTGTCACGTCAAAAGAGTCACAGGTGCGCTGCCGGCCTTTTTAAAAGAGAGTAAGTACGCTCTTTTCTTGAAGGTTGGCAGGTCGTATCGGTCCGGAAACACCGCCGGCGATATATGTAGTTCATTCCACAGTTTTTTCGTTCGAGGTAGAAAGTTTCTTGAGAAACGCACAGTTGAAGACTGCCAACCATCTAGATGATGAGCATGGAACTGTTATAAATATGGAATAAATACCTCATATGTTCATACGATTTCAATTTAAGGTTTTAGTGGCCACTTTAAATCTTGCTACGGATGATTGTGACATAAATGGCGAAGGTAGATAGGCAAAACAAGTTGGGAAAATCACAAAATACTTTTTTTTATTTTAAATGACTTGATACATTTTTCATTTATTAGCTAAGTTTCATTACAATCAATAAAAAACCGGTGGCAGCGCCACTGATCCGTAAATGGCCCGTTTATGTTTAATTTAAAAATGCAAACTTGTTTACTCAAGAAATATTCAAAAATAATACTTACAATTTTTTTTTTTTAATGTCGGTACCTATCTATATAGATAATACCTAGATATAGAGAAAGAGGATAGTCCCTTTCTCTAGATAAAAAGATCGTATGGTAAATAAAGTTTAAAAGATTTAATTTCTTTGTTACAGCGATGTCGGCCGATGGGTCGACGACGGATATCAATGTGCTGCTCAACGATACCGGTAAAGTACCTACATATTTTAAAATTAAACCTCAATCATGAATCTCATCCGTTTGGAACTGTGGTAGTGAACGCTGCCTTTGGCTCAAGGGTTGCGGGTTCGATCCCCGCACAGTACAAACATTTGTGTGCATGAACATGTCTGTTTGAATTGGACTGGGTGTTTCTTTGTATTATAAGTACCTATGTATTTACAAAAGAAAAGTATTATATGTATATATTTGTAATCCCACTGTTGATTCTGATATCCGTAACACTTTTCGCCCAAAAAAGAACACGCAGCTAAAGTTTTCGTACTTTTTCGACAGGAGGACGTCATCATCGAACAGAAGTCTGTAATATTTAAAAAAATGTTAATTTAGTGACATCTATCGGTTTACTTTAATAATACGTGCTTATGTTCAGTGTCGCACGTAAGACGTTACGCAACAAGATACTAATTCGCTACTATCCTTATAGGTGGCGCTGCAAAGTAAAATTTATGTGAAAAGCGCCATCTAGCCCAATCTACTAAAACTAGCGTAGGCATGAAGTCAACTTGTTAGTTTCGTGGTGAGTTCATGGATGGCAGTGACAATCGCTTGCGAAGTATTTTATGATTCCACCACTAGATGGCACAACATACTGTTCTCTTCTTAGTGTTTACTGTTTTAACTAGATGTACTGTATTTCTTTATAACAAAAACGATTGTAGGCACACACTTAGATTATAATTTTATAAAAATAAAGTAAACATTTTAAAATAAGATTTTAGTAATGACCGTTATTTACTGTCCTTCCTGATCTTTGTTACGAGTAAGGATTACAGATTTTCTTTACTTTCCCAACGTAATTTCCTAATGATATAGGTATGTATTGACTTTACTATTATACTTACGTAACTGAAAGAATCTGATTTATTTTCTTTCCTTTCAAATGCTTTTGTTAGTATAGGTAGGTACAGGGTGTATAGGTAGGACCATGGGAGAGCCACGCTTCGGCATGAATTTGCCTGCTCGACCGAAATGATACCACGGCCTAACAGAAACCGGCGTGAAGCAGCACTGCGCTGTTTCACTGCTTAAGTGAGGGTACCGGAGGCCCAATCAGGGGGTAAGGGGGGTTTAAATGTTGGCAGCGCACTTGTGACTCCACTGGTGTCGCGGGTGTCCATGGGCGGCGGCAATCGCCTACCATCAGGTGATCCGTTTGCTCGTCTTCAACCGATCACATATAAAAATGGGTTTATTTGTGACTCACCTAAATAGATAAATCAAATAATTGTACCTAGTTACCTATGTACAGATGGCCACACATCAGGTTACCGCAATCTGTCAAATTTCCTCAATTGATATTGAACTGTATTGAACCAAACGGGTTTGACATAAAGGTGAGAATCGGTTGACGCAATTTAAGAGATTTGTATACATTTGTGTGGCTGTCAGTACCTAAATCTTCAAGAAACCTACTAAATCCAACTGAAAGCCTACAGTCAGCATTACTAAGGGCCTACAACGAAACAAAATTCTCTACCAAAACTTTGTCCCCGTCCCTATCACACGCGCAGTGTGTCTCTTTCTTTTGGATGCAACAGCCAACAGGTATATTGTTTTAAACTTTCATAGTAACCAATATTAGAATAGTTATTTACGAGATTTCTACCGTACCTTATTTTTGAGTTTCCGATATTTCGGCACAGTTGCCAGCGCCATGGTCACGGAGTAACTGAAGTTTTTGCGGGTAACATGTTACTGGCAGACAAAACGGTCTACCCTCCTTCGCAGTCTTTTACTACGCTTACCTAAGGTACATGGTAGAAATCTCGTAAATAACTATTCTAAAGCCTACAGGTATATTCTCATTCGTTACAGGGCGGTTCCTTTATAGGCCCTTTGAATTCCACAATGGGCGCATTCCACGTCACAGTGACGCCACCGGGTATTATGTAGGTGAATCCAATTAACTAGCGCACCTGTAGCGAAAAAAAATGTTTTATCGATATCGATATAAATATAAGATTTTAAACTTTCGCGTAGCATTACCTATACAAATAATTAATGTACACGGGTCAAAACGAAATCGAAACGTCAAGCTAAGTATGTGGATGCTGAGGTTTATATTATGTTCAAATTCTTGATTATCATCATCATCATCCTCCTGCCCTTTTCCCAGGTTATCTGGGGTCGGCGCAGTATGTTTTCCTTTTCCATCTGTCCCTGTCATTCGTCATCGAATCATCCACCTCTTTTTCCATCATGTCATTCTTCACACAATCCATCCATCTCTTTTTCGGCCGTCCTCTGTTCCTCCACCCACTTACGTTTAAACTCATCACTTTTTTGGCAACATGTTCTTCCCCTCTTCTCCTTACATGGCCATACCAGGAAAGACGATTTGCCTTCAAATTCTTGATTATGTTGAGCAATAAAATCTTTCATTTACGTTACCATGATGGAAATCCAAATAGATAGCTACGTACAGCAACGCACAGCAGCCGTGGTCACGAGCGGACTCAAGTAGTCCGCTCGTGACCACGGCTGCAGTAACGTAGCCGAAACGTCGAGCAAAATATGTGAGTACACAGTGTTGTATCAAATCGTAAATAATAAATCGGGTTAATTCCCGTCTTGATTAATTATAGTATTTAATAAATTGGAATTTATCGTAGCTTTCGAGCCCAACATCATTGGCGAGACTAAAGCGCATCGACTTCGCTGGCTCGGCCACCTAGAAAGAATGGGAGACGATCGTGCGATAAAGCGAGCGTATCAGGGACGTCCTAATGGCAATGGCAAAAGGCCAGTCGGCCGTCCGAGATATCGCTGGAAGGATGAGGTCGAAAAAGACCTGCGCGGACTCTCGGCAGATGACTGGCAGGAGGTGGCGCAGGATCGACAAAGATGGAGGCTCTTATTATCGGAGGCCAAGACTCACTATAGGTCGCTGCGCCAACCTAGTTAGTTATCGTAGCTTTAGAGGGGGGAGAGGGGATGGTGTCGTTGAGCGGTTATGACCAGGACCACATGATTGAATGATTGTTGGGGCGGAAAATTCCTCGAGTGGAAGCCACGTACAGGAAGTCGCAGCCGTGCCAGGCCCCCCACAAGGTGGACTGACGATCTGGTGAAGGTCGCGGGAATCCGGTCGTGAGAATCCTATGTCCAGCAGTGGACTTCTATTGGCTGAAATGATGATGATGATGACGATGAGCGGGACCGCAAATTTTAGCCTTTCCCTATAGATTTTTCCCTATAGCATAACTTAAATAAAGAGCCACGCTTCAGCATGAGTGGGCTGGTTCGACCGGACTGATAACGGCCTGACAGTGCTGTGTTTCACTGCGTAAGCCAATCCGGGAGAGAAGGAGTTTAAAGTTGTTGCGGATGTCCATTGGTGGCGTCAATCGCTTCCTATCAGGTGATCTATTCATCTGTGACCTTACACATAAAAAATAAATCCTACTCCATTCAACAAAAGAGGGTGGCAATGACACCTTTAGATAAGTACTTCATATTCCTCTGGGCTTCCTTGACCTCATCAAATCATTTAAGTTCCTACATCCAAGAAATGCAATTTGGCAAGCTTGATTCACATAAAATTATATGTTTAATCGACACTGGCAGCCTTCACCAGGTCATTGCATCCAGCAGATCTGGTTCCGTCGTGTACGTAGGCAGGCTATGTTTAGTTTGCGGTCTAGTCGTTAAACGTGAGTGTAGTACTTCGAAGGCACAGTAGTTGATTCCTATTGATATTATCAGATGGCCCTATTCTCGTGACTGTAAAGTCGAATTCAGAGATTTGATACCTTCGTCCATACAAATCTCTAACTCGAGTTCAATTTCGCGTGCTCGAGAATAGGCCTTCAACATTCTTTTAGTTTGGCTTTTTATTCTTTTTATAAACAAGAACAAGTTTAAGGAAGATATACTAGAATAGGAAACAATTTTGAATTTCATTTTTAATTTCGGGACTTTTTTTATTCCAAATTTGGGAAACACTAACTTGGTCTTCAACTGACCTGCTGGAGAAATTACTTGTTGAATGCTTGGAAGATGCCAGCTATCTTACTTTACTTTGGCCTTTTAAGTTCCATAAGAATTTAGGTTCCATACATCAGTCACCATGATCCATTTGATCTGGTTTCTCTATCTAAGGTTTGCAAAGGTCAATGGTTTCCATATAATAACTAAACTGGCCAAAGTCTGGAAAATCTGGTCAAAGCTAAACCCGGCCTACGAAGCGACCGCATCGGACGCAGGAAACTTGCAATGACAAGATGTGAACATATGAGATTTCCAAATATTGGGTCATCGAATAAGCGTAGATGCCCTTTATAGAAATAAGATTTAGCTATATTCAAGACACACCATATGTCATTCATAGGAGCGTAGGGCTGGTGGGGCTTACGGGAAAGATTTAGGTAGGTATACTGCAGTAATGTACTTACTTAAATACCAGTTGAGTATGCATTTTATTCCGTAATTTACTCCGTGTATATTGGAACAGCTGGTGTCGTCCAGAACATTATTCAGCTCGTGCCCCATAATAATGAATCATGCATGTATCACGTTTATTCTCCATATCATAACACTGTCTGGCCGTCCACGTGCAGGTAATTGTTGATAGCTATTCTGGTTTGGTTTATTACATGATTAATGATGGAATTTTGTGGATTTTACTTGGTTCTTACTTGGTTGTTTTCAGTTGTTGCGAAACACATGGCTGACTTTGATAAATTTCAGATAATTAGCCAGCCAAACCTTTTTTTACACCGTATTAATAAACAGTGAAAGATGCTTGTCAGATTAAATAGCGGACAAAGGTTGAAGGATGGAGACGATGATACCTTGTAGCACAGATATCGTAATAAAGTCTTTTCTGAGAAAAATGGCTGTACAGACTCGCTAGCGCAGGCAATGATATGGCAGTTACCTTTATTTATGTCTTAAAACAAAACTGTCCTTCTGCGCTTACTCAAAACATCTATAATTCCAAGAAACCGTCTTCTGTAACAACTCACCTCTGAGTGTCTAGTTTATTTTGTTGATTCACGTTGCAAAATGATACTGAAGAATAACATTATAGGTACCTACAGTTTAAGGCATCTATTTTCGAGTGCGTAACTCAGCAAACGTTTCCTCGAAGTGTATCCAGAGTTTAATGATTTACAATTTACATAATTTAGTAAGTCGATTCAGGGAGATATTCATACTGTTACGTCACCTACTTCTTCACAGCAACCGTTATCTGTATGGTGACCTAGGTCAGTTTCTCTTATGATAAGTTAATTACCAAGGTTGATTCTTTATTCATTGTACCTTACTTAATAAAAGTCTCCGATGATATCACCAACTGTACAATGGACAACATTTCATATTTTTAACATGTCCATATTGTTTTTTTATATGAAAGTAGACATAAAATGAACAAACCCATATTTTTTCTTTTTTCAAAATTTGTCCATTTTCATGCATAAAATAATTATTGAAATTCTTTATAATCTAAATAGACGTAAGCGCCAAATGACGTCATCGGACGGCTGAATACAGCGATATTCCTTTGCTTATCATTGTTTTAATAAAAAAAAGGTACTACTGTCAAAGGTAAATAATACTAGTGTCAACATTGTCAACGTCATTCATACATTCAACGTTGACAAGTTGTCTTTTTTTTGACAGTTACATGTCATGAGTTTGGCATTACGTAAATTTAAAACTATAATGTGCTAAGCAAAGAAATATTTTACATTCTGCCGTCCGATGACGTCATCTTACGTTTTTTAGTTTTTAATTTTTTTCTCAGTAAATAAGCAATATAAAAAATGAATAAATATATATTCGAGCAGCGGAAAAGTAAACAAAGAATTGGTATTTTTTGTTTCAGAGCTTAGCAATTTTGAAATGTTGTCCATCGTACTCGTATGGTCGTGATGGCTCGATTTTGTAAATAGTAATTTTCCCATTCATCAATATAGGTGCTATTGATATGTTATTCACCATCTGATTTTACTCCATCATGCTACTCGTAGTTACCTATTAGTATCAATCAATGACTTATTAGAGAGTTTTTATTAGAAATTCGGAGCGAAGACAAATCAACAAAAATTTAGTCACATAAAATGGAACGAGTCGCAGTTTTGGTCTTATAAAATTGGTGTAGCTAACCCAACATTTGAATCCGCGACAAGGCACACACACAAAATTACAAATAATACATTGAGACCAAGAGAAATCTTATTAAATGCTTATTAATTAGGTTACTTTCAACCTGTATATTCGGAAAACGGAAACTTTCAATCCGACCACCTTCTTCATCCTCGCCGCCAATTTCGTCGCTGTCCATTAAAAATGCATAAAAATAAACTTGTTTACCTTTATCGATGAACTGTATATACCGTGTAGATGTCCACGTCACTACCGACGCAAGTCTTGCTATAATGTGAGTCAATTGACACTATTTCATTCATCAGAAGAATCGATTGCGCTCACCTGGTCCATATATTCCATCGAGACGTCTCGTGACGCTGATGGTGATGTAATCGAGATTTTCATTATGGTTTTGCGTCGGTTTTTGTACTTTATGATTCTTTTTGGCGTGATAACACCATTGTTATTTAAATGATCGGAAACTTGGTGTTTTTGCTGATGTAAAGCAGTTTGCAAGGATGTGTCATTTTGTATGATTGAATGAAACGATGTAACTTATTGTTTTATTTTGTATTAAATGGTCTGTTCCTACATGTATACTATAATAGCAGTTAGTCAATGCAAAATGGTAAGTAGGTACTTATTGCATTGTTATTTTGAATATGAACGATGAAAACTTCATTTTGCAATACCAATAAAAACTAAGAAACAGATATTATTGTTTATTTAATGCTATTCAGAAACGTGGTTGAATCTTAATAATAAACGGCTTTAGAAACGGTAGTCTGTTCAGAAATAGCACCTACCTATACCTAACTCAGCGAACACTTCTACATATTATACGCAATACAGAAACAAAGTAAATTGTATAATTATGTTTATGACTATAATAGGCTATAAAAAGTTGAGTAGTAAAACCCACCGGAAATTGGTATTTATTGTTATTAATTACATAAATCCTGAGCAATGAGAGTAATCAAGACCTCGGTAGCAGATGCAATTCATCATTATTTTGTTAACACGTTTTACCTAACATCCCATATGTATAAAATTGCATTTTAAAAAGATATTCGGTTCCCTATTGTCTTAAAAGACAACGAATTTGACAAAAAGCATCTACCAACTTAACTTAAACAAAAGCATATCAGTATAATAATAACCCACGAATATTAAAAATAAATTAAACAGGAGAAGAATAATAAAAGTATGCAAGTAAGGAGTAGTTGTATCAAGAACTTAAGATGTAGGTACTGACTTAGCCCCGATTCGATCAATCTTTATCCGAGGATAAATCTATGTTATAACGTCAAATTTGTATGGAATGACAGCGCTATACCATTAGTATCGAAATAAGGTTGGTCGATTCGTCCCTTAGAAACCTCAACAAAATAGGAGACTTTAAAACCATAGGAATGTCATCAAACATACATTATGGCTTACATAGAATCCATATAAATAGACATGACACATATTAACAAAGGACATAGTACTCATTTTATTGTAGATGACATAACATAGGTATCTTTAAAATAGACCATGTAATATTCATGTCACATAATTATAGTGGATGTAATTCGCTGAGCAGAAATGACATGGTTCTGTGGAATGGAAAATTAAATTCTTTTACATAACTTTATTATTGTGCAACAAAAGTTATTTTTCTGTTGATACTGAATGCTTATTTCATTTCCGTTCACATACCTACTACGTATAATACCAGGAAACAAAGTAATTTCTATTATCTGGAAATTGTACGAAGATGCTATCTAAATAATTTGTCGGGCTGTTTCCGACTCCATTTCTTATTATTTTTGATTGTCTTCAGATTTTAATCTTTTGTTTATGTATAATATACCTAGAGAAATAAAAGAAATGTGTCATTATGTTGATAGAATCAAAGTCGATTATATTTTTTCTTTATAATCTTGTACTCCTGTCAGAGTAGTTATGATCACCGCTCGTTCTGTTTTGTACAATCGCAACCCTTCTGATGTGTCACCATATAATAGCGTTTTGCAAAGTGAATACTTTCGCCGATGTTGGAGTTTGTGGCAGATCATTACTAATAATGAGGTCCATCCATCAATTTGGAGTTCTCTAGGCGGGAGTCATCATTTTCCCTCAACTTTTCCCCGCACTACCAAACGTGTTGAGATTTTGGTTGATTTTAATATCGATGGTTATAAAATTAAAACAATGGAAATACGAGTATGACGCGTGTCGAAGTTGAAGTATGTGCCCGGATATGTTCAAGAAGTTATCACTATCTACGGAAATTTACTATCAATGTGACAAGCGATTGAACTTTGCCATAATTCTCTTCACGACTATCTGCACATGACTTGATAAACAATTTATAAACACTAATCCAAAGGTATTTCATATAGTCTTAGGCAACTTAACAGATTTTCCTCTTATTTGCTCCAACATTGTATAACTTTGCAGAAATCGGTAGGTAAATCCCACCATAAAAGATTTTGGTATCATCAAGAATGGCCATTGAAATCCCCGCTCTTAATGGTTATGTGGTCAAAAATGTGACGTCAATGAAGATATTGCATTACCGTGACGTAGACGATCTCGACAGAGGATAAAGTTTCACAACGAGGTAAAATACAAAGTTGTTTAATATTTTCCAATCTCCAATGATTAGCAATACGGAATGAATTTAATCAACCAGCCATGAGCGAGCTTGAGATGTATCTCATGAATGTATGCATTTTATGAGTATACTAAGGATTTTTTATGTGATATTTGTATTTCACTTGGTGGCAGCGTGTGACACTTACTCGTAGATACGAATTCATTGTTTAAAAATTAACCGGCTTAGTAGCTAAAAATTAAAATCGATTGGCGTCGCTAGTGTGCCCTACCCATCAACTTAATTCATTCATTCGTTCAAATGTTTCCACTCTCAAATATTTATACAGATATACATGTTTGGATTAATGTCACCAAAATGTTAATGAAAGTATTTTTTAAAGTTTTGATAACTGCTGCGTAGGGTTTTTTAAAACTCTTTTCCGCTTCAATTTATGGGAAAGGAATATCAAAGGGGACAAAGAAGCTCAGGTTGGGACGGCTGCAAGCAACCAATGATAGTTCTTAATTTTGCGCCGGACTGAAACTTCTCATGACAATGAATGTGATGCGGAGTATGGTTTCCCGAATCACTAACAATCTTAGATTTGGTTTAATCTAAGCTTACAATCTTTAACAAGCTCCACGTAATTTTAAATCTCACTCACACCCAATTTGTACCTATATGGCACTCGTATATTGTAACGTATACAGGTGACCCTCTTTGCTGACAGTGTTTGCGGTTACTGGAAACCTTATCATGGCGCCGACAAGTATATGGTACTAGCTGTTAACTAGTAATTTCTTACTTACTGTTTAGGGCTGGCGATTTAATCTAAGATAAACGAAAAATTTAAACCTCACAAAATGACTATCCACCCGCTATGTGAAGATATTTCACACCATAATATTATTTATACTTATAAAATCTATATGATTACTCTCTGTATAAAAAAAGAAGCTCACAAGTACCTACTTAGACAACTCAATGCATACCTATTGAAATTACAGTTGCTTTGTAATTTCAATTTTATGTTCAAAGGGATCAAGAGGATTATGTAAATACACCATGCATACATCTTCTTCATAAGCGTAATAATTCTTAATTTCTTAAAAATAAAGGTGAGTGAGGGTACCGGAGGCCCACTCCGGGGCAAAGGGAGGTTAAACGGTTGGCAGCGCACTTGTGACTCCACTGGTATCGCGGGTGTCTATGGGCGGCGGGAATTGCTTACCATCAGGTGATTCATCTGTTCGTCTGCCACCTATGACATAAAAAAGGTAAGTAATTGAATCAACCTACGATGAATTTAGAAACATATTCTTACTCTCTTAGGTATATATATCTTAGCAACTTCTCTGTACTCTCTCAAAATGTATCCAATTTCCTACGTCGTCAACTTCTCGCAGCTTCTTTTATTATATAAGACATCATTACACAGAACAGAATAAAATGACAAATACCTACATGAAAATCACGCAAAAACAAAATACTTAATGTTTTTCAATAGCCTAGTATGTTTATTCATTATTTACTTATTACAGTATATAAACAAAGAGATTATGCCCAAATATTGTATTCTGAAAGCACGTGTCTGTTTGTCAGTTTTATTATATTTATCAGTGCTTTGTTTGTGAATAATGTTACCTTTATCTTTCCTTTTGTGTGTTTTTGGTTTTAACCACGGTGGGGTATTCGGATATTTTTAGTGTATTGTAATAAAACTTATCGTCATTTGTTTTTCGAAATTCACATCTACAGTTCTAATCTTCTTTATTATCATTATCTCAACCTATTTCCATCTACCACTTTATGGAGGTCTCTTTTGTATTATGATATTCAACTCGGTCGCCTCCAACCTCATTATACTTTTGAGCTACCATCGCATAATATAGTCATTTTATGATTTTACACCAAGAGTCAGTATTGATGCGTTGTCTTTCTTTCTTGATCTGAGAATTTTTACGGGAGATTCAACGGATAATTTGAATATTAAATCTTAATCAAGTAAGGTAATGCTGTTAGCATTCTCGGGACTCAATTTTATAAAACTATAAATATCTAAGTAATGGAAAAGACGACCTTAACCTTCTTTATATATACAGACAGATATTAACTAATCATGATGAATAGTATAAGTGTTTGCCGAGAGATTATAACCCCGAAATTGTTTAAAATAGATCCGGTTTAGTAGTTAAAAATTAAAATCGATTGGCGTCGCTAGTGTGCCCTACCCGTCACCTTAACACAGCACAACACAACACATTAGCGATCATTCTGATTTCGCGGATGTTCACGGGCGGCATTGATTACTTTCCATCAGGTGACTCGCTTGCTCGTTTGTCCGCCTGTAGCATAAAACTAAATAAATAGATTAACTTCCTTTAACTCATTGGGTTTACCATAGTCGTTTCTACCCACCACAATAATCACGTTGATTCTATACTTTCCTGCTCTCCTATCAGATTGGCCAGTTCGTGAAACCCCGTTCATTGCACCTTACGTGACTTGTCTAGCCATTTCTTGTTAGATATTAATCCAGTTCAGACTGCTGAGTTGTTTTTTGTTAACTTAATCAATCTTATAAAGGTAAACACTAGAGGTTAGATGACGCAAAACAATCTTCTTTTTTCCCTGGCCGATTTCGGCTACGGTGACTACTAAGGGCTCAGGTGTTTGGCCCTAATGTGGCTTATGTACCCGATTTTATGGGTAAATGTGCGAGTACAATATTGGGAGGCGGTTTACTTTTACATAGATCACGTTTGAGGTTTAACTCTCGCCTCCTATCTTCCTCAAAGTGGTAAACTTTGGACTGTATTTGCTGTCTCCATTCAGGCCGATTCGCAGCAATAGTCTCCCAAGAGGAAGGTTCAATGTTACATCTCTTCATATGTCTTTTCTGAACGTCTTTAATTCGTGCCTAGGTATATGGTGGAAGTCTAGACCATTTTAAAAAGTGAAGACTATATTTTTTTACATTTCATTTTTGCTTCCAAAGTATCATGTTTATGCAGACAGTTGCTCGCTTCGAAATAAAAGTACCTATAGGTACTTCTTAAATGTAGGGCGCCCTCTGGCTAGGTAGAGGGACGATCTGCGCAGGATGGCTGACAAGAGCTGGATGCGAGAAGCCATGGATTGATCACGGTGGCGAACAATTGGAGAGGCCTACGTCCAGCAGTGGACTGCGATAGGCTGATGATGATAATGATGAAGTAGAATCAAACAGAGTGCCTAGTACGAAACCGTCTCATAAAGATCGAGATATACCTGTCCAAAGAAAGTACACGCAGCATGTGAAAGGGACAGGGGTAAAATTGGGTCGTGAATGCTGTTTCGTTGTATGCATAGAAATTTGTTCCAAAATTTTCTATCGTAGTTCTTGTTCAAGAATTATCGGAAATTTTTTCTTTACGTCAGTAAAACAAATCAGTAACCAAAGGTAGTTGATTGATACTTTGTAGAAGATTTAGATATAACAACATAGGTAATTTATTAGACCTAAAGCCAACATTTTTGTAATTGATTCGTATTAAGTACCTAAAATGGCTTGCGCACTATTTGAACCATTGTACCCACAACCTCACGTTTTCTTCTACAGAAAGCCATACGTCGGGTTAATAAAACTCTCAAATTTCTTCAATGAATACTTAACTGAATGTGTTTCCAACATAAAGGTGAGAGTCGTTTGAAGTTTTGTAGATTTGGATACATTAGCGTGTGGGTTATTTGGTTGGTAATGTACTTATTATCCTAGTAGGTAAGCCATTGAAGAGACTTATTTTGGCTGTAATGTATTCTTATTACCAATTTCTAGAATACAATTCTGAAGAGTTTCAACATCCTCCCTCGTTTGATAAGGTAATATTAATTAATTAACTTTTTTTACTCTCATTAGACTATCACTGTCACTTGGTTTTGTTGAAAGGATGCTGGTGGGAAACATAATACCAACCTATGTGTTGTATGGGTCGTTAATTAGTTTTTGATAAAAACGACCCGCATAGCGACAACAGCGAGTTATAAATGCGTGGGTGGTGTTTTTGTTACAAGCGTCTGACAAAGTATTATTTACGATTTTCAAAGGTCCTTTGTTTTATTTTATTAAAGACGTAAGGGCGCTAACTTGCTATGGCAAGTAATGGTCAGAAAATAAATGACATAGGTAAAACACATTTTTCCAATGGATATTGAACCAGATGAGTATAAAAACGGTTACATAATTAATTGGAAATATTTGTATAGGTACATTTGCGTATGGCTGTTCGTGCATTACTGGCCTTCAGCCATAGTTTATATCTTTATTTCTCTTGTAAGTAACTATTCCACGCAAGGCCGCAGGGCGCAAGGCACAAACCTACATTATAATTTATTCCTCAAAAGCTCGAACGAAATCCGAGTGAGACTGATCCGAGTATTATTCTTCATAAAACGTCACGTTTTATGAAGAAAAGAAACAACAACTCATTCGCAATGATTATATTTAATAACCCCAGTAACTAGATAATTATAATTGCTCTTGTCCGATTTGAAGGCTGGGCCAATCGTGACCTCATTAACATACGACTTTATAATGATAAGGACTTTGAAGTCACACGAGCAAGCTGAATGTCGTCGGTGTGGAGGAAAGTTAGCGTAGTTCAATGTTCAGGAGTACCTACATTAGCAGTATGAACGGTACGGTAATAAACGGGGTAAGAAGGTACGATCCAGTCCCGCTTGTGTGGATTTCAACTATAATTGCGCTAAGATGGACATAACGTATTACATTAGTATTACTTCAATTCATGAAACCCATAAGGGGTTTCACGATCATGTTACCCCGACTTCTGATTAACTGGATTGAACGTATTGCAGCAGCCTGCGACTTTATTAGTGAAACGATCTGGGGGCACGGCAGTGCCCCCGCCAAGTTGAGCGCGAAGCAAACACTGCCGTACCATCCTGCACTGGAATCATTTCGCAGCATTTTTAGGCTCCTAAAAATGCCTCCTTTTTTAACCTCCGGATAAGACCAGAATGCAGAAATTTTCGTAATTCGTTAAGCTATAATGACATACTTTTAATTCTAAATTTCATGACTGTATGTCATTTCGTTGCGAAGTTAGGTGAAAGCAAAGTTTCGCATTTTCGCCAGACACTCACTGATGATCATCAAAATAGAACTAGTAGGACTTCCCATAATCTGAGAGAGCTGAAGTTTTGGCACAGAGTTAGGGTTTAGTGGCCGCATAGAAGGAAAACTATAAAAATTAGGATAATCGAAGATCCGGAGTACCTGGTTTAAACCAACTGCTGTTCTTCTTACTAAAATCAAAACGACCCGGTTTTTCAGTTAAACCAAATGCATTAATTACTTGGTAATACTAAAAAACCAGTTGGTTTAAATATGTAAGATTACCAAGTTATATTTACAGTTCTCCTATACATAAAAAATATACTCATACTATTTATACTCGACTGGTGGCATAGTGATTTATTAAATAAGATGTTCTATAGTTTCTATAAAAAGAAGTGAAATCCCACCAAAAACATTCTGTAAAAAACTAGAAAAGTCTCGATAGAGCTGATTTTGTATCTTTAAAAAGTAATGAAATCTAGACAAAGTCATGCCAAGCCTATGGTTTCTTACTGCGATTTCTTTATTGTTAATATTGTGTGACTTGGTCGTTGAAGGGTGCAAAACGAATTGCGCCATGACACCATTGCACATAACTCGACCACTTACCACTGATCTAACATAAATATAGACGTACATACGATCTTCTATCAATCAATGATTAGAAGTCCGTTTCTACTGCAAATGTTTTTTATACTGTTTGTTCAGGCTCGCCTATCCAAGAGTATTATTGAAATACGCTCTTTTGAAGATAAATTGATGCAGTGATGTCGTGGAGCACCTGGAGCCCAAGAGCCCAATTCTCGGGTTTGTGAAATTTCAAAAACATGGCGGATATCACTTGAAAATCATACAAAAAACTATGTTTAAGTGATATATGTCGTATGAAAATAAATGTCACGAGCACGAGAATTGGAACCCAATTCTCGGGCTCGTGACATTTTTTTTGTTTCGTGACATTCTCCTGGTTTTGTACCCTTGTCAACGGCCAAGTCACACAACATTAACTATAAACAATAAAGAAATCGCAGTAAGAGACCTTAGACTTGGCACGACTTTGTCTAGATTTCATTACTTTTTAGATATAAACAATGAGCTCCATCGTGACTTATCTAGTTTTTTACAGAATGTTTTGGTGGGATTTTATTTTACAGCATCTGTATAATAAAATCGTTTCACCAATAAAGGGTTTTACAAATTAGGCTTAAAGAGTAAGAATGTAGGTTCCGAGTATGCAGGTAACCATTGGAGTACCAGTTACCAAAAGTGAACAAAATGTACATTTGCTAAGTTAGGATTAGGATCACGACTCAAGAATAATGAGTTCGATGAGTGAGTGGGAGGGTATGGCTTTCTCTCCCTGGACAAACATTCGTATGATTAATACTGGTTTTGGAGTAGGTAGTTTGTTGAGTAGTTAAAGTTTAGTAAGAAAATAACTTTTAAGTGTACCTACTAACACTCATTCGTTCGTTAGTTACACTACACTTAGTTCGGTTATTCCTAGGAAATTTACTGCGCAAAACTTTCAGTCATAATCTACGAGTATGTATTTTCATATTAATATGATTTCAATTAATTTCTTATCCACTCATAATTTCTAATATTAGAAACTGTTGAACTGATACTGGGTATTGGCGCCGGGTAATTACCGATGAAATATTAAAAATAGTCAGATAAGATTGTTCATACGCTTGGGACGTCGAAATATCTATGTATTACCCATGTTATGTTATTTTGTAGCATTTTCTATACATACTATGAGTACTTAGTAGATACTTTTTATTGTACAAGAGTGTGAGTTAGATTGAATGTGACCATATTATGTCATCATTATATTTTAGTGTCAATGATGGCGATTTTATAGATAGTGATCTCTACCAGTTAATTTTTTACTTGAACAATGTATAGACAGACAGAGAGATACTTTTTATTGCACAATGTTTACAGATCTTAAACTACCTATGAATATTATGCTAGTACAATAGATAGATATTCTTGTTATTTGTTTTTTTTGCAAAAAAGGAAAGGAAAGGAAAGGGAGGAAGGGGAAAAGGTTGGCAGCGCACTTATGACTCCTCTGGTGTTGCGGGTGTCCATGGGCGGCGGAATTGCTTACCATCAGGTGATCCGTCTGCTCGTCTGCCACCTATCATATAAAAAAAAACAAATACGACAACAACAGAAAGTTAATAATGATAATAAATTTATATGAATAATATTCATTTCTATTATAAGCATTTCTACAAACGCGAGAAGAAGCATCTCGCGATTCAATATCTGTATATTATATCTGTATATAATAAATGATATAATAGTGAGTAGAATAAGCCACCCTCACTCTTACCGAGGTGTCGTAAAAGGCGACTAAGGTAAAGCTGCTGGCATGATCATCAGCACCCAGAGAAGAAAAACTCTGCATTCATATCAAAACCCTCGCCAACCCGTCTGCCAAGCGTGGTGAGTATGGCAATTACCCCTCATGTGATTGAGGGAGGCCCGTGCCCCAGCAGTGAGGACTTAAATGGGCTGATGATGATGATGATGATGATGATGATGATGAATATATGATATTATAATACTAGTGCAATGCTAACGGATGTGATGACATCGCGCCCGTTGTAACTGCAACGTAGGCTCTACTTTTGCATACCATCAGCACCCATCAGGCTGGGGCGAGCCAATATACTGTGTCACTATAAAAAAAACACTTGCTCCTAAATCTTAACCCTCAGAAATACTTGTATTTAGTTTAAATTTCTGCGATAGTAATAAAACACAGAAATGCAATGCAACCGCATCGTCATTTCCATTGTCTCCCAGGCTTTAATTACGTCGTCATTACTCTTTCCCAACCAGAGTCTTACTGTGACGAAAGAGTGGTACAAATTGCATACAATCGGTCTATTCATACTTCATAGCTTATCGGTTATCAAGGAACTGAGAGGTCTGGTGTATTCCACTGGAGGCTGATAAGTATCTTGTTTGTGCTTGTGTAGTTTGCGATCGACAAATTACCCTGACGCTAACACTATAATAAGGTCTGGCGGTCATTGCGATCCTAAGCCTAAGATTTATAAGCGAGGGTCAAAACTGACCGGAAAAAAAAGGCTGACCTCGTTAGTTAATACCATTTGGTAGGAGAAGGATAATAATATAAGAAGATTTTATAGTCGATATTTCAAATGATGGAAATACGGAAAAATGAGCCCATGCAACACTCGATTGATATTTTTTTTAGATGTGCAAATTTTGATATAATAGAAAATAAATATTTCCATCTACGTCCATTACTCGAAAGGATTTTTCCGTAGATTTATTTTAGTGACTGTTTAGTGTTCAAGAATCGAAACTAAAAAGAGAACAAATCTGCTAATTGTGCCCCTTGAACCCTTTAAATAATTGAAAAGTCATTCACAACCAACATGCTCAGTAACAACGTTTAAAACCATGTGAAGGTTGCGTAGCTTAAGCACTTGTATTACAGATATCAGACAACAGAGGAACACAAATATATACTTAAATACATAATATTACACCCAGACTCTGAACAAACACAAGTGTTCATCGCACGAATGTTTGTCCAGGGTGGGGATCGATCCCACGACCTTTGGCGTCAGAGGCAGGGTCACTACCAATTGCGCCATCCGGTCAGTCTGTGTTCATTAACTTGTTTAGTTTTAATTATTCTATCATCATAGGCCTTTTCATGTATAACAGATGTTTTAAGCAACATCGCGCGGTGGGATGACACTACAGCTGCGCTCGTGTATGTACAGTTCTATGCGGGAGTGAAGTTTCCGTCGGCATTTGCGACACGTAAATTGAGCGCTGCTACGATTGGGGTCGCAGGCATGGCGCTAAGCACGTTTTGCCGCAAGCTGATTTAACCAGGCCTTATCGTGTTCAACTAGACCCTCCGACACGATTCTCCTCCAAGTCAATCGTTCAACAGCGAGCTCCTCCCACTCTGCTACCGGGATCTGAAAAGCATGCATATCGCGCTTGGGGCAATCTTTCGACCGGAGCATGGGCCTTCCGATGGGTCTTTTAGCATCAGCTATCTCTCACAAGAGAGTGCGCCTTGGCAAACGAGCGTGATCCATACGGTGCACATTATAATTATTCTATAGTTCTTCAGATTAGCAACTTGCCTATGGGTCTAAATATCCCTATTACATTGAGCGTCAATCCATCATTGAAGAAAGTACCAGGGTTACCCTAGTGTCAATAGATTAGCTATATTTACATATTCTGATAACGTTATCTGACCCCCTGTAAATCATAATAACTATTTCAACTTGATGTACTCTTTATTTTTATCATGTTTACCGAAAGTTTGACGTCTCCTTGGGTCAGTGTCGCAGCTCGGTCAAGGGATGTAGTATATTTAGCAACCATTGTAGATTAATTTTGATATGACATATTTTTGTTGCGAAATCATTCGATTGTTGAAACCCTTAACAAAAAAAAGTTATATTTTTTTATATTCACCAAATCATTATCACCTTATGGAACTTTGATGATATCACTACAAATAAACAGACATTTTACTGCTTCCAAGTAAAACGACATTAAAACTGTAGGTTTCTGAGGAGTTCTTAATTTGATTTCCTGTTGATTTTTCCGCCATACCTGTTTATCGCGTTATCTTAAAGCTCAGTAGAATAAAATGATGCAAACTGTTTTGAACTTGTTATTGCTTCACACACATAATATTGTTAGTTACATCTATTTATGTTTTGATCGGAATTATCTCGCACGTCATAAATGGCCTTTTGTCCACAAACAGTGTGTCCAAATTACGAACATAACTGGTTTTTGATGTACGCATCTACGTCATAAACATGTTCCGATTTCGACAATCTATGCACGACAACTGTTTCCACATAAACAAGATAATTGCGTCTAATACTTATATTTACATATGAAAAATGAGTTATATATTGCAAAACATATTACTGTTTTGGATGCAAAATAAGCACATAAAAATTACATAACTTTATAAAACAACAACCCAACATTTTTCTTAAATACTACTATGCACGTCATTAACTAAATTATTTAACAGGTGTATTATGAGAATAAAATCATTAAATGTTATTGGAATACTATGTGTACTAGAAATTCAATTAAAAATAATGATAAAGAAAACAACAAAGCGGACAATAACAGTAGAATACCAATAATGGCGGAAGCGAATGAAATAAGGAAACCGTGAGAATATATCAAATACGCAAACGATGGCCATTAATTTGTCCTTATAAGCAAACTTGTTATAGATCACAATGTTGTTCCCTTTTGTGAAAATGTCACTACTGGAATAGTTAACTGTGAAGTATATGGCCTAATTGAAACCCTGAGATTTTACACGAACGATAAATTAATATAATGCGTGAACGAATTCCATATAATCCAATGTACCTATGTATGTATTTCGTCAAATATAATTAACCCGTATCATTTTAAGCTTCTTAGATATATCTCTACTAAATGCATGTTTTGTATTAGTTCTTGTGACTAAATTGTAATGATATGTTCAGTGGTGTATTCTCTTCTAAACAGCATTGTGTTGTTAAAAAACATCGTCAGTTTTACTGCTATTATAAATGATTGTATGTATTTATGGAAAAAAAACGTTAAACGAAATTTATGACAATTTATGTTTACATCAAAGGACTTATCATTAAAACATGTAGTATTAGAAATTAGAGCATAATGACATGAAAGCCTTTTGTTATGCACGCACTCATTGCATTGTATTCACACATTTTTTTCTTTCATTTCAGAGTCAGATCTCACCAGCTTATCGCATGTTGGTAAGTGGATCATTCTTTTTATATGCACTTATTGTTAGTGTTTACATCCTTATTTTCAAGGTGGTGGCCGGTGTTGCCGCGATGATCTCAAGATTTTTTGTTGAATTATGAATTCCGTTTACATTCGGGTATCTTACGTGATTTCCTGAATCTGTACTTTTTTAAACGAATCTACAAAAAGTTTTCTGTTTATATAACCTCTTAAAAGTTTTTTGCAAATATTAATATTTATACAGCAGTTGTTCAGTTTTTTTTTGCACTTGTTTTAAAGAGTTACGATATTATGAATAAAGCCATTGCCGTTTTTATTCAGGAGAGGGCACGAACTTCTTGCTGAGTATTTGTTGGATGTTTTTGCAAGCGAGATCACAAATTATATGGCATGACAAGTAAAATGTTTATAATTTATGTTCACACCAGTCGATAGGTAATGACCTATCGATTCGTGTGAATAGCCCCAGACGAACTATGCGCTATATAATGTTATACCACCTTAACATATGTATATCTGTATTTTTTGGCTTTTTATAAGATGTTCTGCTATACCTACTAGTAAGATTCCAACAAATCACAGACCAACAAAATTTTTCAGTTATGATTTTCTAAATAATTATTCACTATTTTTTATGATAATGATAACATTATCATAAAAAATAGTGAATAATTATAGTGAGTAATAATATAAATTATTACAATAAAATAAAATGTCAGTTTTACTTAACTATGGTTGGAGGGAACGCCCCGGTGGACTAATGGTTTCAGCACCGAGTCATGATCTCGGGGTCCTGGGTTCGATTCCCGGATCAAGCAAAGGTTTTTCGAACATAGCTCGGTTTTGTGATCACCAATCAGCATTTGGCAAGCGTGGTGATTAAGCCTGATCCCATCATAGTAGCGATGACTATGATGAAGACCTTTGCCCTGCCATTGCAGACAGTATGTAGGCTGATAGTTAATTTTTACTTTATAGGTAGAGAGAGGGGAAAATAATTCTCGGAAAAAAAAGAGACTAATTTGATTCGGGAAACAATTATATGATAGACATGATAGCAGAACAGGGATGTGATGATGATGATAGCCCTTTCTAATACGTTAAAGATTTGTGTTTTCATTATGTCAGACAGACGAATAATATCATAAATGACAGTAACAAGAGTTGCCAACCCGAGGATGTTTTGGGTAACACAGAACACGAGGCGAGAAATCCAAAACAAACCTCTATTCCTATCCTGTTGTATTCTCGCATAACGCCATCTGAACCATTTCGTACACAATCACGTAAGTGGTAATATCTGGTTTACTAATATTCATTGCTTCTACAATACTAGGGTCACCACCTTTTCTGGTTAGTCGAGTCTGTGATGAATACAGTTTTGTGCAATTAGTTGTCGTTTTGCAAACAATTTTAGATTCTAAATTAGAAAGTTACATAACTGATAGTTAACACAGTCGTACTAGATGTTGTTAGACAAAAATAGATCCTGGATTCGAGGCCGTGTGGATATTGTCATGTTGCAAATAATGAGTATTCTCCAATTGATCTGTCATAACTCATTACTATGATCATGAATTATGCCATTTTGCCAGTTACAGGAATATTCTGTAGTGAAGATATGAAGTTTTGTTTTGATAACAAAGCAATAAGGGGCAACATTACACAGGCTTGGTGGTTTGAAAAGTTTCTGACCTCAACATAAAGATTGTAACACTAGTCATTATAGACTATTTCTTTCCAATATCTGCCTTGAAGTTGTTATTATATAGTCCTCTGAGTGAGTCAATATGAGATGTACGACGTTGTGACAACTGCAAATTCTGTCAAAAACATCACTTAAGATCACAAAATCGTGTTAAATTGTTATCCCTGTATTAAAGTGACAAAGATAGCAGAGCCAGAAACATCCAAAAAACGTGTTTGTGATATACTTACTGAGTTAAGATTTGTTTGACCAAGACATTTCTAACGCTTAGTTGGTGCATTTTAGACAGAATTAATCCAAGTTTTGGTGAAGATTAAACTTAGATTGAAGTTTAAATCGTTTGATTCTAACTAATCTAGATATTATAAAAATATGTAACATTTTTTAAAATAAATAAATATAACTAAAAGGTCTATTTATTATTATAATTAGGTCTTCTATATTTGTTATGTCGGAAAGTTTAAGGCCGCCCGTATCGTACAGATGTGTTGTTGTATGTAATGTAATACATACTTTAAGTATACGCAAAAATACTGTTCCCCAGCGAATAGTTTTGGAATTCAAGGTTAACTAACAGCTAGTTTAGAGTCGGATGAATGACACGAGTATTTATACCAGTATTGTCAATTACTGCGATCAGCTTTAATTGAAACGCATGCTAGTATACTATGGCCATTACTCGGTTTACATTCATACTGAAATGTTTCAAAAAGTTGTCGCTTGGAGATAGTTATATACATATTATATACATTTAAGATATAAAAATGTTCAAGTCATGGGAATTCAATTTTCAAACATCAGCAACGTATCCTTATTCAGGCAGTAGTGGTCTCTTGCCATTAGGTGAGGTGACCTGCTTGTTCGTTTGTGCCTCTCTATAAATAAAGATCCTGTTTACTTTTAACATACAACACATAGATGATTCATAAATGAAAACACAAATTCATCTAAAAACTTTTTGTCTTAATTGTTTGTTTATGAGAAAATCCAGTCTAAACATAGACTTTCAGTTTATAAGAAACGTTAGTTGTCTAGTCAGATCAATAACTGACTTTCTAATACTTATACATTTGCTATGGTTATTTCGGCTGGCCTACGATGCTGGCCACATAATAAAATAAAATAATGTTATTTTAAAGTCTTTGACCTAAGTGATACGCATCAGATTTTGCGATAATTAATTAAAAAACAACAATTACAAAAATGTTTCATGTCGCCTATTGGCGAAGTACAAACAAAAACACTTGAGTCATAACAACAACATAACAAAACAAGAAACTCGTATTTAAATAACATGAACATAGTGTTTTTCTCAAATTTCAATGTTCTCAGTACCATAAGATTATGAGCACCTGGCACCTTACCAAATTGTCGTAGCGCACCTAACTACATATCCATCAATAGTTCACAAAATAACTACCTGAGCACAAACATCACATTTGTGCATGAAGTCATTTTGTTCATTTGTCCCGCAGTAATAACTCCATCCGGATTCATTTGGCAGACAATTTGACGACATCATTTAGCATAATTTCACCAACTGAAGCCAAACTGGAATATTAACTTCTATTTTCAGATTTTCATGTTACTTATAGGTAAAAAAAAATACCTAATTGCCACCATAGATATATACCTATGGTGGTATAGTTGATCATTATCATGCTATCGTTCCTTTAAAATGTTCTTTGAACCTATTTAAGACTAAGGAACGATAAACCAATACTTTTCATGTGATACTTGCGAACACATTCTATACAAATAATATGTGTCAAAATAATTATGAGACCTCCAATACTGGAAATACTCGTACCGGAAAAGAGTAATTAAGTTTAAAAAATCAAACAATGAATGATTGCAAACCACGCGATTGTAAATAGTGAAAACGTTGGCAACGAACCAGAATTCCATATAAACACGGAACATAAAGACAGTACAAAGAAAACTGAGACCTTTCCGAGTGAACCCAAAATATCCAGCGAACAAGAGCTTAAGTTTGTTAAACCCTGTGTGGAATCGAGTTCAACACGTTTCATGTCCAACAGTAAAATCTAGAAGAACGAAACAAGTTGTTTGTGTACCTATTTCTTATTTTTTAAGAACACGCAAACAATACATAAATTTCTTGTTGATGTGCAGTTATCTTCATAAAAATGATTGCTTTACTCAAAATAATTAGTTTGTTTAAGAGATAAAGCCGTAGGAACGCGACATTTTAATTTAGATTTTTCAGATCCTAATCTTATTACTATGCAAGGCACTTACATTTTATTTTTAAGGATAATAGGGGAGAGATACTTATATGGCAATACAAATATTATTATAGTAGTTTAAACATAGACGAATCCGATTAAGAATAAGGTGCACAAAACACCAAAAACAGAAAACCATGTTTTCAATTGATTAATTGACTAGGTATTTGTTCTGAATCGATGAGCATTGCGTACAAGAAGACTAACAAATACAAATGTAAGTTAAAAAGCATGACTTATTTTTCTTTTTATGAATCAATTACTTTGCATTGCAGTCACGTTGCCAGTCACATGTGTAGACAGTTTTAACAACCAAGCAGGACACAGACAGCTAATTTGTGCAAATAGTTTTGTTTTTTTATTTGCAATTGCGTTAATTGTAGCTACTACGTCACTTCCATCGTAATTAGAATTAATTACGGAAATAGCCTTACTGTCGCTGAGGGTTTTGGATAAAGGGTTTTAGTTGTTGTTGTTATTGTTACATTCTCATTTTTAATCAACTCAACATAGAACCCTTGTTTATTTGATGAGTGTATAACACGCCATAAATGCTTATATTACCTCTCACAGATTCACCGTCTCTCATCTCAACCAGTCGTATAATATATAACTTGGATCTTGATCCAGGATTCTGAAATTCTGGTAAATACAATGAAACGACTGCCGTCTGACCCTCGCTACCCTTAAAAAGGGGAATAATCAACGTCTTGTGCCACAATATCGATGGCTTAGCACATGCAATGGCACATGCACGTGTATCTTCTAATTTTTCATGTTACCAACTATAAACCACACATGTTTTTACAAAACAAATATTTACTTATTTACTTAGAGCACAGTTAGTTAGTGCAATTGTGAACTAGCCATTCAAAATAAGTAAATTGTGTGAGAGGAAACGTTGTCCACAAATTTTAGATGCTGTGCAAAAAACCCAGATAACAGTTTCCTGCTTTTGTGGCAATTAAAATGTAACGGTTGTAATCAATTCTGGCGAAAGAGTGGGTATGTTTACGAGAACTATTTTTAATTTCCCGATGCGCAGTATGTTCTGTCTGGTGATGCTGTCCAGAAGGCATTCAATGAACAATTAAACGAAACACTATTTTACGAGTTGAACAAAAAAGAGCTACGTCGTACCTTCGCAAAATCTTTGTTACACGTTTCTACGGAAATCTAGAATGATCATTTTTTGTTTAGTATATTTTAGTAAAATCAATCCATTTTATACAAATTAGATGATATTTTATAGTGCACTATAAGCACTAAAATAACGATTGAGCGGTGGTAGCTCAGTGGTTCAGAACGCGTCTTCAATGCGGGGGTCGTGGTTCGGATCCAAGCATGCACCTCTGGATTTTTTCAAATCTATGTGCGTATTTCTACCATTAGCTCGACGCTGAGGGAAAAAAATCGTGGGGAAACCAGCACGTTTCGGATAATTTCTGAAACGTGTAACCATGATTCAGTTAGTCTAGTTTCCCTGTTAAAGTGTCGCGAAGGTCAAACGATAGTCGCTTCATTGTAATTCCCAGACTCCCCAAATTCTGAATCATTGTCCAATCGTACCACGGTTTCCAGAGCGAAAGCTTTGGACGCAACCGGGAATAACACGCTAAGATGAGAAGGACGTCATTTTAGTGCACAAATTCAAAATTCAAATTCAAATTCAAATAATTCTTTATTTGCATAGGCTTGTACACAGCACTTACAAATCGTCATACATTTGAATGACTTAAAACTATTTATAAGTACTTATGTATAATTTACATGTTACACAAAACAACACTATACTTTACTTCTGCGAAATACTTACGGAAAATACCCGTATGTCAGCATTATCAGAATATTCCTAAAATTAATTAAATACGCTCTTGGTTTTATTGCAGGTAGATTTGATTAGGGTGACGGGTAGGGCACACTAGCGACGCCAATAGATTTTAATTTTTAGCCACTAAACCGGATGTATTTTAAACAAAGTCGGGGTAACAACCTCTCGGCAAACACTTATACTATTTATTAAATAACCATGCACAAATGCGGAGCCAAGATTTGTACGCGAAAAATTGATTCACGCTAAAAGTGGCCGCTTTTGGCGATAATCCAGTTTTCGCGTACAAAAACGGACTCAACACTTGTGCATGGTTATTTAATAAATAGTATGAATGTTTGCCGAGAGGTTGTAACCCCGAAATTGTTTAGAATAGATCCGGTTTAGTAGCTGACAATTAAAAATGAATGGTGTCGCTAGTTCGGGCTACCCGTCGCCTTAAGATGACGTTTCAAATCGATTAACAGAAGGGGATAAAACCAGAGATATTATAATACTTGGTATTATGGTATTACACAAAAGATTACAAAGTAAGTTACTTAAAGTTTTAATTCATTTTTTTAAATAATGCCACTAAGAAAACGAAACTCTGATGATTGCACGATCAAGCACGACTTTATGACATATCCTAAAGAAAAAAAAACAGATTTTTATGGGATAAGCTGGAAGGTGAGCAGACGGATCGCGTGATGGTAAACAATTGCTGTCGCCCATACACACTCGCGACACCAGTGGACTCACAGTGCGCTTCCAACCATTAAAACCCCCTTTCCCCGGATTGGGCCTCCGGTACCCTCACTCACGCAGCCTGCTTACATAAAATAAGTTCACAATGAGTTTTAAAACTTTCTTAAAAACGTGTCTACATTAACCATTGTTTTTATTAATATTAATAGTTAGTTACATTGTACCGCTGTCCGACCCAGAACATTACACAATTTGACGAAGGAGGTCGCTCAAATTCGTCACGACACTCCCGCCTACCTGGTAAAGAATATTTTTATTTTCCACCACTCGAGTTTCATTATACTAGCCAACAATAGCTTTTCTATCCCAAAGGCTTAGAGTACAAAATGCAACGACTCTAATTATGACGTTCAATTTAAATTCTGCAACGTATTTTTGTATTATACTATATTACCGTCCTTGTTATGACGCAACTCAGTGACCGAGTAACCTAAATGTTCATAAACTTAACAATATGGTCGATTTATAAGAAATATAGGTCACTCCATTCACGTTGCCAGCTAATATAGTGGGGACACGCAAAAATTCTCACTAAACGAATTGGTTTGTAATAGGTACGAGTATTTAGACCGGAGATCGTATGTATCTTTTGTTCCATTTTTCTCAACTTCTTGGAACATGATCTCGATCAAAAGCGTATTGAAAGTCTAGGAAATTATTTATTTAAAACTTTATTACAGAAATAGTGGTAGGTACAATAGGCGAAGTTAATAACAAAAGGCATTCTCTACCAGTCAACCATTGGGACATGCAGAAAAGACAGTGCACTGTCCACTGCAGTGGTGTGGCAAAAGAAGAATTCAAATGATAGCAAAAATAGTTTTGAGCAATTTTTTCTAATACAAGTAGAATTAAGATAAGAACATCAAAAGTTTCCTGCCCGTATAAAAATAAACAGAAATTGCGTATATTTTGCGACTTTGAAATATGACTTCTAATTTTTTTTTAAATAAAACGTGCGCAAATAATTTAATCACAAGAATACCTGCATCAAACATTCAAAGCATGCCGAGTTTGGAGGCATTTGTAGACCAAAACAACATTAATTTTAGCAAGGCGCTATCATATTCTTGGAAAAATGCCCTAGCGCACCTTGTGCAGACGATGTTTTAGGTTTGGTTTCTTCCCAAGTGGTGCAAAATTTATTCCCGCTTCTAATCTTGCTTTTACTCTTTTTTCTTCTTGACCTAGTGACTGGAACTGTCGAGAGATCGTCCAATAACAAAGAAAACATTATTTGCCTCCCAGTAACACTTCAAAAAGATGCAGCTATTAAGCACATCAGAACACGTCATCTAGATATTAATATTAATTTATAAACTTTGATGATGACTGACACGACAGAGCGGAAATTTCGCATTATTCTTTCTCTCAACACGTACCGCTAAATTACATAAGTGCGTGCAATGTTATGTGTGTTCATTTTGGCTTGTCTATCACGGCTTATGACCTTCTCAAACCTCTTCCTAGTGTTAAACTGTGTTTACTTCGCCAGATTACCGCCTGCTCTCAACACCGCATTTCCTGGTGAATTCTCGAAGATCGTATTTTCGTATGGTCCGTCGATGCCGTCAAACGTCAAGTTATTTGTTTTGGGGGGAATTCATATCAGCAGACTCGTGCGTAAATGCAAGTGCAGTTTAATGGTCTGTCAATTTATGATATAATGTAAACAACAATGATAATTTATCAAATTAATGACCACAGGAAATGCCAAACCTGTTCGCCAGGATCATTACTTCTAAATTTTCATTGATCCTCTGATGATAACAACAATACTATTAACAGTGCGTTTTTGGTGGCAAGATTGTATCAAAATACCGTTAACTAAGACTGGTTACTTCCATAACATTTAAATTCACTATCTTGATTAGATCTTTATAGTTATTCCTAGTTACGTCCCGAAACATTTTCTCAATTTCTACATGCACGTGATGTCTTGTATAAACAAGTAGGTACTTTGATATCAAATAGATACCTACTCGTACTTCTCCTAATACTACCGAATACTTGAAATGACGTCCATCCATATACACACGTGACGGAACAAGCCCCTTTTAGCGAATCGATGTAGGTACCTTCATGCAGTATCGATTTGTTCCACCGTATAGATTGAAACACACGGCCCATCGTTGTGTGCCAAGGCTGGCCTATCAGGTGACCAGGAAGACTACCAACGATGAATAGCGCTTTATTTATACTGCTCGCTGGAGGGCGTGACTGTTGCGTCGTTTTTGCGCAGTTGCCATGTTTTTGCGAATGAAAAAAGTTTGTGCTTCTCTGACGTCGCAGCAACCATACACAGCTGGGTTCAGGTCACGGTGACGTAAATGAATTATATTGTATGTACTGTATTGACATCAGCGGTACCCAAAAAAACGTATTGGTGTACCTAGGTTGAGATGAGTTGTGAAAACATAGTGAGGAAACCTGACATGACGTCTCGATTGTAATAACTTTGGAACAAGTGAAACCAAGTTTCACTTGGCCTACATTCCCTGTCTAAAAGGTGCAAAAGCCGGTTAGGAAGAAAGAGTCTATCCGAATTCTCGATCGTGGTGAGAATAGACGTAAATAAATCAATATATGAAACATCAGCCTTTTATTTTTTTATTAATCAGTAAATATAAGTCGAACTTGTAAGTAACCCATATCTTTTCTCAGAGTACACTTCCAATTCAATTCAAAATCAGGTGAACTCATGTTTGTCAACAAAAATAATGTTATTAATACATATAATCAAGCAAATTCAGCGAAAATTGGGTTTTTCTAAACCTCTGCCACAAAATTACCCCTGTCCGTGGAGCGTCCCTGGGCGGGACCCCCGACACGTCAAAAAATGAAATTTGACAGTTGGCAGAATCCACATACGAGAGGTTAAGTATAATCGGGACCAAGTACCCGCAGGGAGTTTTATTTTTCTTAGGTAGACATTTAGATGATAGATAGTCTTAATACAGTATAGTATAGTAGTAGTAGACTTAATAGACAGGTAACATCAAAAGAATCACACAGAAGTACTTTAAAGTATAAAACATCCAAACAGTAATAGGCAATAAAAAAATTTCGGTCTATCGCTACAGAACCTGGAAACCCCTTTCTGTTTCAATCAGATGAAGTGGAACCACCTTAAATAAAAAGTTCGCATAGTTCTGTTACTTTTAATTATAGGTAAAGTCAATATCAATATAAATTGCTACCGTCAGAAGTGAGTTATATAAATCTCGGATACTCTTTTGAATGTTCTTTGCAAAACCGATTTCTATTGATTTTCCATAACAAATGGTGGAAAATACTGAAACCAATGGCTCTGGTCACGGTGATCTTGCACGCTCTGTATAGAACCAGGCTGTTGTTATATCTCATTTAAAGCCATAAATTCATTTATGACTGAGACTAATAGCAGCATGAAAGCAATTCGTGGTCTCTTTATGTCCACAGCTATTGAAATGAGCTTAAATATAGAACGAGCGATGCCGTGGAGAATAGAGAATAATGTGATGAACACGAATCCGCAAACAGTAGTAGAAATACAAAACTTTCTGGTTATGTATGTAACCAAATTATAACAAAAGCATTGATTTTTCTTTCATGCTTGATTATAACGACGCACAAACTCATAGATAGATGTGTCTCATAGGAAGATGTGCTAAGACAACTCGGTTTGGGCAAACTCATCTGGCCCAAAGGTGCTTGACTTAGGTACTTATGTAAAGCACAAAACCAACCTCATTATATGAAATAGAGACATTTCCCTATTAAAGTTTTAACCATGTGCTTCATTTCTGACGATCCGGTATCCTTGACAACTTAAAATAACGCAGACATTAAGTATGTCCTGTATCTAAAGTAGTTACCTACCTAAATGGAAAGGTGAAAATATCCTGTTTTAAATACCGTGTGACGTCGTTGTAGACTGGTGTGTGGGTGCCAACATTCGAATCCAACAATGTCAGACGGTGTCACGCGACAAGCGAGACGCAATTAGACACGTATTTTCTCCGTCATGTCATTGAGACGTGTCTCCATCAACGAAAACTGCACCTTAGCTTGCAAATCTTAAATCGTAAATTCAAAGACTCACGTTTCTGTAATTTTGGCAATGCGCAGTTTTCGGGGCTCAGTTGGAAAGTATAGCACACAACGAGCAACCCGCACCCCTGCGTAGTGAAACCCGTCGTTTGTCATGAAAGACGAAACCGGTAAGTTCGGTGACGTATGTCTAAATATTAAGAACTGTTCAAGATGGCTATCTAATATGGCTATCAAAAGAAGAGGGTAGCGTCTCCTTTTAAATATTATGAACTTTCTGAAACACTATTGTATAAAGGTTGGATGGAATTTTACTTCCCATTAAGCTTGTCAATTATTAAGATTACTTCGAAATTACTTGAAAGTGTTTTTAATTTGTAAGAATAAAAATATCTAGACGGTATTTAGGACTCTTCACTTTATCGATGTCATTCGTTTTGGCCATGACATTTTGAAGAGCATTACAGATTACTATTACCAACAGGCTAAGATATTTTACGCCTCACTTCAAAAGAGATAATTATACAATCTCAGACGTATGAACATTTTTTTATTCTAAAGGTAATACTTTCTTTTTCGCTCGTAAATCTACATTTTGCTACAAGTAGGCCTAAAAAATATCTATCAGTCAAAAACGTGTCTACATTAACCATTGTTTTTATTAATATTAATAGTTAGTTACATTGTACCGCTGTCCGACCCAGAACATTACACAATTTGACGAAGGAGGTCGCTCAAATTCGTCACGACACTCCCGCCTACCTGGTAAAGAATATTTTTATTTTCCACCACTCGAGTTTCATTATACTAGCCAACAATAGCTTTTCTATCCCAAAGGCTCAGAGTACAAAATGCAACGACTCTAATTATGACGTTCAATTTAAATTCTGCAACGTATTTTTGTATTATACTATATAACCGTCCTTGTTATGACGCAACTCAGTGACCGAGTAACCTAAATGTTCATAAACTTAACAATATGGTCGATTTATAAGAAATATAGGTCACTCCATTCACGTTGCCAGCTAATATAGTGGGGACACGCAAAAATTCTCACTAAACGAATTGGTTTGTAATAGGTACGAGTATTTAGACCGGAGATCGTATCTTTTGTTCCATTTTTCTCAACTTCTTGGAACATGATCTCGATCAAAAACGTATTGAAAGTCTAGGAAATTATTTATTTAAAACTTTATTACAGAAATAGTGGTAGGTACAATAGGCGAAGTTAATAACAAAAGGCATTCTGTACCAGTCAACCATTGGGACATGCAGAAAAGACAGTGCACTGTCCACTGCAGTGGTGTGGCAAAAGAAGAATTCAAATGATAGCAAATGAAAAAAATAGTTTTGAGCTATTTTTTCTAATACAAGTAGAATTAAGATAAGAACATCAAAAGTTTCCTGCCAGTATCAAAATAAACAGAAATTGCGTATATTTTGCGACTTTGAAATATGACTTCTAATTTTTTTTTTAAATAAAATGTGCGCAAATAATTTAATCACAAGAATACCTGCATCAAACATTCAAAGCATGCCGAGTTTGGAGGCATTTGTAGACCAAAACAACATTAATTTTAGCAAGGCGCTATCATATTCTTGGAAAAATGCCCTAGCGCACCTTGTGCAGACGATGTTTTAGGTTTGGTTTCTTCCCAAGTAGTGCAAAATTTATTCCCGCTTCTAATCTTGCTTTTACTCTTTTTTCTACTTGACCTAGTGACTGGAACTGTCGAGAGATCGTCCAATAACAAAGAAAACATTATTTGCCTCCCAGTAACACTTCAAAAAGATGCAGCTATTAAGCACATCAGAACACGTCATCTAGATATTAATATTAATTTATAAACTTTGATGATGACTGACACGACAGAGCGGAAATTTCGCATTATTCTTTCTCTCAACACGTACCGCTAAATTACATAAGTGCGTGCAATGTTATGTGTGTTCATTTTGGCTTGTCTATCACGGCTTATGACCTTCTCAAACCTCTTCCTAGTGTTAAACTGTGTTTACTTCGCCAGATTACCGCCTGCTCTCAACACCGCATTTCCTGGTGAATTCTCGAAGATCGTATTTTCGTATGGTCCGTCGATGCCGTCAAACGTCAAGTTATTTGTTTTGGGGGGAATTCATATCAGCAGACTCGTGCGTAAATGCAAGTGCAGTTTAATGGTCTGTCAATTTATGATATAATGTAAACAACAATGATAATTTATCAAATTAATGACCACAGGAAATGCCAAACCTGTTCGCCAGGATCATTACTTCTAAATTTTCATTGATCCTCTGATGATAACAACAATACTATTAACAGTGCGTTTTTGGTGGCAAGATTGTATCAAAATACCGTTAACTAAGACTGGTTACTTCCATAACATTTAAATTCACTATCTTGATTAGATCTTTATAGTTATTCCTAGTTACGTCCCGAAACATTTTCTCAATTTCTACATGCACGTGATGTCTTGTATAAACAAGTAGGTACTTTGATATCAAATAGATACCTACTCGTACTTCTCCTAATACTACCGAATACTTGAAATGACGTCCATCCATATACACACGTGACGGAACAAGCCCCTTTTCAGCGAATCGATGTAGGTACCTTCATGCAGTATCGATTTGTTCCACCGTATAGATTGAAACACACGGCCCATCGTTGTGTGCCAAGGCTGGCCTATCAGGTGACCAGGAAGACTACCAGCGATGAATAGCGCTTTATTTATACTGCTCGCTGGAGGGCGTGACTGTTGCGTCGTTTTTGCGCGCAGTTGCCATGTTTTTGCGAATGAAAAAAGTTTGTGCTTCTCTGACGTCGCAGCAACCATACACAGCTGGGTTCAGGTCACGGTGACGTAAATGAATTATATTGTATGTACTGTATTGACATCAGCGGTACCCAAAAAAACGTATTGGTGTACCTAGGTTGAGATGAGTTGTGAAAACATAGTGAGGAAACCTGACATGACGTCTCGATTGTAATAACTTTGGAACAAGTGAAACCAAGTTTCACTTGGCCTACATTCCCTGTCTAAAAGGTGCAAAAGCCGGTTAGGAAGAAAGAGTCTATCCGAATTCTCGATCGTGGTGAGAATAGACGTAAATAAATCAATATATGAAACATCAGCCTTTTATTTTTTTATTAATCAGTAAATATAAGTCGAACTTGTAAGTAACCCATATCTTTTCTCAGAGTACACTTCCAATTCAATTCAAAATCAGGTGAACTCATGTTTTGTCAACAAAAATAATGTTATTAATACATATAATCAAGCAAATTCAGCGAAAATTGGGTTTTTCTAAACCTCTGCCACAAAATTACCCCTGTCCGTGGAGCGTCCCTGGGCGGGACCCCCGACACGTCAAAAAATGAAATTTGACAGTTGGCAGAATCCACATACGAGAGGTTAAGTATAATCGGGACCAAGTACCCGCAGGGAGTTTTATTTTTCTTAGGTAGACATTTAGATGATAGATAGTCTTAATACAGTATAGTATAGTAGTAGTAGACTTAATAGACAGGTAACATCAAAAGAATCACACAGAAGTACTTTAAAGTATAAAACATCCAAACAGTAATAGGCAATAAAAAAATTTCGGTCTATCGCTACAGAACCTGGAAACCCCTTTCTGTTTCAATCAGATGAAGTGGAACCACCTTAAATAAAAAGTTCGCATAGTTCTGTTACTTTTAATTATAGGTAAAGTCAATAACAATATAAATTGCTACCGTCAGAAGTGAGTTATATAAATCTCGGATACTCTTTTGAATGTTCTTTGCAAAACCGATTTCTATTGATTTTCCATAACAAATGGTGGAAAATACTGAAACCAATGGCTCTGGTCACGGTGATCTTGCACGCTCTGTATAGAACCAGGCTGTTGTTATATCTCATTTAAAGCCATAAATTCATTTATGACTGAGACTAATAGCAGCATGAAAGCAATTCGTGGTCTCTTTATGTCCACAGCTATTGAAATGAGCTTAAATATAGAACGAGCGATGCCGTGGAGAATAGAGAATAATGTGATGAACACGAATCCGCAAACAGTAGTAGAAATACAAAACTTTCTGGTTATGTAACCAAATTATAACAAAAGCATTGATTTTTCTTTCATGCTTGATTAAAACGACGCACAAACTCATAGATAGATGTGTCTCATAGGAAGATGTGCTAAGACAACTCGGTTTGGGCAAACTCATCTGGCCCAAAGGTGCTTGACTTAGGTACTTATGTAAAGCACAAAACCAACCTCATTATATGAAATAGAGACATTTCCCTATTAAAGTTTTAACCATGTGCTTCATGTCTGACGATCCGGTATCCTTGACAACTTAAAATAACGCAGACATTAAGTATGTCCTGTATCTAAAGTAGTTACCTACCTAAATGGAAAGGTGAAAATATCCTGTTTTAAATACCGTGTGACGTCGTTGTAGACTGGTGTGTGGGTGCCAACATTCGAATCCAACAATGTCAGACGGTGTCACGCGACAAGCGAGACGCAATTAGACACGTATTTTCTCCGTCATGTCATTGAGACGTGTCTCCATCAACGAAAACTGCACCTTAGCTTGCAAATCTTAAATCGTAAATTCAAAGACTCACGTTTCTGTAATTTTGGCAATGCGCAGTTTTCGGGGCTCAGTTGGAAAGTATAGCACACAACGAGCAACCCGCACCCCTGCGTAGTGAAACCCGTCGTTTGTCATGAAAGACGAAACCGGTAAGTTCGGTGACGTATGTCTAAATATTAAGAACTGTTCAAGATGGCTATCTAATATGGCTATCAAAAGAAGAGGGTAGTGTCTCCTTTTAAATATTATGAACTTTCTGAAACACTATTGTATAAAGGTTGGATGGAATTTTACTTCCCATTAAGCTTGTCAATTATTAAGATTACTTCGAAATTACTTGAAAGTGTTTTTAATTTGTAAGAATAAAAATATCTAGACGGTATTTAGGACTCTTCACTTTATCGATGTCATTCGTTTTGGCCATGACATTTTGAAGAGCATTACAGATTACTATTACCAACAGGCTAAGATATTTTACGCCTCACTTCAAAAGAGATAATTATACAATCTCAGACGTATGAACATTTTTTTATTCTAAAGGTAATACTTTCTTTTTCGCTCGTAAATCTACATTTTGCTACAAGTAGGCCTAAAAAATATCTATTACATGATCTAGAACTTAAGGCCAACGTAACACGGATATTAAATATTTAAATAATAATATAAAAAATGTCTAGTGGCAATTCAAAACCAATTTAAAAAGTTAAATCATGTATATATGACAATAAGATATATCAAGGCAACGTTGAAAACGTCTGTCAGCAATAAATTTACCTATAGTTACAATCACAATTTGTGGATCACGGATCAGTATGTGACGGAACAGGTGCGTCATAATATATTCATCTTCCATGAGGGGCAGACGAGCGTAGACGTGGATCAATACCACAAAATAGTGATGTGTTCTCAGATTTACGGAATATACACCGTTATTTAAGCCATCACAATAAGTATCATAAATAAAGCCCCTGTAGCATGTGATACCAACAATGTAATCGAAAAAATAAACTGTTCCATTCAAAATAAAATATCCACCCGGCAATAATGTATGGTACGAACAGCTGATTTTTTTTCACTTGTTCGCCCGTAGCACACCTCCGCTTGAAAGAGACAGAAGCATTATAGTCAATTCTAAATGATATACTCCGTTAAATATAGCTTAATTAGAATGACAGTATTCACTTGCCTCACTTTATTTCAATAAACATAAGGTTTATCCTTTAAAGATTCATTGCATAGACCTAAAGGTATTCTGTGACACTAAATGGCTTTCATTCTAATCAAGCCTCATTTACTGACTATAGAAAAGGCAATTTCGCTAGTATTCCGCATTAAATATTAACCAGATTATATAATTGCCTCTTGCAAGAAAAGGAATGATCAGCAATCTCTAATTTTCGGGAACCTTTAACCGGAGTTTCTCCGGAGTTACAATGAACGAGTTCGCAGCACTCGTACGAAGACGTCGCGACTACGTCAGAGTACTCGCGACCTTGGTGCGGATGACCTTGACCCTTAATGTCATTGACGTGCGTCTACGCTTCATAGAAATCGTTGCCAAAATTTTTGCTGATTTTCTAACAACGTACTCTTACGAATTTATTGTACCTAATCGTACCTGGTTTGTACTCATTCATTGAGTTTCTCAGGATCTTCATTATAGTTCGAAAAGTACTTCTTTAAACATCCTCCTCCTCCAGTCGTTTTACTCATTACTGGGTCGTGATTCCTCCCGTGGGCTCGTGGGTTAATTTGCTCATTTAATAGTCCTCCATCTATGTCTATCCTTTGCAACGTGGCGGGCATCATGCAGTTTGCTGTCCAGCGTCGAACGTATTTAGTCTGACCATCTGATAGGGCTACGACCTCTGGGTCTCCTTCCATCCGCCTTGCCTGTCCAGAGCTCCAGTCTTCAAACATCACCTTTTATGAAATCAGTTTGTAATTTTGGTTCAGTTACATAAATGGAGACATATTTAGAAGGATTCAAATTGATGATGAAACAAATGAAAGTCAAGAAAACAAACGATCATTTTATAAATTTATTTTGAATTTAAAAGCGGAAGAAAATCTATTTTCTGATCAACTCCTCTTTCAAAGAGAGATGACTTTGTAATCTTATTTTCCTGTTTACTAGAATGATTGACAAGGCGGGACACTGGATCTATTTTTGTTGCAAGCACTCGGGGGTTGACCCAGAGCTTGGTCGTCTATGACGCATTTCTGGACCTTCAGGTTAACCAACGTTAGATTTCCCAATATGACAGTTTATAAATAGATACAGGCGACAGTCGTGTAGGTCGGGCAATCTGAAAATAGCTAAATAATATATAGATAAGTGTGGCTGTAAAGTAAGAATTGGCTCCGTCTATCGTTATTGTATATCGTATGGCATTAATACTGCTTTATGCTGAAACAGTGTTGTGTAATTTATTGTTTACTATGTTAGTTGCTGTTACCATCAAATAGATTCGGAAGACTGTATCTATGTTAATATATCTATACTAGCTGACCCGGCAAACGTTGTTTTGCCATATAAATAAAAGGGTTGATCGTAGAAGGGTGAAAATTGAGGATTGTATGTATTTTTGTATGTTGTATCATAAAAAAAGAGAAATTAAAAATTTTGTCTAAAAAATAAAAATAAAAATTTAGGGGTGGACTACCCCTAACATTTAGGGGGATGAAAAATAGATGTTGGCCGATTCTCATAGATACCGGATAAGCACAAAAAATTTCATCAAAATCGGTCAAGCCGTTTCGGAGGAGTATGGCAACGAAAACTGTGACACGAGAATTTTATATATTAGACTAGCTGACCCGGCAAACGTTGTTTTGCCATATAAATAAAAGGGTTGATCGTAGAAGGGTGAAAATTGAGGATTGTATGTATTTTTGTATGTTGTATCATTAAAAAAGAGAAATTAAAAATTTTGTCTAAAAAATAAAAATAAAAATTTAGGGGTGGACTACCCCTAACATTTAGGGGGATGAAAAATAGATGTTGGCTGATTCTCATAGATACCGGATAAGCACAAAAAATTTCATCAAAATCGGTCAAGCCGTTTCGGAGGAGTATGGGAACGAAAACTGTGACACGAGAATTTTATATATTAGATAAGTAGATGATCATGGGCGGCGGTAATCACTTACCATCAGGTGAGCCGTCTGCTCATTTGTCCGCCATAATATAAAAAAAAACTGTAGGTATATCTATGAAATAAATACAGGTACATCTGAATCAACGGAACATGGCATCCTATGGCTACATACATATTATACAAATTACATAAGTCCCCTTTTCGCCGCACCATTGTCCTTTCTGCATGATCCAAAGGTTGACTGGTAGAGAATGCCTCTGGGCATTAAGTTCGCCTATTGTATCGTTTTGTGCAATAAAGTTTTAAATAAATAAAATAAATATGGCATTATAATTAAAAATACAATAGTTGGATTTTCGCGAGTGTGTATGTAGGATTATATTGTATCCCTTGGAACAACTTGTTAGTTAACATTTTTGACAAATTCGAGAGAATTATCGTGTTTGTGAATTTAGTTTCTAGTGTTTTCATTACCTGTCTACTTTCTTTTATTCTTTCGATACTAGAGAATACGTTGTACAAATATCTACTCTACTATATCAGTGAGTTGTTGTAACTATTATAGTTCAATGACCATACTTAAAATATATTTCAATCAATTGTACGATTCTCACTTAGTAAGTTTAGTGGATAACCAAAAATATATTTATTCTAACGTCATAGCACAATAACAACACAAAGATCATTTAGAAAAAATACTCTCAAATTCACATAATTATTATGCAACTACATTGATTTTATCAATGACAATTATTTTTGACAACACGTAATTTTTCCATTTCTTACTCAGAATAATAAACCTACGTGATTATTACGTCACGAATGATTACGACAAAAAATCGCTTGTTACAGATGTTATCAACATCACATTTAGCACAAACAGAGAATTCTCATAAAGTTATAATTTTATCTATACTCTGATCAAATTAGATAAAACTGATTCAGAAAGCTCGAATCATAAAAACAAATTGATTTGTGATACAAAACAATAAGGTGGTTTTATTTGATAAGTGATGGGTAAAGGTATTTGTTTATGACATTTGTGCAAAACATGGCGTTTATTTGCATAACTTGTAATCATGTTATTGAATGCATTTTGTTGTTTACAAATATAATTTAAAATGTAAACAACATGTTCCCTTATGTGTAAATAAAATGTAATAAATATTATAATTATGTTTACCATTTCGCAAGCCTAAAGTTAGAATATTTTTTACAGACTAGTTAATATTAATTTTGTAAGCTTTTGAAAACGAACCTAAGAAGCTAACTATAACAACAGTAGGTTTACACATCTGTCCGTCTGCCTTCTTATTCCCGGCGTATGTTTCTTCAGAGCATCAGTACATAACTTCTGTACAGCTAGTCTGATCTAGATAACATATAAACAAACAAAATTAGGTAAGGTGAACGCTAACAGACGTTGATAAACGGCTTTCAACGTCCGGTGATATTCCATCCTCACCCAACCAAAAACCTGCAAAAGTTACTGGGTGAACTATTTTTACAATACCACCGCCATATTGTTCGTGAGTCAGGAATACATTTCATTATTGCGCCCATGCGCATGACAGCAGACACTGCACAGACTTTCAGCCAACTCCATCCACCATTACGAAGACTACTACTGTCATCACTCTTTCAAGTCATTATTCTTAAGGAGAGTATACTCTTCATGACAACTGTTGAATTACATGACATGCGCAGATTATCTCATAACTGTTGCAAGTTTGTTGAATATACATAGTTGGAAAACCTTTACATCACAGGAGTTGCTCATACACAAATGACACAAAAAGTAATGCCATCAACTGTATTTCGCTTAATTAAGCGAAATACGTTAGCGTTTTATTAAGCGAAATACAGTTAATGGCATTATTGATGATCTTTGCATCATCCATATGTTTTTATTTGTGCTTCCATCTGTTGCATCTTCTGTATGCCCCTAATTTTTTAATTAGGGATATCAATTGTTGACAAGTAGAAATATTTCCGGATTTAAAAATTGTTTTAAAAATATCTTATTATATCCTGTTCTTCATTACCTTTAGCGTAATTATACGGACTCGTTTTTTGATGCCTAAATGGATCCATCAATAAATCAAATCGGTTCGTCCTTGTTGATAGATAGACACATTTTGCTTCTTATGATGCTTTTAAATTCATGTTTCCTAAGGGTATGATATTTCAAAATCAACCGTCGTCAAAACGGACGGCAACAAAAAAGGCGGACCTCGATAGAGTTTCATCCGCGTCTGTAAAAACGGATAGATACGATCAGGTAGTAGACTAGGCTTCTTATTGATCAAGAGCAGCATGCTACTTTGAACTTTGAAGAGTTGTGATTAAGATCGAAACTTGTGGCAATTCAGTTGATTTCCATGCAAAGGCGAAACGTAAACCTGAGTTCGAGCACAGTTCGAGGATCGCACATGCGACAGCAACGTGTGGCGGACGTCCAAAATACGCAAACTGAAGTTTTTGAAGACAGATTTAATCCGCGACCCCGAATAAACGCGTGCGCAATTAATAAGAAGTTTCCAGACGATTAAATTTCGCGGTTACGCCAACATCGTTAATTGTACCGTGACTTTGTTTGCGCATGTCCATGTTACTTTTACCTTGTTTATAGAGAAATTGGAATAATAGAGGTAGTGGTTGATTTAACTTGTTTTTATTTGCTTGGTTCATTTTCGCAGTTTGGTGTATGAATCCTTTTATGTTTCTTGATGATGCCATGGTTTTTATTGAAGTTGTAAAATAAACAATATTATTTACCTTTTAAGTTTCATAATAGTGATTTTCTTTACTGTTACAAAAACACAAAAGATTTCTTTCTATGAAGTTTAGCAAGAGAGGTGAGATGATGCGTGAGATAGCAAGAATATTTTTGAAAATGCATGGATAATCTTTTGTTTCCACTTTCGAAAGTCTTCTACTGTTCGCGTCGTAATAATTTTGAACGTTTGAGCAAAATTCGCCCGATTGATGCGATCATCCGCGTAGTTGCGTTGTACTCGTAGATAGAATCTAGTTAAATAAATTGTTTACAAAAACTTTGTGAGTGACCAGAATAAAAGAGGTTTACTAGGTAATCTCCCCAATGCGTACTTGACATCAAAAGGTGGCATCAAGCTGTCTACTGATGTATAAACATGGTTAGCTATAAAGTAGGGATGTTGCTGCAGAGTCAAACTTTGCGCTTTGAGAGATTTTGCATAAATCACTTGACTCTGAAATATTTTACACTCTGCTCATGTTGTTAAGGGATAAATCTTTAAATTTAATCTTTATTAAGTCAGCAATAATATTACTAGACTTCTACAACTGAAAATCAGATTGATTCCTTAACGATTCAGCTTAGTTCATGAATATTGACTCGCTTCAAACGAGTGCGAATGAACTCTAATAGCCAATTGACAATTCGATGCATTTTTACCCATATCACTCGACTCACTTAACTCAAATCGACACTTCACTACAATCAAGTCGAATTAGAACACACGTGGTAAAGGGCTGCTCACAAGCTGCCACTGACGTCAAGAGCGCCCTACAAAATAACCATTGGTCTATTTTCGAGGGGTTTTTATAGAACGCATCCATTGCAATCTAATCTTGTGGTGTTACGAAATGCGTTGATCGATCGTTTGTTTTGAAAGGTAGTTTTATATGTTTTGTTATTCCCTGCAATTTGTTATTCATCACAAACAACAGAAGTATGCATTTAGGCTTTTATCTTTTTAGTGTAGTGTGAATTCGGAAGTGAATAGAAAAATTAAAGCTGTCCTTAATTTCTTCGATAGCTCATCGACACAAAATAGTCACGTTTTGGCTTCTGATATGATTTGTATAAGTCCTGTGCAGGATGACGGACGCCAATCGGCATCCAAGTCTTGCAGGTCCGCATTGACTAGGTCTCGCCAGAAATAGCGGGTAAACTATTTCATCATCATCATCATCATCAGCCTATCGCAGTCCACTGCTGGACGTAGGCCTCTCCAATTGTTCGCCACTGTGATCTATCCATGGCTCTTGCCAGCCATCCTGCGCAGATCGTCCCCCCACCTAGCCAGAGGGCGCCCTACATTACGTTTGCCAAGACGCGGTCTCCACTCCAGAACCCGTTTACCCCATCGGTTGTCGGTTCTGCGGCTAATATGGCCAGCCCACTGCCACTTAAGCTTGCTAATCCGGTGAGCAATGTCGATAACTTTGGTTTTCTGCCGGATCACCTCATTTCGGATTCGATCTCGGAGAGAGACGCCGAGCATTGCTCGTTCCATAGCCCGCTGAGCGACCTTTAACTTGTGGACCAGCCGTACCGTAAGTGTCCACGTTTCGGCTCCGTATGTCATGACGGGTAGGACGCACTGATTGAAGACTTTCGTCTTTAGGCACTGTGGTATCGACGATACGAAGACACGACTTAGTTTTCCAAATGCTGCCCAACCTAACTGGATTCTCCTATTCACCTCATCCTCGAAGTTGTTTTTACCCAATTGCAAAGTCTGCCCGAGGTATACGTATTTTTGAACAACTTCGAGGACGGCACCGTGAAATGCAATCGGTTCCGGTAGAACATGTTCATTGAACATGACCTTGGTTTTGTCCAAGTTCATCCGTAGGCCGATGCATTTAGAAGAGTCAGCCAGGTCGTTCAGCATCTGTTGTAGGTCCTGCAGCGTTTCTGCCATTATGACGATGTCGTCAGCAAATCGCAGGTGAGAGATGAAACTATTTGTGAATGATAAATTTGGATGAAAAAAGGAAACAAACGAACAAGCAGGCGACCTGATGATAAGTGAGTTACCGTTTCCATGTACGGACAGCAACACATCAATGTACAAATATGTATTTTTTTCCAAGACGAGTGAAGATTGAGTCAAACACGTTTCGTTCAAAATCAACTGGGGTTATAGATTGTAATAACCTGGTGTATGTTCTCCGTGATATCACGGAGGACACGAATAACGACAAAAAGAAGGTAAACTTCATTACCAAATACAATCGTTTTATTTCTTCCACTATTTATTGGAATGTAAACGTTTATTCACACTTTATGGTTTTTTCCGTAAAGTTAATGTGTCGAGGTGTTTTTACGATTGCTAAGAAGAAACATACGTGGGATTGATAAATGGTTCCTAACGTAAACGATCTGTATTACTTGTTTTCTAGTAAATAGGTGTGCAGAAAAAAGCAATTCCTGTTTAACAGCAAATTTGTAACTATAGGAAATAACATTTCCCTGTTATTTTTACTAAAAAGCAAGGTTCAAGGTACTTGATTTTTAATTAGTCATTTTGGTTAGAATTATGTTAAAATGGAAGATGGATCTTTGCTGATTCTCAAAATTATACCAATTGCTAAGCAAGCATCGTTTTTGTAATATACTACATTTCAACCAGGTGATTAGATAGCAGTTGATGCATGTCATCCATAGAAAGGGCTTGACATACAAATGGAGAGTCAAGCTTTATGACCAGCTACAACATGGCCCTTTCACTACCACCTTTAACATTGACATATTATTATTCATAGAACTTAAACATAATAATGTCACATGTGTTGCGAGGTTCAAAATGTTGATCAAAGCACAATTTCATGTAGCACGGCGTAACATTTGGCGAAATGTTCACCTTCTTGCATGTCATCGTAACATACATAACAGGAATGCGAAATTCGCACTTCAATTATAAGGTCGTTCGTTGAAAGGTCATCTTTGTGACCTCAGCAGAGTGAAATGTAACTGACACGAAATGCTTTCGACCTTTGTTGCTAATGGAATGGGCGCGATATGGCATCAATATTGTTAATTACACAAATAACTTGTATTCATTATATTAATCACGGAAATGGATTTATAGCTGAAGATACCAGGAGAAAAACAACGTCAAGAACCAACTAATTCACCAGCGTCTTATAAACTGATACCCCATTATTACAAATCGCGAACTACGGATAGTCCTGGAACAAAATTCTTGCTAGCCCCTTTTAACATTGCGGTACGGGATGACATAAGCTTTAGTACGGTAATAACTTTAGATCACGGGTTCTAATAAGGTGGATGTAGTCTTATTTTAGACTAATCAGAGTGCATTAAATAAGTACTAAATGTCAGTAATAAAAGAGAAACTGTACTACGGAGTCGATGTATGAACATGAGGTGGTAAATATAGCAGTTATTATAATGGCACATAATACATATCCGTGTTTAAGTATCATCTGTCGTGTAAACCCTTAGATTTTAATACCAACGGTTTTCAAATATATAATTACTTACAGTTTATAAATACGTTCCATAATTACCTTTGTACAAACATTGTACCTTTTACTATAGCTAGTTGCATAGGTGTGAAGCAAAACGGTGGTATTCATTTATATTTAGAGCATAGAGCGCCCCCTCTGACGTCAATCCTGACATTTGTTGGGTGTAGCAATAGTTGTAGCGGCCTACCTAATGGGCGGGTGAGTTATTGTACCCGTTATATAACAGCATGAAACTTTTAGTGGAACTGGAACAGTGAGGGATGGAGAACAGTACGGAACAAAACAGGTTACATATTACCTTTTTAAAGTAAATACGAAAAAAGACACATAAAGAGGATACAACGCAGAAGCTGCCATAAAAAAATCTAATTTCTTTGAAATGACATGGACATTTGTCATAAAACTGTCAGCTGTCATATCATTAAAAAAAGATACCATATCTATGATCAATATTATGTAATAGACATATAGAACTTATCACCTACATGTGTGCGTGCGATTATATAAGTTTGTATAACAAACAATACTTAAAAAACTAATTTATATGAAAAAATTTTTATGCGAATTTCTAAGTCATAGCTTTTTTTAGCATGGTTGGTAGAAGAGGTAGTTTTAAAGGGTTGTAACTAATAATCGATACACAGGGCGGAGAATGCCTTATTGCAATTGATTACATTATGGCGGAACTAATACGTAAATTGAATCGCATGTGAGGGTGGGGCCCAATAATGACGTTAGTTCGAATATGCTTCTAAAATACGTTGTTGATGAATATGCAAGTGCAATATGCTGTTCACGGATAATGGATTGGTAAAAGGCAAAAAGGTGCCATTTTTCGATAGATCTGTGAGCTACTTATCTTAATGAAAAGTTAATTATTGCGCAACATGAAATAAGACCACCTGAAAACTATCGCCATACAAAAAACCTTTTTTTATCGGCTCACGTAGAGACTAGAAAGTATTTCCAATACTTTCCGAGTGATCACTTGAAATAAAAAACTATTAAAATCAACATCTATATAACTTTCGATGCTGCCACCCTTTTCCAATCTTCGCGGTTTATTATTTTGCATTTTGATGAGAGTTCGTTGACACAAATGAAGGAAAACGTAAGAAGTAAATTAAGGTATCCTTTTGATTTGGTATTTGAAACGAAAACATAACATCCTGTTAGAAGATCTGAGACCAAATCAAAGCAACCAATTATATAATGGAATAGTGTGACCAATTTAACAAAACGACTAATAGTGTAATTGGTGTTAAGAAAATATAAAATGGTCTTGATTTTGACCGTGGGAGTCACGCTCCGGCATGAATGATACTACGACCTCACAGAAAACCAGGTCTGCTGTGTTTCGTTGCGTGAGTGAGGTTAACGGATGCCAAATCCGGGGATAAGAGGAGTTTAAAGATTGGCAGCGCACGTCTCACTTCACTGGTGTTATGGATGTCTATGGGCGTCAGCAATCACTTACATTTAGGTAATCCGTCTGCTTGACTTAAGATATACTTAAATATGTGCATGAAAAACAAAATGAGAAAACAACAAGACACTCGGCACGATTAACTACGTCCACAAATAGTGCATACAGGCCGAAAGGACCAAATTAACGAATGCGCTTTATTATTTAGTTCGTTGAACCCGAATCACACGCAGGTGAACAAACTCGCAAGCACTCCACATCGATAGGGACTATCGATACTCAATTCGATTCCTTAATCGAATTTAGCGATTATCGTAAACAAAATTGGGTTGCAACTTGCAGTTTGCGTCATACCCATTACTTTGATATATGGAATCCTTGTGTGCTTCTTGTATTTGGTTCTGTCCATGATCGTATATCTTAAGGCCAAGACCGAAATAAGGACAAGAAGCCTTTAGTCAATGCAAATTACATCTGTACAACGCAATACGCTAACGATATAATTAATCAATCAGTCATTGTTAAAACACTAAAGCTCGAGAGTGCAAAATCGCATCGTATAAAGAGCAACAATCAGATTACGATATAAGTTTCAATATGTTTATAATTGCTTCCACGAATGCGGTACGTAATCTTAACAACAATTATTAATAACCAGAAAGCAATATTTGTTTCATTACCAAATTGATTGTCTTTAATTAACTTCTGCAAAATTAGCAGTGAACCAATATTATCATCGAGGTCCGGGGTCCGTTTTCCTTCCATATGTTCTTAACTTGACACGGTCCTGGGCATCCATAGTGGTTAGGTTATTGGAAATGTCATCCTTTATGACATTCAATCAAGCCTCTTTGTGTACCCCTTCTACACTGGGATCCGGCAGTGTTGGCATGGCTAAACATAATGTTACTTGTGTTAAATTCAGTTTTTACGGTACCGTCTGGGTTCAAGAAATTGTAAACATGTTCCAAAGGAATTACGCGTATATATTTCTCACGGAAGTAACACGTCTGATTATAAAATATTGAACTCATCTCAATCGTTGTGAAACATGATGTGGACTCTGAATCACTCAGTATGAAAATGGAAGTGATATGGATAAATCGGGAGTACAGCCACTTTGTAAATAAACTTGGTGTAGTAGCAGACGCGCTGTCTGAAGAGTTTTATTTTATTTATAACTTTTCCGAAGATATGATGTGAGAAATGGTTACCGATGATGAATTAGTATTTGTGGAACAATTACGTCATCAGTGCATTAACTTGAAATATAGTTGAGTCAAACTCATAATGTATGGAACATAATCTTTGTAAGATATTTTCATTTTAAAAAATAAAAAGTGCATGGATTTGATTCTTCATCTTATTTTATCTCAGCGCGTGATTCCTGGTTGCTCCCGGGGTACTATTTGACCATGATCATCCCTGATTTAGTAATTCTGGGAATTACAATGAACTGTCTGGGGATCCAGAGCAACTGAATCATAGTTATTCGTCCAGAAATATCCAAACCTTAACAGTTTTGGCAAGTTATCCGATATTTTTCCTTCTCTGCTGAGCGAATGGTATAATCACGAAAATTGAAAAATCTATTGCTACATACGACCTCCGTTTAAAAGAACGTTTAACGTGAACAAGTACCTATGTCTTGTTCAAACTGACTTAATTGTGTTTATCATTGGATGCATTACATTTACAAATGTAACAGAAAATGATTGCGCGGAAGCATATATAAATCAATTAAAAATAATTGAGGATACGACTGAACAGGTAAAATAAAGGCAACATTGAGCTAGCAGCAATTATGTATAAGCTATTGATAGATTCTATAAAAGTGACAGTCAACTATCGCATTGATTTCTCTTCCTTGAACTAGGAGTAAGGTGTTCCGCAAACTAGCTTTCTTTGGTACCGGTTTGGAGCAGATTTCATAACTTTAAGAGTAGATTATAGGAGCGAGTTTCTTTAATGCCAACAATTAAATATTGTGCAACGCGACATTAATATTCGTATACCAATTGCTGAAATATGACATTAGTCCCGGTAGCTAGATGCACAGTTACAAAATAAGTTCAATCTGTTAATAAGTAATCGGAACAAATTGTATAACTAAATACAATCAGTAGGTAGATCATAAATAAATGTCAGTCAAGGTCAACAGATTTCATAAGTGCATTGATCTCGTTTTAAAAATCAAGCTATTGTGTCCATAATAACAGATCGGTTACGACAAGTGTTACCTATTGAAAGCCGAACAATTTATTAACATAAATTAAGTCTTCAATACTAAAAAGATGACAGCGAAATGGATGTTACAATTTCAAGAAACGCGCGGGACGAGAAAAAAAATGAAATATGTCCTGAAGTCAGCAAAGACCAGGCAGAATAATATTCCAGAACGTTCTTTTTTATTGCGTTGTATATTAAAACGAGACGTGCTTTTACGATACCTCCAATTGATATAGACCGTTAGACAAACAGTCTGAAACGACAGTTCCGCTGAAATAAATATAGCGTCATAGACATCTTTCATTTCAATCTATAATTGATTCGTATAAACAACGTGGGTGGCTTTCATCTCACACCTATGGCTATTGGGAGACAGAGACAGGTTAGTTTTATAAATAATACAGTTACGTCAAGAATCAGATGATTATTGAAACATCATAGTTATTTAGACATAATTTTTTAGAAAGATCAAATTAAGGGAAGATAGATCGTAGAAACCTGGATGTGTGGTTGTCTGTACAATTGATAACTCTCTTAGGTGGTAATTATTTCAATGAAAGTACAAAAACATAAAATAAGGCTGAACTAGATAGCGGTAATGATCCAATCATTTTATATCAAAGATAATTAACTTTTTTTTTATATGAAGGTGGCAGACGAGCAGTTGGATCACCTGATGGTAAGCAACACCAGTGGAGTCACAAGTGCGCTGCCAACCTTTTTCCCTTCACCCCCATTGGGCCTCCGGTAACCTCACTCACACGGCATACTAAGCCTCATAACGTCATAGCTAAGAAAAGGAAAACCTCATGCATTCTGCCTATCACACTTAAATTCCACAAAAATATAATAATAAGAACAATATCAAAACTTTGTAAGCAATATCTTATATAACTTCTGTTATTCACAAATGTAAAGTGAATTTACAGTAAGAACAGATTCGAGAAGGTATAAATCTTTGATTTACATTTATTTAGATATTGATATAACTTTCAGGCACGTGGAAACCAAACGTGATCCTATGAAAATTATATTCATATTTTGTCCCAATTTATTCAGGTCATTTGTAACGAGTGCGGGTTTAATGTATGTATTAGTGTTAACTAAATATTTGAATTTATAAAAACATCTTGTTTTTGCTTTCTAATGTGTTGTTTAAGAATATTTTTTGCATCTGTTGAGTGACGTAAGTTTTTTTACAATCTCCGTTATGTTTTTTTAGAATTTTCATTTCAAAATGTTGATTTGTATTTACGTATGTATTCAAATGCTTTTTATTTTATTTATCATCGATAAACAGAAATGTTAACTTCATTTTAACTATTAGGTTAATCAAGATTCTGCGCCAGTTTAGACTCACAACTTTCGGAAATTCTACAAAATATGTCCCAATCAAATTGGTTTGTATAAATGTCCTCAATAAAATCCGTTTGTATTGGATTTAAAATCATCGTCAGCCTATTTAAGTCCCCACTGCTGAGGCACGGGCCTCCCTCAATCACATGAGGGGTAATTGCCATATTCACCACGCTTGGCAGACGGGTTGGCGAGGGTTTTGATATAAATGCAGAGTTTTCCTTCTCTGGGTGCTGATGATCATGCCAGCAGCTTTACCTTAGTCGCCTTTTACGACACCTCGGTAAGAGTGAGGGTGGCCTACTCTACTCTGCCGGGGACCACACGGATTTAAAATAGTAATTCAATATATCCAATAAAAATAAAGATCTGTGTAGACGAAACACACGGAAAATAAATAATGCTACCAAACGATGAGTTGCAGAAATTTTAACTGACACAATGTTCTAATCGATACCATTTAGAAAATATTACACGGCGCATTTAAAACCAGAAACAACAGTAAGTAGGTACATAGCGTGATTGAGTATTCTCATCTCAGCGTGCTAACAATTATTGACATTATTGCCTACACGTGGGCTTTTTGCTATACCGGAATAGTTATTATCCTATTTTCTAGCCATTAAAGACTTTGAACTGAATTGTAAACGGCGTGTAAACATCAATCAAGCGTTTAATTTCCTTCGGTCCTTTATTTGGACTGTAAGTATCTATAAAATTGCATATTGCGTAGGAAATGTCTTAATACTCGTAACAAAATAAGGTATGGAGTATTGTTGGTCAGGGAGGATGGTGAGTTGGTACTCAAGTTCTTTATACCATTTGCAAAATATATCATAGGTGGGTACATTTAAAAAAAGAACTTGCAATAAAAAATACCTACCAACAGTTTTCATTAGCAGAGGAGTTTAAACAAAATTTTGATAAAGATGATGACAGTGGCATTTCGGTTTCGTTTCCTTAATCTGTCTCCTTAAATAAAGATAATAGGTACCAAATAATTAGGTTGCTTTGATTCAAAACTAAATATATTTTACGCCACTCGTATAAATGGGTAGAAATAAACAGATTATCACTAGTGCTGACAAATTTTGTCGCGCCAGAATAAAAATCATATTTTACAAGTTTTAAATCAGCTCCCAAAACACTTCAATGAGTTTTTATTCAGTCTACTTTCACTTTCGACAGACAGGCCGATTCCAAGACGCGATAAACCCAGTTTTGCCAACTCGAACAGTTTCCAGGAAACATCAGATTGGATCTGGTTCTCAACAACCGTTTGATTTGGTAAAGTTTGGCTTCATCTGTTCTCGCTTGTTTTAAACAAGACAGCTAATAAATGAGAACGTCTAAATGTGTTTGAAGTACTGTAACTTCATCTTCATTTATCTACGGAAAGTTTTTTGAAATTTGTTATTTTCGTAGTGCAATAGAATTGTTAAAATAGATAGACTCTTTATTGCATGACATAAATTAACTTAAAAGCTAGGTTTAGAGTTCATTTTTATGAAATAAAAGTTTATGTTACAATCACTGATTCTTAATGTCAAACACATTTGTCACTGCTTGTCAATTGAAGAAATAGTGTATGGCTATATGTCCTTAGCCGCCATTGTTAAAGGCCTATTCAATATTAATTATTTTATACTTTGACCAATATAGTTATTATTTTACATTTAATATTAATATTTGCAAAGTACATAGTTATATTACAGTAGCATTGTTAATTTTATTATTATTTGCTTCAATATTACAGTTAGGCAACGCCATGTGTACCTACTGTACAAAATGCTTGATTGCTATTAAACAACATATTGTATACATCTTTATTAAAAGGATTTTTTTCAAAAGCTAGCACAGTAGGATAGTTTGCTTCAAATGTTCCGCTTTTAACCTTCACTGAATACAGCTGTTCACACAAGTCGTTGGAACATCCTGTGATACAATGGCAGTAATTTCGTCAGACGTGACAATTACTTTACTCTGGACGTGACGTCTGTCGAAGTAGGTATACGATAATGGATAAATAAACAATGGTGATTTTTAAGTTTGACGAATTTCAGTAAAGCTGTTGCTAGCTGATAGAGATATAGAGTTATTGATTCTCGTACTGATAAAACAGTTTTGAGAATATGTTTTCTTATTTAATTAATACTGACTACATAATTCATAAATCTCTCAATGTTTGAAAGTAAGTAGGTATCTAGTGCATACAACTAACTCAAAGGTTGAATGCAATTACATTTGCAATTTGGCTCAATGGTCAGAGTCAGTATATATAAGGACAAACATTTAACTTCACCAAATAAATTTCTATAGATTCAGCTAATACCACCTGTAAAAAATATCCGGTTGCATTCAACCGGTGAATATTTTTTCCACGTTCTGCCGGTTTTTATTCCATATTCTACCGACAATTTCATAATTCCAGTTTCAACCGGTAATTCATTATTTTTTCAACTGACAAAAAATAGGTACCTGCATAAATATAATAGTTAATAAACAGGAATATTTTATCCATTTTCATAACTACAACACAACACCCACATTACATCACGTACAATGGACCGAAAGAGAGTCTAAGTGCGGAAAAGGGAGTCCACATTACATTACATTACACCCACATTAATATCAATAATGCAAGAAAAATACTTAAATCAAATGGTAAGAAATGTTCATAAATTATTTCATTTTTCTCGTAAAAATCTCAATCTCACTTTTTTGATAGCATATTCACATATTATGAATATTAAATTGTTTATCAATTTACAATCTATTTGTTTATTAAATGGTTCCTCTAGTTCACTTTATACCTAGCTTCCCAAGTTGCCGGTTGAAAGTGGAAGGATTTTTATTGACCGGTAGAATGTGGTAAAAATATTCACCGATAGGAAAATCGCCGGTTGAATGTGGAATAAGCCAACCCCTAATGAAATCTATAATATTGATCTTGATGCAAGCAGGTATGTAGTTAGAATATAAATATGATTGAATATTTTTATATCCACTGGTAATCCGTGGGCGGTAGCTTTCGCTTGCCATCAGATGATCTGTCTACTTCTCTCTGCTACATACATTTAATAAAATATGTGGATAAAATTAAAAATATCAAAAGAGCTGTAGGCAAATTTGTTTATAAGTGTTGATAAATTAAATACGTCCCTGTTTGTGTTTTAAACTAGACTATATACATGTATACACATACATATATTTTGGACTCATAACATAATTTACTCGTTACCTAAATGAAAGGTCAGGGTTTTTATTATGTCACCTAACTATAAATTCTATTAACGGGTTAATGTAATTTACAATGCGAGAACTATTAAAGATAATTAAAACCAACTGTTGCCACGCCAGTAAAACTTGTAAGTCTATTTATATACCAGTGTACATATAATAAAACTAAATCCCAGTTCTCAAACTCGGTTGGCAACCGGTGATAATACCAGACGTTCGTATATATTTTTACTATAAGTTGTCATATGACCTTAGCAACAAAAGAAACACGTGCCTACCGAGATAAGAGTTACGTCGCAAGTCGCACAGTGTCAATATGCATAGCGGCTCCACATAAGTTGTATTCTCAGGGGTCAATCTTGGGTTGATTGATCTCGGCTTGTTCAATGTGCCTCTGCGCATTATTATAATATGTGTAGTAAAGTATCAGCCTATAATTGTCCCACTGCAGGGCATAGGCCTCCATCATAGAAATAAAGTCATCGTTATTTTGATGGCATTAGGCTTAATTACCACGCTTGCCAAATGTGGATTGGTGATCACAAACCCGAGTTATGTGCGAAAAAATCGAAGCACACTTTTTGCTCGAACCCAGGACCCCGAGATCACGGCCCGGTACTTAAACCACTAAACATGTACTTAAACAACAGGGCATGTAGTAAATGAATAAATATATCACGACATCACATACTTACCTTACTCCGAGATAGGTAGCTCAAGCACCTGTGTTACGGATATCAGAATCAACAGTGGGATTACAAATATATACGAGTACATATAACTGTTTTTTTTTGTAAATACATACTTATAATACATAGCAAACACCCAGACTAATACAAAGAGACATGTTTATGCACTCAAATATTTGTACTGTGCGGGGATCGAACCCGCAACCCTTGGATCAAAAGCAGCTTTCACGACCACTGATCCAAACGGGTGGACATTATTTTTATTATTATTTTGGCAACGTTAAGCTTTTTTATATGATAGGTGGCGAATGAGAAAATAGATCAAGAAGGATGGTAAGCGGATGCCCATGGCCACCTGCAACCAGAGGAGTCACACTCACATGTGTACTGCTGACCTTTTTAACTCGCCTTCTCTCCGATAAGACCTTCAGATTAACTCAGAAACACAGTGCCAGCGAGCGTACGAGTACGAGGCTACCAGAAAAATGGATGCTCGTACGTCCAAGATTTTAGGTACTACTGGTTTTTTTCATGCTGTGGTTATGTGTTCTGTAGATACTGAAATAGTAGTAGTTAAATTGGCAGTTCGTCTGGGTTTCTAATTCCGTTTTAGATTTCAAACGTTCTTTTAGCTCCACAAAGATCGATCTACATCAAAGATTCCGATTGCTACTAATAGATTTAAGACACATTGACTCCGATTGAATGTCTACGTAATTGTTTAGGTCTACCGTGTGCAACAACTCAACGTGTTTTAGCTGCGACAGTGTTTATAGATCCAGAAGATCGTGGAAAAAATCATTTTATGATAGGTACAAGTCGCTAAGGATACAATAAGAAATAAGACTGTAGGTACGAGCCCAACGTAACGTGAGGATTTACCTTTCAAGCTTAATTTGAAGTTTTGTAAAATTGCTAGAAAGAAATACAAACTAAACTAAAGATAACTTATTTCTTTTCTATTGACTGTTAAAACAAACATACCGCCAAGGATATCAATTTCCTGAACTGTATGCCCAAATAAACTACTAACAAGATGCAAGTCATCAAAACAAGCTCGTTACAAATCTTATAAAGAGCTAAATTCATTATTACAGTTACTGCATTCCGTAAATAGAAAGCCTGGATATTTTTATTGCACCTAAATATAGACCAACCGATAAAAGCATTAATAATGTGGGTCATATTTTATCGCAAAGACACGAGACACGCCTAACTATTGTTTAATATGACATAGATTAAATCGGATCGGAATTTGAGTCCATAAATAATAGATTATTATATTAAAATAGATTTAAAAAAAAACAAATAAACATGTTGACGTTGTCTCTTTCTGTGGTCCTTTACGGGGACCTGTCTTGGACCAAAGAGCCTGTTGTCTGACCTTCCTAACATTAGGAAAGGGAAATCAGACCAGGAATAGTGTAAATTATAGGTAACTCACTTGAGTTATTAATTAATAACAATATCCTCCAACCGATTTGGCTGCAGAAGTATTACCGGACGGCTACGACTTATGGACCTTCAAGAAAACAGCGTACTCTTTTTTAAAAAGGCCGGCAGCACATTAGCCATCTCTCTGAGTTAGCGGATGTCTATGGGCGGCATTGATTAATTTCCATCAGGTGACTCGCTTGCTCGTTTGTCCGCCTGTAGCATAAAATAAATTACGGCTACGGTGACCAATCTCAACGTTTAGCTACGTACGTATGATATATTATAATGCGCAAATGTGAGCGCAAACACAAGTGCCTCATATTAATTATCGTATAGGTAAATCAATTTTCATTAGAAACGCTAATGATACCAAAAAATGTCTTATAAGTAAGTCTTTTAGTATTTTAAAATATTCAGACCACATAAAAATCAAAATAAGCTTAGTAAAATAAAGGAGGGGGTCAGCCTTTGACAAAAACCGCCGCCGGTAACAGTAGCTTTCTGATTTCTGATTCTGACCTATGTTGTTTTGTACATCCATCTGCTTGGGTAGAATTTGATCGCCTGATTAAAATACATACCGAAAGAATAATCAATATTGGTGAAGCGTACAACAGTAACAGAATTAAAAATCGATTAGATTACCCGTAGCCGATATCAATTTAATATAATGTAACTTTTTACGAGGTCAATAAATGCTTTGATTCATTTTCAATGTCACAATTTACTCAGTTCTTCCCCATTATCTATGATAATGAAAAACAGATTAAGATTATGATAACTTACATTATTTCTCGCTGACAATGGTACTTATTTTTATTAATCTTTTTGTGTCTTATGTTACTATTTTTATTTTATAGCAAGTCTAGTGGAACTGATCAAAATAAAGTAGTAGAACTTTTCCCAGAATCAACTATTCAGAACACGTACGCAATCGCATATACGAGTACAGTTGCTTTTATAATAACCCTGAAAAGAAATCGGGGTGACCTACAATTCATTCGTTTTGCATTCAAGGACTTCGGAACCCATAACGATTAGTGCAAACTTAATTTAAAGACTGCATTTATAAGTTTCTGTATTTCACTTTCAACGTTGACATACTTCTTTTAACTGCTTTAAGGTTTAGAATCTGTTGGATTAATATTGTTAGCTGCAGCTACAATTTGTCAGAGTTTATTACGGATTGATGTTTGACGTAAGACTGACGAAAGTGGAAAGCTGACCCATTTCTTTTGAGGATTTCCTTGGGTCTTTGACGTCATTGCTTTAGTGTATTATGCTAATACCGTTCTTATCTATACATAATAAAATTATAGAGCGGTCTTTGATTGATTTTTGGGAATCATATTTTATTTCAATGGTTAATGCGTGAGATTGCGGGTGATTTACTATGTTTACTAGTATCGGGAGCTTCTGAAGAATTATGTGTATATCTTCATGTCCAATGTTATGGCTATAATGGATTTGTTTTGAAATATAGCTTGCGTTTTGATGTAGCTGTAACGATGTACGAGTACAGTGCACAATCAAGTCTGTATCAAACACTGTTTAAATAAAGACAATGAATTTGATTTATTCAACTCAACTCTTGTCTTGGTTATGTTTGTATATTGTTGACATAAACAATATTTGTTTGTATTTTCTGTGGTTTCAATCCCTATAATACTTAAGGCGACGGATAGCCCTAACTAGCGACACCATTCGTGTTAGCTACAAAACGAAATTGTTCAAAATAGATCCGGTTTACTAGCTAAAAATTACAAAATCGATTGGCGTCGCTAGTGTGCCCTACCCGTCACCTTATTACATGTTTGTACGCTTTATTATTACAACCTACTTGTATTGTTTGTTGCTTTTGTTTTCGCAGATGGTTTAAAACTGGGAAACAAGGATTGCAATACAAATCAAGATGGCGCAATCAATGTTTCATGAATGCACTACTACATAATTCAAACCTACTTTCTTTAATCATCATGCATGACTTGGCTTGCTCTTGACAACGTATCTTCAAAAATCTAACCAAAATTATCAACTCTCTTTCCATGAAATAAAGTTTATTTTTAATATGACAAAGGTAAAAGATCTTGCGAAACAAAATAGTTAGCCAGACTCTATCTGCATGAATTAGTAGGTGTATATAGAGGCGTCTGAGCCATATATTTGGCAAATTATGCATTTGGCGACAATTCAAAAATGTTTTCTCTTATATTACCGCCAAGTGGTAGTCGCGTGTTATGTCGCAGACACAAAACATAAACACAAAAATGACTAATGCTCAGTGCTGTTTTATTTGTTTACAACGGATTTTTGCTAATTTTAACGGCTAAAGACAAGTGGTTCACCATTGGAGTTTTCCCGAATTCATCTCGGTTTAAAAGGAAAAGTACGTAAGGGATGTTATTGTTTTGTTAGGACGCAAAGAACGAATGACCGGCGAGTTAACAAAAAAATATCATTCGGTTACTATTGCCCACCAGAAGATGGACTGACGCCGTGTGGTCCCCGGCAGAGTAGAATAGGCCACCCTTACTCTTACCGAGGTGTCGTAAAAGGCGACTAAGGTAAATCTGCTGGCATGATCATCAATCAGCAACCCAGAGAAGGAAACTCTGCATTTATATCAAAACCCTCGCCAACCCGTCTGCCAAGCGTGGTGAGTATGGCAATTACCCCTCATGTGATTGATGCAGGCCCCTGCCCCAGCAGTGGGGACTTAATGGGCTGACGATGAGATGGAATGACAACCTTTCATGGTGGTCGCTTACAAATTGGTTTCCCTAGAAGTCTATGATCAAAAGCGGCCGTAATGGTTATGTTAATGATGTTTTTTTTAGACTGATTTACAAAAATGATTTCAATTGATAGCATTAAAGAACAGCCAAGTGTAAATACGAATTTACAATTTTATACCAGTGACATCACAATCTAAGAAACCTAATACAAATTGAGTCTTGTTTATTTTGTATGCCGAATAAGGTATGACATAAATGTGACATTAAACTCATAATAAAAATAAAGTAATTACTACATGGTACTGATGACAATAGTTATAATTAAATGATTAGACAATTAATCTCTGCTGGTTTATTTGATGGTTTAATCATACTAATGCAACCACGTGATGCTATTAGATGTCTTGAAGATAATTTGCATAAAATACATTCCTTGTCAATTATGTAACTGCTTAATAAAGTAGTCACAATGCCACATTTAATGGGACCACTATATTGCCAATACGCAATGAGGTAAGCCATACATTCATTAAAATTCATTGTTATATTGATGATAATTTATAATTCTCTATTACAACACTAATAGAAGATTGATTTTATTATGGATTCTTGTCGTCTCTTATTGTTTTGTAAAACGCTGATAAATGACGTATGATATTTATAAATAAAGTCTTAGAATTATCAAAGAAATATCATTTGATCATAATCAGATGTAGGTGATAAAAATTAACGGCCTACGATACAATTGAAGATTCCGGATTCCTTCCTGATGTTTTAACCACTTCCACCTAGTGGTGAAGGTAAATCCCATATTATTAAATCTGTGGGTTTTACCTTTCAATTTATCGGCATTGGTCGCGTAGGTATCAAGTAAGATGAAGTGCAATAATAAAACGGGGAAGTACTTGACTACCATCGTCTTCTCATCTGATGGTAGGTAATGGCATGGAAATTTGAACTCACATCGATCACAGTCATTTGATTGGCAAGATCACAAACATTCAACCAATGAAAACGAAAGATATATATTGTGTAGTTATATCAGAGACCTACAGATACGACTTTCGCACTTTTTTAAAGCTGCCAGGTAACAAGATTTTTGTATTTATTTATTTAACTTAATATGAATGAATGAATGAATAAATGATAACTTTATTTGGCACAACACAAAACAAGGAAACTTAATAAGAAACATAACCTAGACATAAATAATGACGAAAAGTAGGACAACATTATCCCTAAATATCCCTAATTATAAATATTTTTTTGTATTTTACACAAACTATTAAATTCAATAAAAGTAAATTTATGCAACATTTAAACAAAGTAGCCTTGACTATAGCCCAAAAAATGCTTTGTATTTACATCCTTAAATATAATGATTAAAAATATTCTATCGAAAATAACAACTGAGGATGCCAATAGAAAGAAGCCGAGAGCTCCTCGTCCCGCAAGAATATTAGAAATGAGTTTTAAGTATGTTTTGTTGTAGATACACAATATATAATTTTGTGGTAAAGCATAAGATGAATTTTATCCGGTCTGGTAAATGAAAGACGGGAGACGTATTGATTTCGAGCAGTCTCTTCTTATTTTAGTTTTATAAACTTACCGACTTCGAAAGTAACGATAGTTTCATTTCACATATGTTTCCCACGTGCAGACGTATTCGCCTCCAAAAATAAATTATGTAGAATGATATCTCCTGGCATAGTAAAGGAATGCTAAACATGGAAACTGGCCATGGGGTCACTTAGTGCGGATGGTATATCAGAATACCAAAACCGTGGCACAGTAAATATATCTACTGTGCCCGTGGTGACGTGGTACTGAAAGTTTGTTGTTTTGAAAATAATGTGATAAGATATTGTTGCTGTCGATTTTTGAAAGCAAGATAATCACGAAAAATGCTTATCTCATTACTAGTAACCAGTCAGTATTTAACACCTACAATTGTTGTCTTGGACCTCAAGCTCAAGCATTTCCAGACCGTATCTGATTGCTAATACTTTCTTGAAGTAGCTACCTTGTTATGGTGTCTTTTACCAACAGGTGTACAATCTGATCAACCTGTCAATTAAAGAAAACCTACCAGTAGTTCTTACAGATGTCATCGAACTTAACGACCTTATAAGTAGGTAATGCTTAGAAAAGAATCTTCACGGTCTCTTTGAGTTGAAGCCATAACCAGCTATCATAATATAATGAGTTGACTTGCCACCATGCATACGCGCCATAACTAAAATTGGCTATTGGCGTTCGTTACTAAAGTCGAATGACAGAGATCCTGCGTGGAATCTACATGGAAGGATAACCTTTTCATCATAGCTTTAACCGTCTTATGATATTTGACTTCGTAGTCGTTGTTTAAAATACTAAACCGGATAGTTGCCAGACAGGTGTTTTACATCATCGCGTGATCGGCATGCGTGTCTGGCTCGAAAGGACTATGACACCGAATAGTTTATAGTAAGAACTAAGATCCATGGTCTGCGATTTATCAATGTGGAAAATCGTTTTAATTCGAATACGTCTTGAGTTTGATGACATAATTACCCACTCCTCCTCACGCCACGCCATAATTTAGACTAAACTAGTGGCCCGCTCTCACTTCGTTTTAGGACATTAGTTCCACTTTATACCAATAGATAGATGGCGCTAGGAATCGATTACATCGCGCAAGTGTTTCGTGTTTTCGGATTACCTATAAGCGTTGCCGCTGTCTATAGAATTTATCTGTTTGTAATTAGCATAGAAGATAATTTCTTGTGAAAAAATGTTTTATTGATTAGATGATGTCGTGCCTACCTAATGCCTATCTAAGGTTGTCATGGTGTATTTGTACTATAGACATTGTTTAAGTAAGTCAGTAGTAATAATTTGTAACTACAACTTGGTGTTACAAAAATGTGGAATTTACATGGACAGTCTCTCAAATATGACTGATTAATTCCAAGAAGTATCAGTGGTTTGGTAATTGGTACTAATATCTGAACAAAGAATATAAAATCACCTAAGAAGTCCTACAAACAGGACTATATTTCTTTAACGCTATTAATAAGACTTGCTCGCTACGCCTCTCCTAATGATAACGCTGGTAGCCGAGTGTTTAAGCACTTGCCTTGCATAATATAGGGGCTCGTGGTTCGAATCCGAGCATGCACCTCTTTTTAAAATTTATGTGCGTATTTCTACCAATAGCTCGGTGGTGAGGGAAAACATCATGAGGACTCCGTCACGTTTCGGACAGTTTCTGAAACGTGTACCCATGATACAGTTGGTTTGGTTCCCCTGTTAAAGGTTTGCGAAGATCAGACGGCAGTCGCTTGATTGTAATTACCGGAATCCCCAAATCTTAAATCATGGTCCAAGCGTACCTCAGGCTCCAAAGCAAAAGATGAGGAGGAGGCAATTAAAAAGTCAATGTTCCGAGACACAAATTCCGAGAACGAAGTTCTGATTATTCTGGTCCGACCGCGTGGGGTCAAGAGTCTAGGGTTCCTTAACTGTAGTCCTTGAGTTTTTTACATACCAACGGTTACACTGGATGTCTGTTAGCTTTGAACAATTTTGCTAAGCTACTGTGTACTTTATGGTTAAGTAACAACGGTGAGTGGAAGGGATTTTGATAAGTTTTATTCCCCTTCCTACATGAGGAAGGGGAATCCTCATTTCGTGCTTCAATGAGTATGTATTCTAATAAATGTAGGACATGTGCTTGGTAACAGATGGAACAATAATGTGAAGAATTAATGCTCTCTCAAAAACTATAAAAGTAATGTCCAACACTCAGTTATGCGCTCTGTATTTGAAAAGTTAAGTCTTACATCTGAGACTGCGAGATATTTGAATAAAAGTTTTCATTCAATTGGTAAATATTTCTTGAATGCTTAAATTACATTAAGATATCAATGTCCACTTTGACGACGTTTATAATACTTTAGTTTATTCCCGCCTCCCTTCTAGCCGGATTGGGCCTCCGTACCCTCGCACACGAGATACACAGCGCAGGCGCAATTTAGTTTCTGTGAGGCCGTGGTATCACTCCGGTCGAGCCGGCCAATTCATGACGAAGCGTGCAATGGCCGAAGATAGCTTATTTTAAAAATATTATGAGGATACAACTTAAACCTGACAGGCATGTCTTATTCTTACAACAGGTACTTTAAGAAATAACTAACTGTACAAGACATTCCGCGGTCAAGACATGGAAAAATGCACGGCTTAATTCTCCGGAATGGAATAAAAATAAAGAGCATTCATATGTAAATGAATCTGAACGATATTGTCATAAAAGATAATATTGTGGCTGTGATTTCGTTAACAATATTTTGCAAATCAAGTAACGGACAGATGATGTAAAAGCAATTTTACTAATCTTAGATTATACCTATTTTTAATTTAATACTTAATTAAGCTGAGTTCAAAGTTCAATCCGAGTGAAGCTAAGTATACCGAGCCTAGAGGTTAACATTTCCACTCCGGCCACATTAGCAACTAAGATTCACGGGAGGAATCACTGGTAGTGATTCCTCCCGTGGGCGGTTAAATTGCTCCTTTTGATAGTCCTCCACCTATGTCTATCTTTTGCAACGTGGAAGGCATCATGCGACTTGGTGTTCAGCGTCGAATGCTACATGTATCGCCTGACCATCTAATAGGGCTACGACCTCTGAATTAAAATTCAAACAAAAATCATTTCATAAATTCGATTTCTATTGTGGTTAGCAACTTACATTAGATATGAAACGTATGTGTACTCGTCTATTTACTTCTAGAGGTACTTAAGTTTTTACACAGTTGGTAATTTACGTCCGCGTCAATAAGGCATTGTACCCATTAAAATACAATTACAACTCAGGTAAGTACTAAAATCTTGAACACGCCGATAATACCATACCCAGGTTTATTTTTACTACCCATGGTTTTCTAGAGGCAGGAGTAAACAACCAGTAACGGATGCGCATATGATGATGAAAACAGTTCATAAATTAACAACAAAAAATATTTCAGTCTATAGTTGCAGTGTAGGGCTTGCCAAATGAGTTGTTCAAATGTATCGAAACCACTTTTTTCGGCTAGAAAGAAACCTTTACTAAGATTACAAAAACAGATAAGTAGGTTAATTTTTTACTAGCTTGCTTTTTGAATAACTAAGTACTTAGTGGAAATAAAGACTCGCCTTCTAAAAAACTCGATTATTCATTAATGTGTACATGCCTAATCGTTTAATTACGAATAGGTAGGTCCACTTGAAAGCATTTTGCGGAAAAAATATTTAATTGATGATGCTGGGGAATCGTATTGATTTGTTTTACCTGAATTAAAAGTTTGTTACTTCTGCAAACGTTAATTCGAATGCGTTTCAGTCCCAGCAAAACAACTTAATAGCGACAAATAAAAAAAATACATTATCGAGTTGCAACTGGACATCGAACCTGCGACGTATTTTTTTAATTGCTTTCCTGGCGACAGAGCTGTGGGAGGTAATTACAGTCGGCTTGCGCTTAATATAATATTGAATACAAAGCATAATAATATGAAGAGTAGTTACGGCTCTCATTTAATTAAGGAGGTATGAATGAAATAGCATTTTATAAAAGACTCAAAAGGCAACATAAGATTCTCCTTTTTTTTCTGAAATTTCTGTAGGGTTGTGTGACTGATATACTGACTAAGTATTGACACACTAACTCACACACGCGCACACACGCACACACGCACACACGCACGCACGCACGCACGCACGCACGCACGCACGCACGCACGCACGCACGCACGCACGCACGCACGCACGGACGCACGCACGCTTGCACGCACGCACGCACGCATTCACGCACGCACTTAAAAAATGATACCTATCGTAACAAGTCCTGTGGAGAAGATTTCGACCGGCGTGCGGATTCCTTTTTTCCTCATTCGCGGTTGAGTCCAAAGAGAAAACTATCCAAAACCTGGTTTCCTCACTTTCCAGGTTTCCTCACGATGTTTTCCCTCACCACCGAGCTAATGGAGGAAATATGCACATTTATTTGAAAAATCTAGAGGTGCATGCTCGGATTCGAACCACGGCCCCCGCACGTAAGGGCCGTTCAGATCCACTGAGCTACCATCGCTCATTGCGTGCGGACTAGCGGTCATTATTAACCAACATTTTTTCATGTTTTTAGGGTTCCGTAGCCAAATGCCAAAAAACGAAACCCTTATAGATTCGTCATGTCCGTCCGTCCGTATGTCACAGCCACTTTTTTCCGAAACTATAAGAACTATACTATTGAAACCTGGTAAATAGAACTATTTTGTTAGCCGCATTACGATTTTTACACAAAAATTGGAAAAAATAAAAACATTGGGGGGGTCTCCATACTTAAAAGTGAAAATCAAAAATGTTTTTTCATCAAACCTATACGTGTCGGGTATCTATGGATAGGTCTTTAAAAATGATGTTAAGGCTTTTAACATATTTTTTTTCTAAACACAATACTTTGCGCAAGAGACGCTCCTAAAGTGTTACAATGTGTGTGTCCCCCTCTAACTTCTATAATAAATGAATTATAATCATGAAAACTAACAACGAAAAATGGTTTGAACTAGATATAGTGAGTAGTTTTTTTTTTTATACACTTTTAAACCGTAAACCGAATTAACTCATAAGTACTTCTGCACGGAACCATCATGTTGACTCGCATGGTAGAGGCAGAGTAAACAACCAGTAACGGACTGCGCATATGATGATGAAAACAGTTCATACATTAACAACAAAAAATATTTCAGTCTATAGTTGCAGTGTAGGGCTTGCCAAATAGAGTTGTTCCAAAATGTATCGAAACCCACTTTTTTCGGCTAGAAGAAACCTTTACTAAGATTACAAAAACAGATAAGTAGGTTAATTTTTTACTAGCTTGCTTTTTGAATAACTAAGTACTTAGTGGAAATAAAGACTCGCCTTCTAAAAAACTCGATTATTCATTAATGTGTACATGCCTAATCGTTTAATTACGAATAGGTAGGTCCACTTGAAAGCATTTTGCGGAAAAAATATTTAATTGATGATGCTGGGGAATCGTATTGATTTGTTTTACCTGAATTAAAAGTTTGTTACTTCTGCAAACGTTAATTCGAATGCGTTTCAGTCCCAGCAAAACAACTTAATAGCGACAAATAAAAAAAATACATTATCGAGTTGCAACTGGACATCGAACCTGCGACGTATTTTTTTAATTGCTTTCCTGGCGACAGAGCTGTGGGAGGTAATTACAGTCGGCTTGCGCTTAATATAATATTGAATACAAAGCATAATAATATGAAGAGTAGTTACGGCTCTCATTTAATTAAGGAGGTATGAATGAAATAGCATTTTATAAAAGACTCAAAAGGCAACATAAGATTCTCCTTTTTTTTCTGAAATTTCTGTAGGGTTGTGTGACTGATATACTGACTAAGTATTGACACACTAACTCACACACGCGCACACACGCACACACGCACACACGCACGCACGCACGCACGCACGCACGCACGCACGCACGCACGCACGCACGCACGCACGCACGCACGCACGGACGCACGCACGCTTGCACGCACGCACGCACGCATTCACGCACGCACTTAAAAATGATACCTATCGTAACAAGTCCTGTGGAGAAGATTTCGACCGGCGTGCGGATTCCTTTTTTCCTCATTCGCGGTTGAGTCCAAAGAGAAAACTATCCAAAACCTGGTTTCCTCACTTTCCAGGTTTCCTCACGATGTTTTCCCTCACCACCGAGCTAATGGAGGAAATATGCACATTTATTTGAAAAATCTAGAGGTGCATGCTCGGATTCGAACCACGGCCCCCGCACGTAAGGGCCGTTCAGATCCACTGAGCTACCATCGCTCATTGCGTGCGGACTAGCGGTCATTATTAACCAACATTTTTTCATGTTTTTAGGGTTCCGTAGCCAAATGCCAAAAAACGAAACCCTTATAGATTCGTCATGTCCGTCCGTCCGTATGTCACAGCCACTTTTCTCCGAAACTATAAGAACTATACTATTGAAACCTGGTAAATAGAACTATTTTGTTAGCCGCATTACGATTTTTACACAAAAATTGGAAAAAATAAAAACATTGGGGGGGTCTCCATACTTAAAAGTGAAAATCAAAAATGTTTTTTCATCAAACCTATACGTGTCGGGTATCTATGGATAGGTCTTTAAAAATGATGTTAAGGCTTTTAACATATTTTTTTTCTAAACACAATACTTTGCGCAAGAGACGCTCCTAAAGTGTTACAATGTGTGTGTCCCCCTCTAACTTCTATAATAAATGAATTATAATCATGAAAACTAACAACGAAAAATGGTTTGAACTAGATATAGTGAGTAGTTTTTTTTTTTAATAAGTACGTTATAAACCGTAAACCGCAATTTACCTTCCATATATCTTACTTGCTGCTACGGAACCCTTCATGGGCGAGTCCGACTCGCACTTGGCCGGTTTTTTTGTAGCCCGCGGCCAGCTGAAAACCGCATCACAGAAGAATTGCACTAGAATAAAATTGAATGGCCTAGTAGTCTTCCTAAAAAATCGAACAAACATAACATCTAAGTACCAAACTTTGGTCGTCGTATTGAGGTAGACGTAATTTCCTTTTGTGTTAGATAAAATACTTTCTTTCCTTTTGTCCTTCATAGAATTTTTGGAAGAATGAACAAGGGATTACGAGCTGAGTTAAAACAGAGACGTGTTGAAACAAAAGTTTTTCTTAGAAAAACTAAAACCCAACTACGACAAAAAACGTCGCTGAAAAAGTATAAAACAAGCCTTCGTTGTCAATTTATGCAATATTCACTATGTAGAGATAAAATTTCATGTTTGGAAATCCGCAGTCACACGTTGTCAAAGGGTAGTATATTTAACGTGTGACTACGCCTTTCCAAACATGAAATTTTATCTCTACATAGTGAATATTGCATAAATTGACAACGAAGGCTTGTTTTATACTTTTTCAGCGACGTTTTTTGTCGTAGTTGGGTTTTAGTTTTTTTACTTTTATTTTATTTGTACTATTTTGGTGTCCAAGTGCTAGTAATATATATATATATATTCAAAATGTACAAGTCAAGCGCTTTCAAATGATACCAAACACGGCATATTTATCATAACTTTATTTTTTTACTCTGTATGTTTTGTCCGCTAGAGGGCGCCACATTAGATTTTGTGAAACTTCATATAGCCTATAACCAGCGGACAATCAAGACGCTTATAATGATATGTCATTTGTCGAATTCTGATAAGTAGTTAAGAAGTTACGTGGAAACAGATGAACATACATACATACATACATACATACATACATACATACATACATAGCCTGTCAAAATCATAACCCTCCTTTTGCTTTGCCGTAGTCGGGTAAAAATATGGCTGATGAAGATAAATAGAAGTGAAAAATGTTAAAACTGAAAAATTTTGTGTCTTTGACTTACTCGTACTTTGCTATTATATACTTATTTTAACAAATTGAAGTCACTTTCTTCGAAAACGAAACAAACAATTCAATGTATTTTTTATGTTAATTACACAATATAACACTTTAAAATAAAGACGGTTCATCAGTTACGCCAGGATACTTGTCACTGTCACGGAAGTTATTAGGATGGCAATTAGCAAAGAAGTGTTTCTTAATGAAAGAGGATAAAGTTCAATTTGTAATGCAATACTGTCAGGTTGTCCATTTTTGTTTGGAATCTTTTCTTTACTTTCCCTTTTTATCGTGGAAATTTCTAAGGTAACATTTGGGTTTCCCTGTTTAGTTTTAGCTTCAGTGCTTTCACTTGATTTATGTCTAGTATTAATATGCGTATTATATAAATGGCTCTTCTGTATCAACTTTATAATCAAGTCTAAATATTTTAATACTTTTGTCTATATAATTTTGCTTCTGTGGAATTCGCTATGTATATAACAGTTAACTTGTAGAATTAAGATAACTAGACTAGTTAAAGGCGTAAAAGCGTATTGCGCAAGATAATTGCTGTATTTGGTAAGACCAACAATAGCCACCTTATTACAAATCGCGATCTAAATTTATTACCGTACTAAAGCTCATGTCATCCCGTTCCAACACGCAATGTTAAAAAGGGCTGGCATAAATTTTGTTCCGGGACTATCCTCAGTTCGCGATTTGTAATAAGGGTGTAGTTGTTCAAGTTGTATGTATCTACTGGTGGAATACAAGTACTTATACCGTCATATTATGTAAGTAAAGTATTTACTGAGTCCAGCCCAACTATTTAAACCCATATTGTTGTTAAGTAAATTATCATGTATACTCCTTTCGCTTTAACGTGATATGGGTGACAGATGTCAGAATCTATACATTTGTCACGTTTAGTCTCTTTCTAACGTGTGACTTACTTATAACTCTGTCCTGCTGTCACCGATATCATGATAAAGCGAAAGAACTTTAATTATCAAGAATCCTTTTTATTTTTTTGGTGTTCATAATACCTCCAACCGATTACGGCTACGGCGGCCAATCTCAACGATCAGCCACGTTCGCAGGATATATTATAGTGCTCAAGTGTGGGCAAACACAAGTGCACTCTCTATTACCTCTTACCCTCATATTCCGATGGGACACTACTATGACACGATCGGAAAGGGATCAGGTTTCCGAGGCACGGGGGTACAAGACCGCCAACTTCCAGACTCCGGGCTGACACTAAGAATTTCTTACCGAAAACTTAGGTCCAATTTCTGGCCCGACCCTGGGAACTCTTGCGCAGCCGTCGCTTTAAAGTGGTTATTGGGTCTCATTATAATTAAGTACCTACGTCAAAGACCTATGGACTTCTATCAACGAGTCGGTTTACCCAAAGCAGTGGATCAACGGAAGTCCTATTTATTTAATCAGTCCATGCCAAAACGCAAATCAAAACTGTTTGTTTTCCTAACCTCGTCTATTTCAAGATAATTCTATAAAACTTTCCATTGTTGCTGTCATCATTTTAGTCACTAAAAGTTCCACGTCTTCACGTCGAGAAGTATTGTCTCGAACCGTGGCAAATGAAACATATGGCCTGCGACGTGTGCTATATGTAGTGGATACAAGTGTGCGAAATCTCTTGTTCCATCAACTTTGCTATCGTCATTGTGTCGTAAAGTGGAGTGTACTCACACCACACACCTCAGTAAACATAGTTTTTAAAGTATTTCAAATCTACTTAGCAACTCGTCTGGAAATAAATTATGGATTGACTTAACGCTTTTATTATTTTGTGGTTAAGATAAAGAGATTCGATCGACTACGAAATATAAAGAATTATTGTCTTTTTTTATGTGATAGATGGCAGATCAGCATACGGAACATAACGCTAAGCGATTTCTGCCGCCCATGGCCACCCGCGACACCAGTGGAGTTACAAGTGCGCTGCCAAACTTTAAACCCCCCTTTCCCCGGATTGGGCTCCCGGTACCCTCACTCACGCAGCGAAACACAGCACAGTTTTGCTTCACGCTGGTTTTCTGTGAGTCCGTGGTATCACGCCGGTCGAGCCGGCCCATTCATGCCAAAGCGTGGCTCTCTGATGAAAAAGTTCAGTAATTATATCCAATGGGATAATTAAAGCAAAATGAACCAGATGCTGATTGCGAAACAAGTGAGGTCACGTTTGATAAGTTATTGCACTTTTACTAGGCAACAAACCACAGCACATTGAGACGAACAATAATATTCGAACTAATTAATATACTAATAAAATTGATATGTATGTGGAAAATTTCGTCTCAGATAGATAACTCTCGGTTTATCAGAATAAGAGTATACGCATTGTACTGTACGTAATCTACACGCCGTAGTAAACGCCCACATATTCGTTGGCTATCAACAGAGAACGGCTAGTCATTCATACAAATGAATGAAACGGCCAAGTCCTTACGGTTTTTTCCAATGATAAAAGTAGTGATAAAAATGTTCACACGCGTCGAGATTATGGTGATAGTGTTCGAGAATCAGAACCGAACCGTATCAGATTCATGGAAATGATTAGGAAAAGTACAGAAAATGTTTAGTCGGTCAGGCCATACGTATCTTTCTACTGATAAAATAAGTCATATTTTTCTGTGTAACAAACGAAACGTACAAACGCACGTAACGTACTACGAGCCACACATCAAAGTATATGAAACTGTCCAATTTCTTTATTCCAATCACACCACAATGTCAAACACGTTCGGTTCAATTTCAATTGAGGAATTTTGACAGATTGTAGTAACCTGGGGGCCTAATTTAAAGCACACGTTACGACCGAATCGGAGTTATCCTCTCTTTCACACGCGCTATGTGTCTCTTTTGTTTGGATGCGACAGGTATATTCTCGTTCGTTACGGGACGGCTTTAAATTAAGCCACCTGATGTACAGTCAAAGGAGATTTTCATACCACAGTCGTTGCGTACAAACAAAATGGTCACCTCTTGTACAACCCGGCGGATAAAGAATAGGATCAGAAATGGCGGCGCATCTATTTACTTTTCGCTCGCACACTATTTGCGTCTATACTCGCACCCCACGAGTGCGATGGCCATGGCCTGAACCACAGAACTATCCGAATGGCATGGTTTATTTACCATGTGAAATAGTGGCCAAGTTTTCCGATATTACTCATAAAATACATTAATGTTGTGTTAGATATAATGTAGAATTAAGCAGGTAAGTAATTAACATTGGACTGAACAAACTTCAGGTTTGTTAAAGTAAATTCTATAAAAATTAACAGTTACCTTCTATACACTTATTCTAAACAATTTCCTTTAGTATACAACAAGGAAGGCGGTACTAAAGGTAAATAAATGGTCGCACGCAAAGACGATGTAAAGAAAGTCTTTCTTCCACTATTTCGTTGTTCGTTACCAGCCTGACACCAATTCTATATGCGTTTTATATTTGACCTCGCACGACTGGGTCACTTATTAAGCAATTAGGTGTAAACTAGGGATTGCAATCCAGCGGCGTTTTCAATCCAGCTGGATTTTTGCTGGATTAACCTAAATCCAGCTGAATACGTCATTTTTGAGCCTTTTTTATTGATTTTTACTTCTTACGATAAATCTATGAAATATTTCACTTATTTGGTGATATCATATAATAATCAATGTTTTCTTTGCTTTTTTAATCATTTTACATCAAAAGAATCAACTTCAATTGAAATGACTTACTCAATATGTTAAAATATTATATTAACCTCATATAACATTTTAGATAAGGTTTCTGAGTATTCTCTTGTTTCATTTACTTTTAATACTAGGCCGGCTTATCGGTAGCAAACAATCTGTCTTACAAATTATTTTAAAATGGACTACAAAAAGGACTAATAATAACACAATTTTAATCATCAATCACTTATTGAATCAAACAGAAGAAGCTCCGAAATAATCCTCTATCCACTTCTTTATCTAATAATCTTTAATAATTAGGCAGGTTTCATTATACGTATGGTAATAATAAGAGATCATTTCTTTTTTTTGAGCTCTTTGAAAATTAGACCTTAGAAAACAAATTTTATCGAATGTCTCATCTCCCAGTAGGCTTCGCACAGAACTGCATATGAAGCCGGCTGCTGAGAATGCCCTTTCGGCCTCTATACTCGTCGGCTTAAAGGTCATCAAATACTCAAGAACCGTAGACAAATTTTCGTCTAGCACTCCTTCGGTCTCATATATGTTCATTTCTTTTTTTAATACCTTTTCGTAATTTTCAAGCTCCTGCTCCAAAGTCATTGGCGAAGGTTCTGTCACTTCTGCGTCATTATCTAGACCCTCCTCCATAAAATCCATAATATCTTCTCGCACCGGCGGCTCTACAATCAATTGTTTATTCACTCGTTATAGCAGAGTTTTCATCTCCTGCTGCATCGCATTCTTTTTTGGTACAGGATAATAGCCAGGCTTTTATAACAGCTTTCTTCATACTTTTTTAGATTTTTCAAGTACACTAACGTACCAGTTACTTCGGAGAGGCGCCGTTCTTTGATTCTGTCGCGTCGCCCTCTGCGCTGTTTTGAAAATGGAGGCAATTCAAAAGCAAATAATTGGAATCGAATCGATGCGGATCCCCGCATCGCTGGATCCAGCACTGCCTGCTGGATCCAGCATGCTCAAAAAAGCGCTGGATCCAGCTGGATTGCAAGATGCTGGATCCAGCAATTGCAATCCCTAGTGTAAACCTTATCATACATCAACAATACCTGATTAATGCCGATAGCTTATTATCTATTGATTCATAAACTGTATGAAAATAGGTTGGTACCTATTTTCATACACTTAATGAATCTCTTCTCTTGTTTTACAAAGTTGCATCTAACCAGAGTAACAGTTCATTGCAATATTTTATGATTCTCCTGTTATATTTTATTGCATTAACTACCTACGGGTATTTTGCTTCAGTATCTCAGACTGTCAACTCCTGTTACGGAGTGGGAATTGAATCATGATCTAGAATTTGGTGAGTCTGGTACTGGCCCTGAATCTACTCCTGTATGATCTTCGGAAGGGTGGCCGCAGTTTGAGAAACTATTTGAAAAATTCATGGAGGATTCATGACGGTGAAATTAGCAGTAGAGAGACGAGAAAGCATCTCTCGGTTTGGAAGGTGCACTTTCTAATACACAGAGGTACCATTAATTTTGATCTAACAATAATTTAATGTTTTTTTTAAATATTCGCCAATAGATAAGGTCCTTCAAACACCTTAAAATTTTAATAAAAAGTAAAACACACGATTTAAGCTGTCGCTTCTCACGAGATTCCTTTTAATTAACGTTTACAAATGACTTTCATCTCGCATTTTATTTTATAGACTTAAATCTTTATTTCTGTTGAATGGTGAAAATTTTTTGTTTTCGCTTTTGAAAGGTGTTTTTAATTAGGTATAATAACCAAGACTGCTGGACGGATCTGAGAATGACTGAATTAGAACGCTAACTTTTTAATTGGTTCTACCTAACGTTTGATTAGTCAAAAAATCTTGAACTATTTGAGAAACTCCTTTAAAGCTTCTCCATTACATGTCATATCTATATTAATCTACAACAAGCCCGAAACATTGCATGGACCGGCCAGGGATGCATTTTCGAAGAAGGGCAAGGAGGGGAGGAAGACGGCGACCAGAGGCGCGTCTTCCTCCTCTCCGAGGAATAGGCTCGCTGGCGCATGGTACACAGGCACTACACATGCCTCTGCCTCAGCCTGGTAGAGACAGCCCGGCGCTCCCGGCTGTCCCTATAGCCCCCCCCCCCCCCCCCCAGCTTGTCTGGGGGAGGCAGTGTCGGGCCCGCAGTGTAAGTGGGCCCTCCGCCTAGGGAGGGACGTGAAGTAAGGTTCTTTAACCCGTACTCATGTCCCGTCCCCACTCTGGCCATGAGGGAGCGTCGCTGGGGTTTAGTCGGTATGCCTCTGGCCGGCTTCTCGCTAGGAGAAGCCCCCGCCAGAGGAGAGCCCGACATAACCCGCCTGCCCCCCGGCAAGAGGGTATGCATAAGGAGGCATTCCCAGCTTCCCAGCGTCAAAAAAAAAAAAAGGGATGCATAAGTACAGAGTTTACTACACATTATCTACAATATGCCTGATATCTAAAATTGATATTATATTAATGATATTGTAACTCTTAAGCAAATAACATAGTTACGTCCGACTTTTGCCTCCGACAGCAACAGACTTGTCACACTGTAAGTTAGATATTTGTCTTTTATATTGCTAGGTAAACTTTCCATGAATCATGGTATTCTAATACTTCGTGACTCAGTCACCCATTTTCACTTAACGTGGTTTTAGCGAACAATATTGAGGCCATTCGGTTTCTGTGTAAAACTAGTTCCCATACATAAGCAGTCCAATTTATGTTTAGGTTTTGATCTCAATTCTATCGGGGTCAAATCAGCTTGATTAACGTAACAATAAGTGTTTTTATACTTAGTCATCATCACTCTCATCCAGCCCACAACAGCCAGTCTTCGAATGTCATCATCCCATCTTGTCGCAGGGCGTCCTACACTACGCTTACCGAGTCGCGGTCTCCACTCAAGGACTTTACGGCTCCAACGGCTGTCAGTTCTGCGGCTAATATGACCAGCCCACTGCCACTTCAGTACTTAGTACCAACATCTAACAGAAAAAGCTCTTCTACGCCTCGGTAATATTAGCAATGTAGTGAACATTGCTAATATTACCGAAGGAAAGGAAAATTACTGAAGGATGTATACAAATTTACAGTGGTTTCTGAATCCCATCTCAGCATGCAATTCCTAATTGCATTCCTTAGACCATGATCTTAGATTCGGAATGTCTGGTAATCACAGAAAAGCGACTGCCGTCTGACCTTCGCAACCCTTAGAAAGGGGAACCGTTCCAACCCTCCCTGAAGAGCTAATGGTAGTTATTCTACCATTCGAAGATGCGTGATTCGAAACCACAAACATCAACATTATTTATATTTAGCTGATGCCAAATCCGATGCCATCTCTTCTCGATTTAAACTATCTCGATCTGGTAGAGAAGGGATCAGTTAAAGGTGGGTACAGACAAATTATTACTACTCGCAGTTATGCCTACATTTAGAACGGTGTTCCTTGTACTGGAAGGATGGAATTAGTGTAAAATTTACAATAGTATTAGCGTTACTATTAAAATGAACAGTTAATTATAAAACCATGTGAATGAACTTAAGTAATTAACTTCATATGATGAAACATTTAATGCCAACTTATCAGCTCCACGTTCTGGCTTAATGTCATGCAAATTTATACTTCATTTTATCGCAACCAATTAGAATTCCTAAGCTACATTAAATTTGGCTTAGCTGTTGATAACATTAGAACTAGGTTGAAGAAATTCAAAGTTAGTAGCAAAAGTGGCTAGTCCTTTTTCTTAAAAATCTACATTTGTAAATCACAAATTGATTTCACGCCTCAAATTAAACAGTCTCGCCAAATCATGCACTTCATCAAAGATCACATTTAGATTCAGTTGAAGTATACACGTGTGCACACGCAAAACTCTCACTGTGTCCAACACGGTCGTACTCTTGCGCATGTGTGAGTGAGATAAGTCCCGCCACCAAAGAAGTTTTATTGCAGACTGCATCATAATTTTATTAGCCAAGATAAACCTCTGCTAAAGTCATCGTATTCGTATCCTGTGCGTACAATAAATCTAAACAATATTGCCATTATGTAGGTAAAAGAGCATCGGAGATTTGCAGAACGTCACACTCGCATTGATTTCAGAAATATGAGGTTTATAATTTTACATAGGATGAATAGGTGTGTAGATTATGTTTTACAGAAGTAGGTACTAAGTAGGTATTTGTTTCCTATAAATCTGCCAAGGATATCACTAAATTATTGCAGTTCACGGCCGCGTTGATGGCTTTACCATAAGTAGACCGGCTTGTTAACTTCGATCCGTCTGCTCAACTGCCACCGATCACATTTAAAAAAATAATAATTTCGAAGATTTAGCCTCTCGGAAAGTAGATACTTAAACTTTTTGGTCGGTGTTTGGACTTGAAAAATGGTTTAACGTCTTTTAATGGCTTTTGGTGTTAAACCATTTTCCTAATGCAAAAATAGACCAATGAGTAGTGCACAAGCATTAACTAATTGCTTTATGTACTTGCCGAGAAGCTGGAGCCACGGCTGGAGCTCTGATTTTGCAAAAAATAAATCCGACTTAGTAACTAACTATTTAAATCAATTGGCATCACTAGTGTGAGGGCACACGTAAATGTGTTTAAGGCGACGGGTAGGGACCCGTCGCCTTAAACACATTTACGTGTTATGGTGTCGTTTACAAATTAGCGCAATTCCTGTGATTTATTCTTTAGTTTCATCGACTGACTTCAAGATGATTGAAGATGAATGGGAATGTGCAAAATAATTCTATAATCGAGTTTGGAATATTGTGGAATCATGTCTTATCAAAATTCAAGAGCACCATGTAAATGCTTATTATCTACCTATGTTCGAGTAGGAATCACAATAAATCTAATAATAGCTACACTACAGATACATGCACAACCTCTCTAGATCCAGGCATTCATCACGATCCACTTGTAACACATCAGTGGCGAAGTGGCGTTGGCGCATGCTCATGCCTGATCTGATGAAATCATCGACTGGGCTCTAAGACTCGAGTGCTTTCGTCATCTAGAATCATGAAATCGAACGTTGATAGTGATGATCGTATCTTCGTTACTAATATTATTGGGCTGTATCCACATAATATCATATAAAATGCTGTGCCGCATTGTTTCTGAAGCAGCACCTGTAGTCTTTCATTCTATCAAGCACCATTATTTTTATTAAATAAAAGAACCTAAATTTTACTACTAAGTCCCGATTCGACCATTTTAAGCCTGATTCAACCAATCTTTAACTGTGGATAAATTTATGGTATAACGTCAGATTAGTATAGAATGGCAGCGCTATTATTATACCATCGCTTTAGTAAAAAAAGGAAAAGTATCAGCCTATATACTGTCCCACTGAAGGGCAAAGGCCTCCATCATAGAAATCAAGTCATCGCTACTATGATGGGATTAGGCTAAATCACCTCGCTTGCCAATTGCGGATTGGTTTATTTATTTAGTACAGCCAAATGATACATATTATTTCAATCACAAGCCACATATTAATAAGGTCACAGTTCTGATATGCATCAAAATAACGGCGTACATAGCGCTTATGAAAAAAACCTCACAAAACCGAGCTATGTTCGAAAAATTCGAAATATACCTTTTGGCCCCACCCGGGAATCGAACCCAGGACCCCGAGATCACGGCCCGGTACTTAAACCACTTGATCAGCAGGGCGTTGCCATATATTTAGTAACGGGTTAAAAATGTCCGAATCGGTCCAATACCTATTAACACTATCACACTAGTAAATAGGTAATGCTTTTTACCCTAGCTTTCCTTTGAAATAGTAATATGTATAGTATTTAGGTATATGTAGTACCTGCCTTGTTGTTAGAATGTGTGACAACAATTACCTATAGTAATAAGTCTATGACGCCGTTATTGAATTGGAGGATCTTACTTAACTGACAATGTATTATGTTTCTTGCACCTTCATCTCATTGCCGTACCATCCGGTTTCATAAAGGCCGCTTCCTAATTGTGTGATAAAAAGAAACATTCGTAGAGATTTGCAACAAAGTCTATGGGGAAACAAACAAGTAAGATAGCCCTGAATATACAAAACACTATTATTTCAATGAGGAGGCACCCTACATTTCTCTGGATCTTGTAGTCGCTTTGTTTTACCAGTCTCCACCATAGACCCGTCTGTCTCATATTCTATGGTGTGTTCTTAAAATTTTACTTTAAACTTAGCTGCGTATAGAATAGAGTTTATAATAGAAGGTTGGTCAATCATGTCGTGGTCACGTGCGTATCATATCACATACGAGATGCGTGCGAGATTCGTTATTGGCCGTCTGTAGTTTCATTATAATTGTGGTGTTGTTTGATGGGTTTCAGTTACTCCATACACCATGCGGTAGGTATCACAATTAAGTAATTCTGCCTTTAAAGGGTGTCAAGGAAACCACACACATCGTTTATTTCTGTATTAACGTGTTCGACGAAATCGATCTAAGCTAAACTAAAATACTCTCAGTGTGCTTTCCCGACATTTTTTTATAGATTTTCAGACTTATCAAAACGTAACTCTCATTTGCTAAAACATTTTTATCGCAAATGCCAAAGACAAAAAAAGATAGATAGATTTAACTTCTAGATTTTTGCGTTGCATTATAAGTGAAATAAATTAAGACATGAATTAACACGATAATTATTATGAGGTATAATATGTATTTGTAATCGAATATTTTGCTTGAAGTTTCGGCTATGTTACATAAACCGTGGTCACAAGCGGACTCAAACATCAAGCAAAAAAAAATCGTGTTAATACGAAAGTCTTAATTAATTATAGTTTTAACATACCTACTTCAGAAATAATGGCACTATAGACCGGTTCACCTCATTAAAAACCTTTACTTTAATTAATACGCTTGTAAACCCTTTAGAAGTTTCTAAAGGGTTACGTAGTTACGTAACTAGAGAAGGACCAATAGTTATTCAGTTGAGTAAAGTTTTCAGTTCATATCACATTCACATCATAGACTAACACTCCAGTAGTTTTGGTTTAAAAGATGAGATCACAAATACTCCTAATAAATTGTGCTAACTCGTAAATTTTATACAAAAAAGACGAAAGTACTACACTAAATAAGGGCATAATCACTAAATAGTTTAAACTTACCAACCTTACGTTACTTACATCAGAGGCCTTACCATGAGTTTGAAATACTATCCTCGCTATCCAAAACTATTGCTCTGTCTCTTTCACATGCACCACAATGAAAGGGACAAAGCGATAGTTTTCGATAGCGAGAACAGTTCTTCAAACTCATGGTGAGGTAGTAATCGCTATGTAATCGCTGCGGCTGCAAACGTACATACTATTTATACCTATGCCTATGCGGTAGGCAGGCCCAAATGAGGTTAGCTATTAAAATTAGTTCCATATAGCCCTGGCCGAGTTTATAGTTACGCAATTTATGGTGCTTGGAAACCATGAAACGTCCGTATGTATCAAAAAGTATTTAGACGTCAGATAAGCTGTATACTATTCTACATGGGGCTAAGTACGAGTATGTGACTACGTACGTATATGTGCTGGAATATGGAATAAGGATGTCCGTAAAAGATACGCACTCGTTTGTACAGTGTCCTCAATTAACAGGATAGTTTGCAATATACCTATGTGGAACTGGTGGAACTAACTTCCTTTAGAATCGGATTCTTACAGGAAATAGCTGGGACTCGTTTCTGATCAGGGTCATGCTTGATTCATATCATCGACATTGACTCGTTGGACTGCTTTAGGACTGCTGGCACTGCAGGCGGTAACTGATGAAAGTCTCAAGAAGTCTGTAGCGCAGCATGAAGGTGGCATAAGATCAGCACTGGACGGACACAGGCTAAACCATGACCTAAGTTCTTCAGTCAAAAATTAGTAAAAATGTCAAGAAATCAAATAGAACCGAGGTTTTATGCGACTGTCTCTCTCCCAGTCTGGTCCTCGACGATCCCTTTCTATGTATTGATATGTCTGGAATTGTATTAGTTTGGTTTGCAAACAGACGTGATAAGGTGTTTTTGTAAATACATACTTATAATACATAGAATGTTTTCTATGTATAGAAAGACCAATATGAACAGACATGTTCATGCACATGTTTGTACTGTGCGGAGATCGAACCCGCAACCATTGGACCAAAGGCAGCGTTCACAACCACTGTTCCAAATGGGTCGTCATTAATTAAACCGTAACAGTGTCGGTTATTAACAGATAAATCTATAAATAGACTAATGTGTTTATTCATAGAACATTTAATGACATATCTCCGTATATGTTACTGATTAATTTCCTAATGGTACATGATATTTTCCTGCTTGTGTCAATTAATATTCAACTGTGTTAGTTATCCATACTAATATTATAAATGCGAAAGTAACTCTGTCTGTCTGTCTGTCTGTCTGTCTGTCTGTCTGCTACTCTTTCACGCCAAAACTACTCAACGGATTTAAATGAAATTTGGTATACAGATAATCTAGACCCTGAGAAAGGACATAGGCTACTTTTTATTGCGAAAAGGGGGTTGTAAGGGGTTGAATAGGGGGGTAAAAAGTTACTTTTCCACGCGGACGGAGTCGCGGGCGGCCGCTAGTTGCTAATAAATATACACTGGTAATGGTAAGGGTGTGACTGAATCATCATGGTGAACATTCCTCCACATTTTGACCGTGGGAGAGCCATGCCTCGGCATGAATGGGCCGGATCGATCTGAGAGATACAACGGCCTCACAGAAAACCGGCGTGAAGCAGCACTGTGCTGTTTCGCTGCGTCAGTGAGGGTACCGGAGGCCCAATCCAGGTTTAAAGGTTGGCAACGCACTAAAAAAAATTACATTATGCCAATGAACGTGTGCTCATATAAGAGGAAAAATCCCGTCTCGTGTATAATTTCCTAGGCATTTTTCCCTCCGCCTGTGAATGTCTCGAATGTAGCCAATTAACCTACATAATAATAACTTTTCCTTTGACTAGTGTTCCTTAGTAACTTACGTATTATGTAGTTAGGTATAATAATAATAGGTACAATCGATTCTAATTTTTAGCTACTAAACCGGATCTATTTTAAACAATTTCGGGGTTACAACCTCTCCTCAAACACTTATAATATTTATTAAAACATCATCATCATCATCAGCCCATTTAAGTCCCCACTGCTGGGGCACGGGCCTCCCTCAATCACATGAGCGGTAATTGCGATACTCACCACGCTTGGCAGACGGGTTGGCGAGGGTTTAGATGTAAATGCAGAGTTTTCCTACGCCGTGTGGTCCCGGCAGAGTAGAATAGGCCACCCTCACTCTTACCGAGGTATCGTAAAAAGCGACTAAGGTAAACTGCTGGCATGATTTATCAGCACCCAGAGAAGGAAAACTCTGAATTTATTAAATAACCATGCACCAGTGTTGTGTCCGTTTTTGTACGCGAAAAATTGATTCACGCCAAAAGCGGCCACTTTTGGTGTGAATCAATTTTTCGCGTACGCGTTGGACCCAACATTTGTGCATGGTTATTTAAGAAATAGTATAAGTGTTTGCGGAAAGGTTTTAACCCCAATATTGTTTAAAATTGATCCGGTTTAGTAGCTAAAAATTAAAATCGATTGGCGTCGCTAGTGTGTCCTACCCGTCACCTTAAGTGTTGCATGTAAACACTGCAGTTTATGCATTCCCGAATTTTGTTTTTTTCGTGACTTACTTATGATCTGATTTTTTTTCTTTATGGCTGCTACTGCGTTGCCTACGGCGAACACATAATAACTCTGCCAATGACGAGTAATTAAAGAGACACGTTAATTTAATGGTTATTGACCAGTGTGGCGAGTTAAATCCTTTTGACTCTGATTTTTAATAATGTGGACTAAAGTGTGGACAAGTTCCTATACATTTTGACATTTTGCGTTTGTCAAACGCAGTAAATATGTATGGGGATGACACACTGACATCTGTCAGTTTAGTTCACATAGTCAAAAAAAATTGGTTTAGATTCTTTTATGTAATTGAAGGCACGGTGAGTACCTACATAGGGACATGACGTCGTCGAGCCAATGCAGATTGACATTGGAGTCGACGATAGATTCGGGCGTGATCTACCAACCAAGGTCTGCCGGCCAATTATGCAGATGCAATCGTACACAGCCTTTTTAGGCGCGAAAAGCAAGGTACTAGCACCCAACGTACACTACATTAGGTAGATAGGTGCCACAATATGAAAGTAAGTAGGATACCTACCTACATATTATGCTCATACATTTAAATAGGTATCCCGTCATTTGCACACGTCACTTCTTTACCAAAACCGCAAAAGTTGTTGTAACAAAGTTTTCACGTGACAATGCACTCACTTCAATACCAGTAAATATTTTGCAACTTTTTCCTACCTACTTGCGGTTCATCGCGGTTTAGTAACCAACTTTGGAAAACAATAGTGCTATTTTTCTTAACTCACAGAAGGTAAAGTGCGACTGTTTTGAATCAACAAAACATGACCAAGAGATCAGAAATGATCTGAATTTTACATATTATTATTATTTTATGACGTGCTCTTACGAGGCAACTCTGCCAATGTCAAGTGATTAAAGAGACACGTTCCTTAGAAAATTGGTTGAGTAATAAGCTGGTTCCAAAACAAATAAAACGTACACTTACATACACATTTAGACAACTCAACTTTGTTAATTGGGGAATTTGACATAAAAAATGTTTTAACATATTCAATTTAAACTATTGCTGATTTTACTGACGTTTCTTTATTGACCGGACGACATATTACTGATCATGAGAAAAAGTGAAGATTTAAATTTTACTGTCAGATTTTTAGAGCATCGAACACGCAATTTTTTGGTAACCTATTTATGAGTCAAATATATCGATAATCTACCGTTATTATTTAGTTACGCAGCAAACATTGAACTTATCTATAGTATGCAATCAGTTCTTCGTAAGTACCTAATATTAAATGGGGATTTTGGTCCTATGACGCAAATGGTGGTAGGGACGCGCAAAATTATTATTAATAATATACAGGCATTTAACAGAAATATTGGATAACAATGTGGTAAGGTGACAGGTAGAGGACACTAGCGACGCCAAATGATTTAAATTGTTAGCAACTAAACCGTATATCTTTTTAACGATTTCGAAGCTGCAGCCTCTCGGAAAACATTTACACTATTTATTTAATACTTGTACTTAACTTTTGGGTCTGCTTTTGTACTGAATTATCACCAAAAACGGCCACTTGGCGTTAATCCAAATTTCGAGTGCAAAAACAAAAAAATTAAAATTTAAAAAAACCCCTGACGGCGGCCATCTTGGAATAGACATTTGTCCCAATAAATATAATCTGCTACTCAAGCTCTTGTATATTACGGGAGTTGTGTTAAAACATACAATCCATATATTTGTGACGGCGGCCATCTTGGATCGATTTTTATCCAACATAGCTAAGACCCTATATTCATCTAACTAACCCCCTTTATTCATCTTTCAAAGAAAAAAAACAAAATCAAAATCGGTTCATTCGTTCGGGAGCTACGATGCCATAGATAGACACAAACACACAGACACGTCAAACTTATAACACCCCGTCGTTTTTGCGTCGGGGTTTAAAACAGAACAAAAAGTAGTGGTAAATAATTAAATAAATAGTATAAATGTTTGCTTAGATACTCCCGCTCCGAAATTGTATAAAATAAATCCAACAATTAAAATCGATTGGTGTCGCTAGTTAGGCTACCCGTCGTCTTAAAAGCTGAAATCATGAGTGCATACACTTGACTAAATTAATGACTTTGAGCTATAAAACTACGCATCGGAATTTGTAACTGTACCTAATTAGTAAAATTCGAAATAGGTCAGTCAATTAAAAAAAATAGTAATTGTGATTACAACATACATACATTGTCCTGATTCCAAACTAATGGAAACAAAAAAAAATAAAGTAAGTACTTTATTTTTTACCAGACACCACAAACACACAGATCACAGAATAATGATTCACGAGGCGGATATCGAACCCGCGACCATTGAGTCTCACTCAACTCAAACCACTGCGCTAAACGTATCGTGTAACGTTCAAATCTTTTGTATTTTTTACTCTCGTTTGCTCATTAAATATTCGATTTTAAAGATGAGAACATTTGCCTGTAATAATTTCATCGTCTTGCCAAATTAATGTAATCTTACTTTACCATCTAATCATCTCATTCATTGTAATCCTTGCATAGTGTTATCTTTCATGTAAGTAATAATTGGGCAATTCTTTAATAGAAAATGTAAAAATTCCCTTCAAAAATTAATTTTGATTTTGATTTGACTCTATGAGCCACTAATAGCTGGATGTCTATGTTTCGAAAAAAATAATACTTGCGCGATGTAAAAATACACAGCGACATCTATCGACGGGAAAGGGATAGGAATATTCCTTCATAGTTTCTTTAAAATAAAAATATTTTCTTCAAAACAGGCTTCTGTAGTAGGCTCCTACATAATCACCATTATACACCTACGATGTAATTTATAGTTTATAATTTATTTCTTAGCAAAATAATAAGAAACACACAAAGAAAACTATAAAGTATCTTTATTGGTAGCAAGGTAATTAGAATTAAAAATAAAATATCATTAATGTACTGAATGTATCACAATTTATTAATAGCATAGTTAATAGTAAAAAATTAGGGTATTTCAAAATCTTCTTCCGCCGTCGTTTCCCGGTTCTTCGCGAAGAGTCTTTGAATCTGATTCTGTATCATCACCGCCCTATGGACCGTCATGGTCCTCAGCTGCTCCGCGATGTGATCAGCAAACGACTGGAACTCATCCTCGCTCTCATCAGACGATTCTTCATCAGACGACCTCTCTATGCTTTCCTCTCTTCGTATAGGAATAGGACGATTTATCGCCACCATCTTCTTTGGCACTTCTTCTGTCTGACTATCATTAAACCTTCTCTTTTTCATGTTATATTTTTTATCTTGGAATACTTTTAACCCTCCTAGTGCCTGATTAACTTGCCAAGTGCTTAATTTGTCTTTCGGTGTCTGAAAACAAAAAAAAAAACAATATAGTTAGGGACTAGAACCAAATTTAAAAAAATGTTGATATGTACATAAACGGCAAAAGAAAAATGAACCACCTTCATTTTCTCTGTGTCTTCTATAAATTGATGGAAAACGTCAAACCAATGCAATGTAGGCTTATAGAAGAATCCTCTTAGTTTAGCCGCGTGTATATTCCTGACTTCCACTTGGTATGCTGCTCTCATAGTTCTGTATTTACGATGAATGTCAGTGGGTGATAGTGGTAAACTCAATTCCTCTTGTATGCCCTGCAAGGCCAGCTGCTTTGCTGTTTTATCATTATAATTGTGGTGTTTCTGGTCCCATAATACTCTATTCTCTTTGTATAAATTTAAGAGTTTTCCAATTAACTTAGCGTCCCAAAGCATGGTTTGATTGAATATTGCTTCTTTTTGTTTGTAAATATCTGCGTGTTGTGGAACGTGATAACGCTCTTGAATAATGTGACCGTACTGAAGTGAACGGAACGTTTCGGTAATCGACCGCGCGCTTCGTCTGGTGTCGCGGGAGGAAAAAGAGATGGCGATATAGACGGTGGCGCGCTGCTCGCACAGGACGCTCGTCATTATTACGGCGGGTGCACACGCACCGCGGCGGGGACATGGAGTAACGTTTCTTTTCACGAGTCTCTGTTACCAGGTGGCTTCGCGTCTGTTTTTGTTAAGGCGTTTTTACCTCGGCGAAGCTAGCGCCGCCAATCAATGTTATTAACAGTTGTTTGAGATTTATTGTGTATGTAGGTAATACGTTTAAGTGGCGACTTTAGGCGGGATTAAGAATTATGGTTTTATGCTTATTACTGCCTAAAATGGCCACTTTTAGCAAATACTAATAATGTTTACATGTACGGAGATAATATTATAAAAGTATGTCTGAAACTACTGTAAATACATTCTCAAGAAGAGCTTTTTATTTAAATGTCTCACACTCGCACAAATAAATCAAAAACAATTAGCAGCGCTAGGTACGACGAAGTGTCGCCTTAAAAGCCTTTTTATGGATCAGTGGCGCCGCCAATTGTTTTAGTTTAATTATTTTTAAGTTTAATTGTAATGAAATCATGACAATAAATGCAAAATTAATCAAGATTTAAAAATAAAAGTAATTGATTTTTCAAGCTTATTATGCACAGGGCATTAACATCACAATTATCTCTAGCAAGCATAAAAAAATTAATGGCCACTTTTATCAACATATTTAAATTTCCTTTTTTTTGTTACAGGTAAGTTGATGTATGCATGCTGTTTGTAGCAGAAATATTAAGCTATATTTTGAAAAAATTTGAAATCTACCTTAGCTTTATGGTGAGTTACTGTAATAAGTACACGTAGACAGTGCAGTGTACAGTCAACGCCACGTTGGATAATTAAAACCTGTCCATTATTTAACTCTCACCTTAATGTCAAACACGTTTTCAGCTCAGAAGCAATAGAAGAAAATTAACATAATATAACAAAATCCTCTCTTGTGTGTTACTTACAGTGAGTAGTGAGTACCTACTATAAGTACGTTTTTAAAAAGTACAAAAAAAATAGTGTATATCGATGAGAATGTAACTTATCTTGTAATTTACTTCGAAAAAAAAATCGCAATATAGAGGAGGTAGCTATTTTAGAAGATATATTCCAAATCTTTATTGATCTTCAAGAGAAGAGTGTCATCCTTTCTAAAATGCCGGCAACTCATCAGAGATCTCTCTGAACTCGTTGATGTTCATGATTGGCGGTAACTTACCATTAGGTGACGAGGTCTAGCATAAAAAAACTGCAATAGCACCTACGTATCAGTAAACCTTCATCCAATATACCGAAGTGAGTACATAGATACCTTAATAATATGAATGAGTAATGCGACTGGTATCGCCTTGGCACACTTCGTAGAGGGCTGCAATGCAATCTTGCAGCTGTTCCTTTTGTACCTATCTGTATTTATTTCTAATAGCTTTACTACAACTATCAGAGCAGATATTCTTATGCCAGAGTCTAGATTGCAATAATGCTTTACCAATCCGTTTATTCCTTGATTTTATTGCAAGAAAAAGTTTAACTCTTTGTCAAATTCAAATGTTACAAGAACGTTATGAGATTTCGGTTCTGATTGTACAAAACCAGTAGATTGTACGGACAACCACACCTGTGGCCACAATATGTCAATGTAAACAAATTTGGCAAATTTCTTCAATCTATTCTCATCTTAATTTAAACATGTTTGGTTGAATATCAATTGAGCGAAGACAGATTTTCGTAACCTGAATAATGTGAGGGTACATCGTAAATAACACAGTAGATAAAATAATAGGTACGTATCTATTGCACTATAAATTGACATATTTTTCGTGCAATATCATTTAACTTTTCTGGGTTGTCGCCATGATTCTCTTAACTATTTTATATTTTACTAAATTGGTCCTAAAATATTTTTTTTACCTAGGTTTTTAAAATCATAATTTCTTCTTTGCATCTAATTATGTAGTGTAAAAAAGTGTTATTTCTTAAACCTTGTTACAAGCACTGCTAGCTAGGTACACTTAGGAATGTGCATAGATAATTTGAATATTGAATTTCTATGAGGCCAGCCCTGGTCATGATCATAGTGCGTGTCTGCGACTGAAGCAACGCAATATGTCCCCAATACAGCGTTGAACTTGACACCCATTCAGTGGGTTCCATAGTCCACTTAAGCCCTTTTGCTTACATTCTTGTGCTAATGAGTAACGAGTTTTCATCCACTTTTATGGATGAAGTCAGCATGAGTCATGACCGATAGCAGCAATGAAATTCAGGCAGCCACGTGGGATACTACAATATCTATCAAAATGTCAATTGACATTTAGATAATCAATAAATCATAGACTTACGATGCCGCCCTCTAATTTTATGGAGTAAATTGAAGAAATTTAACAGTATGGATTTTGGCTGTTAATACTAATATGCTTATTATAATATGCTTATATAAATCAGCAAACATCTCAAACTGATATGTTATACCAAAAAATCATTTGTAGGAATTTACCCTTCTACGTGGCATTTAATTAACTATTTTAAAAACGCCAAGAATAGAGATAAGTTGGAGAGCAATTCGGAAATCTTTATGTTTATTAAATGGAACTGTATTCACATAGAATTCAAAAAAATGAGAAAAAAAATCATCTAAACACAAGTTTAAAAAATAAACATCCATCTGTTATCATAACATAAAAATCCGTTTAAGTAAATAGGTAACTTCGTCTTTCTTGATCTTTATTTTTCTTTCTCAGTGTAACACTTAAATTTACCGACGAACACTCATATTTTATAAAAATACAACAATCTAATGTTATGATGATTTCAAAGGAAATAGATAAAGCTTCCTTCCATTTATTACAAAACTAGGGGATATTACAATTTATTATCACGTTTTTCTTTTAAATATTGCTTACACTTTTAAGAATAGGATTCTTCATTATTCGTTTTTTCTACTTGTTTCCTAAGCATTTCAATGCGTTCCCTAGCAATCATTCTTTGAACTTCTATTTGCAAATTTAACGCCTTGCTCAAAGGCAACTTCCTTAACTGCTGTGCTATATTATTGGCGAACATCTGGAACTCATCTAATTGTTTCGTCGTCTTCTTGGAAGAAGTAGAAGGAAAAGATGATGGCACTATTACTGGCGTTGCTTCTGGTTTCCTTATATCTGGATGCGTAGGACGTTTTGGCATTACAGGTTCCAAAAAATCTACGATTGGTGGTTGCGTGCCCTTATCGCTTAGATTATCCATTTCATCTAAAAATTCTTGTTTGATGGACACCACATATGCGTCAGAATTCGACTCTTCCACATTATCATCGAGTTCAACAGTCGCTAGTTCTTCTTCTTCATCCTCTTCAATCTCAGAAAATGAATCTTCATCAACAGTCTGTAAAATATTTTTTTTGAAAATGAGAAATAATATGTAAATTAAAAATAAATGATTAAAATGACAACCATTGGTGTCCCAAAAAAAATATCTCAAGGTCAATAGGCAGTAATAAAAATTTGTAGAATGAAACATGGTAAACCTTATGTTCATTTAAATAAAAGTCAAGTGATGACTGTCATTCTAATCAAGCTTTATTTATTCGCACGAAGCCATTTGCTTCCACATTTATAATGGGAACACCTAAGGAATGAAACTCCCTGTTGAGGGCTGTTTTTTTGTAAACAAATTCCTTAGTCAAGCAAAACGTGAAAACATGTTTCATACATGTAGGTGAGATTATTTAATAATGAAATAATCTGTTAAGTCGTTAAAAAATATAATATATAAACATCATAAATGATAGAGCGCGCATCACACTTTCGAGGTGTGGTGACCGGGCCGGCTATTTACCCGCGCTTGTACACATAGCCTTACAAAAAAACTTCGCGCGTCGGTATCAAATCTATGATAAAGAGTCATTTTTTAGTATTTATTACGCTTCTTCTACTTCGTTTCCTAAAGCTTTGCAATAGAGTTCAAAATATATTGAAGAACAATGACAGTTTTGTATTGCTGTATGTATAACCAAAGCGTGCATATGTCACCTATTAAAACTTACCTTCGGAACTCCCGGGTCGTGGCTTACGTTTCCCATCACACTTTTGAAGGCTAAGAACCACTTCAATTGCTTCGTAGGTTTGTTATTAGCTTTACAACTGGCTATCTTCCTTAACTCCTGATAGTATGAAGTTCGCAGATTCTTTATTTTACATCTAACATCTTGAGCTGTCAAGTCTGGCATTTGCATTTCATTTACTATCGCATCATACGCTTGCTTCCTCGCGAAAATGTTCTTATACAATTCCGTATTCCTATCCCAAAGAAATTCATAGGATTTATACAGATGTATCAGCTTCAGAGTTTCTCGTTCTGACCACCGCGATACCATTTTGAAGCACAAAACTCTAAGTAAAACAATAGAAACGAAATCACTTCGAAATACCGGTTAATCTCAAAAATAGAAGCACGCGTCTGTCGATGATAAATAGCATGCTTTTACTGGCATGGGCGGACAAAAAGCAACGTTGTCGTTCTGACAGCAGACGCTCCCCTTACTCGCTTCTCGCATCTGAGAAACAAGATATAAACACAGCTGTGTGGGAAAGAGACCGTGCATGCGGTTAGTTGAACGCCCAGAAACGTCACGCGACACAGTGTACAATGATCTTTCAACCTTATTACGTAGAGAGTAAAGTCTATTTTCTATACATTAGATTCGAATAATCGATGCTGCTTCTATCTTGGCTCCTGCGGAAGTACGTCCAATGGATTTTAGACTCCATTTGTAGGTAAGTAAGCATTGTTTTATATTTTTATGAAACTTCTTCTTTATGTGAGGAATGAATGGAATGAAAATTCATTTAGTAAGACGTTGAAAGTTGAAGCAAAGTAGTTATTTACGTTTGCATTGTTGACTTTTAAAAAGAAATGATATTACGATACGACGTTCGATGCACGATATGAGAAAGCTGGTGCCTGATATTTATTAGACCTTACTACCTAGGTAGGTAATAAAGTAGGTACTTTATTTATTACTCCTACTACGACTATGGACGCTGCCTCAGTGGCGTGGTGAGTCGGCCTGTTTCAAAGCGATGACTGCCCGCGCATGGGGTCCGGGTTCGAAACCCGGGTTAGGCCAAATTTTGCAAGTAGATAGGTACTTCTTACAACTTACCTACATTTTTCTTTTTACTTACTTGCCTAGAATGCCTCGGAGGCGTAGTGGTTAGTGGGACGCACTTTAAACGACACGGCTGCGCAATAGGTCCCAGGTTCGATCCCCAGGTAGGGCCATAAATTTGTGCCTAAGTTTTCGGTAAGAAATAGTGTCATCCAGAAGTCTGGAAATTTCGGAAAGCACGTTAAGTTGTTGGTCCTGCGCCCAATCCCGCTCCGCTCGTGTCACGCTGGTGTCCCATCGGAATATGAAGGTATGGGAATAAAGAGTGCACTTGTGTTTGCGCTCACACTTAAGCTAGTGCTCAAGTGTGAGCGCAAACAAATATTATATTATAGTTAATATATCCTGCGTATGTGACTGATTGTTGAGATTGGCCGCCGTAGCCGTAATCGGTTAGAGGATTAGATACCTACATTTTTAGTGTAATATACTTCCAGCTAATCCCTTTTTTTATACATATACTAAATGGGTTTGCACTTTACCTCATCTCACCTGATGGAAAGTGACAATAAGGTCTAAGATGTAGCGTGCTTACCCAGAAGAAGCCTATTCACTCTCGACTTAAAGACACCCAAATTTTAACCCCATCCCAGGTAAGTCCAAAGCATTTGCCTCGGGGCCCGGGGTACCTACGCTTAGCTAGGTAGGTATTTTTATTGTTCACGCTAATTTATTATTATTCTACCAGGATTCCAAAAAAGCTAAGAGTTTGAACAGCCCTTCCGAGAATCGAACCCGATACCACAGGCCACAGTCAATGGCTAACGGGCGCGGCATTAATTCTGTGGGTGAATCTAGACTCGACGCTTTCTTGTCAGGTAGGTAGGTGGTACCGCCAGTTTAAAATTATCCTTAGAATAGTATAATATCCAGTATATTATACTGGAGGTAATTGCCAACTTTGGTGGTACGAGTACCGTTACCAAAGATACAATTTTTTTTTCTACACACAACAAGATTAATAATTACTTTGAAAAGCCTAAAAGTTACCGTGGTATATTTTTATTTTGATTAAAGACCATATTTCTAAAGTGTGTAATGTGCACATCAGATGAAATTGAATTCATGATGCAGAAAAAAAATCATGAAAGTGACTCTTTTTTTGGACTGATAATGTTTTACGGATTCTGCCGATACCACTGCACTCTAAACACAATCGCAGATTTTAAGACTTAAGGTCCAATCAAGTTGTCACGTGTCAACTCACTCGACACTCAAATAGCAGTGTTAAGGTTTTATTCTTATGTGATAGGTGGCAGACGAGTGAGGGATCACCTGATGGTAAACAATTGCTGCCGCCCATGGACATTCGCGACATCAGTGGAGTCACAAGTGCGCTGCCAACCTTTAAACTCCCCTTTCCCCCAGATTGGGCCTCCGGTACCCACACTCACGCAGCGAAACACAGAACAATGCTGCTTCACGCCGGTTTTCTGTGAGGCCGTGGTATCACTTCAGTCGAGCCGCCCCGTTCATGCCGAAGCGTGGCTCTCCCACGGTTAAAATGTGACGGGTGGGACACACTAGCGACGCCAATCGATTTTAATTTTTAGCTACTAAACCGGATTTATTTTAAACAATTTCGGGGTTACAATATCTTAGCAAACACTTATACTATTTATTAAATAACCATGCACAAATGTTGGGTCCGTTTTAGTACGCGAAAAATCACGATGATTCACGTCAAAAGCGGCCACTTTTGGCGGTAATCCAAAATTCGAGTGCAAAATCAGACCAAACAGTTAACTATAAGTAAGTATTAAATAAATAGTAAGTATAGGTTTTTGCCGAGAGATTGTTACCGAAATAGTTTTAAATAGATCCGGTTTAGAAGCTAAATTTTAAAATCGATTGGCGTCGCTAGTGTGCCCTACCCGTCACCTTAAAAACGATACAATTCAACGATTACTATTATTAGGATCACTTTGCGGCGCTTCACTGCACAAATAAACACCAAATTTGTACACTAAAAACGACTAGAAACTAATTTAAAACCCTTTGAATTCCGTCAGCCCACCCGGACTGTTTTAGTCCTACCGTCCAGAATCGCCCTCGGTCGAGGTTCTTTGCCCCTGGGCCGTCCCTTACAACCTGTCAAGGTCACAGATTACACACGTCTACTTTATTCGTATTGAAATACGTGTTAATAATTTGACGTCTCCGAGTGCGGGCTAACTTCCGCACGTTATCAGCTAGACGTCACGGGACGGATTCAGCAGATTTTTTTGTGTGCCCGCAGGTTTGAGATGTTTATAATAATACCATGTACAAGTAAGTAGGTATATCGCGTGCAGTTTGAAGCTGGGAGGGGTCACGCACTGATTGCTAAAAACAAAAAGCTATTCAAATTTTCTTTACGCGACGTGGACGATGTTCGCGATACGGTAAGTCGTAATCGTAATACTAACTTGTTGTGTGAAAAGCGTGTTTTAAGGTCATTTTTGTGGTGAAGGTAGATCTTTGAAAAAAGTACCTACAACGCCTCCCATGAGTATACGCGAAATAAGAGAGATCACTAATGTGTTGCTGGAACTTTTAAAAAGAGAACGCTCGGAACAGAAATGCTCCTGCAGCCATGCCGTTCCACAGAACTGAGCTACGTGGCCTAGGTACAAGTTTTACTTTTGACGTCCTTAATTAGAAAAATATACCTTACCTAGATAATAAAAATACTTCCTACTACTCGCGAAAATTTTCCACTGAAATAGAATGGCGAAGAATTTTTCAAGCTACTGAATACAATGATTTGGAAAATTATTTTTACGCTTACAACTCATGCTAAAATTAAATAAATTAAGGTTACACGACTCCATGACTCATGCCCAGTCAGTTCAGCTGGGAAATCCGTGCGTCAGCGGCTGCGCCTAGAGGGCCTACAAAAACCGAATTGGATAAAAGATAAAAAAATCTTTATTCAATGTAGGTCCAAACCGAACACTTATAATTGTCAAAATAGATACATACGTATAATTTATCATCTACCGCTAGTTCGGAATGTCGATTTTCATGACCTAATCTTTTTCACACGTGCATTGCCGCATTTTTGTTTGGATGCGACAGGTATATTATTCGACGACCCGTCTAGAACAGTGGTAGTGAACGCTGCCTTTGGTCAAAGGGTTGCGGTTTCGATCCCCGCAGAGTACAAAAATTGATATTTCTGTTTGTAATGGTCTGGGTGTCTTCTATGTTTTATAAGTATGTATTTAAAGAAAAGAAAATTATTAAATGTATTTGTTATCCGTTGTTGGTTTTGATATCCGTAACACAGGTGCTTGAGCTACCTATCTTGAAGTCAGAACAATGTAGGTATGTGATGTTGTGAAATATTTATTATTATTATTATTTAGCTTTCAAAGCAAACCGCAATTACACGTAAGATGAGAGAAAAACAGATTCAGGATTGATTAGATAGATATTCTTTATCGCACAGTACCCAAAACTTAAAGACTACCTCACCCATACAAAGAGTCAGTGTACAGTGTATTCGGTCTTTCCTTTGTTAAAATCTTTATTAGGTCTTACTGTACCCTACATTTGCTCACTGTGGTGAAACCAAGGCTTATCTTAACGTAACTGTTTGCACAATTGTTACGAACATTCATATCAGGAAGAGAGAACGGACAGTCAATATGGAAACTTCTAAGAAAATTATCATATTGTCATGAGTTTCTTGCCATTCGATACTAAAAAGATGACCATACAACAAATATTTATTGTTACGACACGTTATTTCCTATACAGGGTGTATCTGTGAACATTTACCTACATCCCTTTAACCACGTGTTCTACCAACCATTCTGAACAACATTTGTTCAACGAATTTTCGAAATTCATCCAAAACTTTTTCGACTCCCCATACAAAATGACCAAGTCACGTGACTGACTTTGTTTGAAAAGTTGAAATTTTTTCATGCGAATTTCCAAAAGTGATAGAACAAATGTGGTTCATAATGGTTAGGAAAACACGTGGTTAAATGGATGTAAAGATACACCCTGTAGAATATGTATACATTTTATTGATACATATTTATTATTGTAAATACTTTTACTACTTTGTTGGTATTAAATTATGAAAAGGGAAGTATAATTTTTCAAATCCGAAAGTGTTAGGGAAATTCCCTAAGTTTTTAGCAAGTATGACTATTAACTACTAGTTTAGACTAGTCGTTGTGGATAGGGTATACATTGAAAATTACAGATACCTTTAAAATTTTAAAGAAAGAGGTGTGTCATTGAAAAAAACAGCTTCATTTGCTTATTTCAAGTGGTTAAAACAATGAGACAAGGTTCCTTGTTACGGCGGGTTGCAAATCTTGTCCCACTTAATCTTAATAGGAAGTGTCATTTGTTTTTATTGAAATTGTTTTTGAAATTATCCAAATACAAAATATATTATAGCTTACATGCCTACGATATAGCTATTATATGGTCAAAAATTACAGCGATGATGACGTATTCTAAAATAATAATATTTAAAAACGGCTAATTATATTTTCTTCCTATGGTTTATTATAAAAGAGTATAATAAGAATTTAAATAGCATCGTAAAATATTTTTAGGAAATTTTAAAATTTCATTCTATCAAAGGTCATTCTATTTTTGGCTAACATATCTAGGGCTTAGAATGTTATTCTAAAACGAACTCTAAAACTATTGAATTATGTTACACAACAAGATGCTGCGTAAGTATTATGAACGTGTTTTACCTTCACCTTTTAATAAGTAATACTATTACTATGGAGGTCGGACTGGCATGGCGGCAAGAAATAGTTTTGTAAAAATAACGCAAAAATTGTATTCACAATCACTACTCAAGATTACGTGCGGTATTAAATTGACTTATTAAACATTTTCTTTGATCGGCACCTGTAATTTACGTAACTGTACTACTTTAGTTAGGTAACATACCTTTTCATTGATTTCGCATACGGAATCAGTCACTTTGTAATTTTCGTAATTCGTATAAAAAACTTATTTCTATACATAAGTACCTACTGGTGTTAATCACTTATAATCCTTTTCGTAAGTAAATGCAGTGCTTCATATTGTTTTCAGCCGACTTCCAAAAACAATGAATTTCTACTTAAGGTAATCAATCAGTAAGGATTTTCTCCGACGTCATAATCCTGTAAAAAATAAGATTTACAATCACGACTTAAAGCCGGGTTTGTTAAAATAATTAGGATATCTATTATTCTGCTTTAGGATACTTTTTTACTTATCTGCTATTGTGCTTTTATCTCATAGGTAAGTAGGTACTCAGGGTCTTATTCACAAATGTTTGTAAAACCTTTGCTAACTAAAAAGGTGTTATGAAGCAGTTTTCATTGTTCTTTCTTTGCAAGATTTTTTAGCTTCAAACATCAAAGCTGATCTATAATACCGTTTTAGCAGGTTTATTGAAAGTTTGTGAACAAAGCCCTTATTCTTTGTTCGTTAATCTCTTAATCTGGGACATCATTTCAAGGTAGACCTTAAGTCTATTATTACCGCAACTCAAGTCTGATGTAAGTTAAAATAGTTAAAATAAATATAAAACCTGCATTGAGAATAAAATCTTATACATGTTCTGTGGTTTTCAGCATTACCTCTGATTTGTATGTCTCTAAATAAGCATGGTTTTTCTTGACATTGAAAAACAAAACACATTGCCTTACTATTAAGACTTACAATCTTTCAAAATTCTTTCCGATTTTCTCTGTAATGTCAATTGTTCTTCTATTCATCACCATCATATTAGCCCACATCCACCCACTGCTGAGTAGGTATAGACCTCTTCTTTATCACCCCACTCCCTTCGGTAACCTGCCAGCCCTATCGATTGTTTCCCCACTGCCGTTACAATTTTGAATATCAGTAATTGAGGAAATATATTTGTAGAGCGAGAGATCAGCATATAACTCTTTTTCTATATATTTTTATACACATTAACGTACTCGCTCACAAGAATCTGTATTATTTTTAGCGGGTAAGTATCTACGTTAATGTGTATTGAATCCATCTGGTTTAGGTGACTTAAGTCCGTGCTTAGGTAACGCCAAATATCGCCCCAATTTGTCAGATAACGGTAAACTCTGTTCGGTTTAGCGTGACCCACATCTTCTACTTTATTATTTTGGTACTCGCTTCATTTCACACTTTCATCGGCTCAAACCAGTAAGCCACTCCGTATTTTACCAAGCAATTACGACCGCTATGTCAAAGCACGAAAGTGCACTCTAATAAATACCTACCAGTAATTCAAACACGATCGCTTCGCTGTTATGTGACTGTGCCTCTTTGTTTTTTCTGTCACTTTCCATTCGGAACCGCGTAGGTGTGATGGCGATGTCGCTAGTGTTTTGTTTGTTTTCACTTTCAACGCCTATGTAATTTTTGAACCAACAAACATTAGTGTTTAAATTCTAGTTTATGTTAGAAAACAATACGCCTCAGCCTGGAAATTTTTGAGCTAATTCGTCTGAAAATTTGATGAAAAACATGTCATTTCTTCTATTTTTTTGACCTTAACCTTTGAGACAAATGACTTAGTATTTTGATTCATCACTTTTAAATGAGCTGAGTTGAAATTGATATGGTCACGCGAGAGTGTTATTAGTCCGTTAGGCTCTATGTTTTTGTGCGTATTTTTGTGTTTCTCTTTATCATCAGTGTTTTTATCTACACGCAATACCTGTAGTATTTCTGTCACAGATAATTGCTAAAACGCTACAGTTACGTAAAGTTACATTAAAAAGTATATTTGCCTACACGTAATTTCGAATATCACGTTACACACTTTTCTAATCACTCCTTTTGAATTTTAAAAATGTCAGGATGGAATTCGTTTTCATTTTGAAGAAAGCTCTTAATTGCAGTATTCTGCTTTCTATTGACCTCATTTTCAACATCACAATATAACATTACTTACACATATTATAATTCTATACTAGATTAGAGTATAGAAAAAAAGATACTACATATATGTCAGACAGCAAAAAAATTGCGAGTGACATTAAGGTGATAATCGATTGAAGGAATTTAATTTGTTACTTTCATATGTGGCTGTTCGTACTTATGTAGATGTATCTATTTTTTGTTGGTTGTAGTGTCAACACACTAACCAGTCTTCTAATTTACCAGTTAGCTTAATGAATGAAATTATTACTAGCTCAAACCCTAACGGATCTCTAAGAGAGTTATGCTTGCGTATAAATGCGTTGGTCTATAAATAACCTGCTGTGGTATAATTTCTATTATACTTTTCTGATTCATCGGAGTATACTTGTCAAATGTGACACATGAAATTAGACTTCAATTAATTGTGTTACGTAGGTAAGGTAGCAAATCAGTGGTTATTATCTAACAATTTGTAATACGTAAGCAGGTCTCTGTTATTCATTTATGATTCATCCTAAAGTTCGCCGTCAAAGGAACAGTTTGTTTACTATGAACGTAAAAATGTTTATGATATGCAGTGTCTGAACATTTTCTATGTGTTAGCAAAGAAGTAGATCCTAGGATACTTATACAAAATATTTACCGAATTAAATACTTATAAAGGCTATATTTTACTGCATCTGTTGTGACTGGTGTACCATCCATAAGTGTAGACATTATGTTAAATATTATTTTTCTCAATAATATAACTTTCCAGTGTAACTATGTTCATCGTGTTTCAAAATTTTCAGCAACCAATTTTTGCAAATCCATACAATCTTTAACGCCCTGTTGGTCTAGTGGTTAAGTACCGGACCGTGATCTCGAGGTCCTGGGTTCGATTCCCGTGTCGAGCGAAAAGTATGTTTCGAATTTTTCGAACATACGACTTAACTACACGTAATACTTATATTTACGTAAAATATGTCTTTTAGTAATTTTCTTCTATCTTCAATTGACTTTAAACCAAATGAATTTGACATTTAAAAGATAATCGGATGAAGAAATTAGATATGGCTTTCTGTTAAAGCACATTATTATCTCATTATTACTATTGCTAACTATTATATTATTATTATTATTGCTAACGCATTTTCCTGACATAGACGTCCATAATGACAATTTAGGATTATTTCTAGAACGTGTTGTAACTTTTTTAAGTAAAAAATGATAGTAATTTTAATTTTATTGTAATCTAGCTTGTGTATACTTTGGTGTAATTATATAATAATAAATTTTCTTTTTCTTAAATAAATAATAATCAGCTTGGTAAAGCATTCTTCAGAACAGGTCTTAGATTTTTTTTTACTTTTTATATTTCACAACATCACATACATTGATCTGACTCCGAGATAGGTAGCTCAAGCACCTGTGTTACGGATATCAGAATCAACAGTGGGATTACAAATATATACATATAATACTTTTCTTTTTTTTGTAAATACATACTTATAATACATAGAAAACACCAAGACCAATACAAACAAACATGTTCATGCACACAAATGTTTGTACTGTGCGGGTCAGATTAGTAATGAGTTTATTATTAACGTTATTACTCAGTAAAATATACTATGAGCCAGCGTCTGGTGAATCCGAAAGTTTAGACTTAGTCTTATTTTGTCGTGTCTGCTCGGGCTTAGTCACAAAATGCAGACAGAAATCGGTCGTCGTATTATGTGGGCTTAATCACCACACAGCTTTGTTTCGGAAATATTGTCTTACCTTTCATAGAAAATTAAAATATTTTCCTTGTTCAGTATTTTAATTTTCCTCAAACATTTCGAGTTTCCTCAACAGTTTTATTAGGCAAATAAATTAACCTTTAAATTAGTTGTTTTTCATTCATTTTTCCTTGTGTTCTATGATTTGTATTAGGTTATTCTCTTCGTAAATTTGCTGAAAGTTTTAAAGTCCGATTTGAAAGTATATAGACATACTTAATAATTCTACAATATATTTAAGTAGAACTGAGTAGGTAGTTTAATAAGAACGTTCTTAATGCTAAACGGATCCTGTTGCATATTTTGAAGGATTGAGCAAAAATTATTTTGTTAACTAAATTACCAACGTAAACCACTCATGTAATATTTGTCCATAATTTGAATAACGTTGCGAGGGCTAGACATGATTAATTTGATTCATTTGTAAATAACTTACGAAATGTTATTAGTGATCAGGTCAAATGGTAACAATTTGATATCTACAGATTTTTGAAGGTGCTTTTTGTATCATCGTGTATTCTTACTAACAACCTTTAATAATAAGTCACATAAGTAAATTTATTAAACAAAAAAGTCAGATTGAAATTGCTCAATTTTATTATATTAGCTTTTTTTTGCAGCTACAAATATTTACAGTCGCCTACAATGTATTGTATACACCTCGACTCTTAAGGTGCAGCGATAAGGCTCAATAATTTGATCGTTGTATCGTTTTGTTGATTATTTATTACTGCACGTGACTGTACCTATATTTAGCTTGACTTACAATTTACTCGACTTCAAATAATATATTTTGCCTTTGAGCGCCATGTGACACTAGGTTCGCTGTACATCTAGATTTTACACCTAAATCCTTAGTAGTAATAGATCAGTCAGTAGGTAATAAACTGTTATTTGTATCAACGTGAAGTGTATTTTAACAAAGACTAATCAATATTAAAATAGTGACTTTGATGTCACTGACATCAACGATAAAAATCAAGTTTATAGTGTGCTCGTAGTCATAGAAGACGACGTAGTTCGGCAAAGCCTCAATGGGATCGTACGTACTTTGTAAACAGTTTCTCGCTTGACGGAAAACTTCACGTCATGATTGAATTATTAATGATAATCATAACTCTTGCCGCCATCATAATTAGTCATCGATCACAGTTATGAATTGATGACGATTGGCCCACGTGTGTTGGCGCTCTGCATTGTTAATTTTACAATTTTTCCTATACCCGTCCGTAGATACGTCAAATATTGAGTATTATTTATGACACTAGTTGTCTTGTCAGTGACTTCATTTGCGTGGACTTCCGAGTTTATCTCAACACAATTTAGCTAAGCCATTCTATATTTAGTAGCATACGCTTACACCACATTAGCTTTCTTATCTACGATATTACGGCTTTCAACAAGCTCTCAATCTAAATCTTTCTCCAAAAATAGGTACAGCATGAATCACTTAAGAAAGGTTAGAAGTGGGCTCTTGGTCGAGGACTGGCAATGAACTGGAATACATTTGTAGGTAAAATCGGTGATAAATAGGTACACTCATGAGTAATATATCTCACGTATGTTAGGTAATAGCTGTCTAAGGGCCGAGTTCACCATCTTTAAAACAACGATAATCTCACTTTGACTGCGCTTGTTATTGGTGCTTGCATTGTTAAAGCGTGATTACCGCTGCTTAAAAGTTGGTGAACTCGGCCCTAAATGTTAGACACCACCTGATTCATGATTACATAAAATCATCCTCATAAGAACATAGACATAATTCAATAACAAACTTTCTGAAGACATTTTGAATTTGTGTCAATTTTAGTGACAGCTAAAACACACCCTTGTGGCACGGTAATTCCCTGGACCGCAGAAATTTCTGCAATGTCACTCATTGTGTATAAACGCAACTCTGATAGAGAAAGATATATTGCTAATCTTCAACAACACCGCTAATGTTTCATAAATTGTCTACTTTACTGATTTTAGCTTTCGCCATAACTAGATCGTACGTCATATAAACTACTCCAGTGAAAGTTATTTACAAGGCATTGCCCAATGATTATACAACCGGATAGGGGTGCGAAGTATCAAAGATTTTATTTTCCTGCAAAATATTTTGTTTTGCCTTCCTCTTTTGTCTAAAAGCTAAATCATGTTTCTATACCGCATGCTTTTGGGTATTTTCTACAGTCTGCATACTTCGATGGTCCATTAAACGGTTTACTAGAAATCAATTTCAGCCTGTTCCGTGTTACGGTCGTTCAAAGTTAAGTATCTATCTATCGCAATTAAAAAATAACATAACATTAATAGCGCTTCAAATAAATACCAACTCTTTTTAACCCCCGACGCAAAAACGACGGGGTGTTATAAATTTGAGGTGTCTGTGTCTGTGTGTCTGTCTATGGCATCGTAGCTCCCGAATGAATGAACCGATTATGATTTTGTTTTTTTTTTGTTTGAAAGATGAATAAGGAGGGAGTGTTCTTAGCTATGTTGGATAAAAATCAATTCAAGATGGCCGCTGTCACAAAGCTATGGATTGTATGTTTTAACACATCTCTACAATATGGGTATCATATAAAAGGACTTGAGTAGCAGAATATATTTCTTGTGACAAATTTCAAATCCAAGAGCCGTCGGGGGTTTTTTAAATTTTAAATTTTATTTTATAAATTTCTGCAACCATCCAAAAGTGCAACAAGGAAGGAAAATAATTCGATATTCCGCGAAGTTACAAATGGATTCACGTCACGAGTCACATCCTTTACGGGATGCTAAAAATGTAAATTATTCTTGAGGGCATTTTCAAGTATACATACAATCTGCCGAACACGTATGACAGATTTGATAACTGTACGGAATAAGATGGGGCGTGGTGTAACGAAATCGATTCACGTCACAAGTCACATCATATGAATTATTCTTCAAGGCATTTACAATTATACATACAATCTGCCACACATGTATAACAGATCTGATAACTGTATGGAATAATATGGGGCGTGGTGTAACAATTTGTCACTGTTACAAAAGAGAAACTTTCTCTGATGAATCAGGATGTTATAAAGGAACTATAATAAGAGCATATGTGTACGTAATTAATTGCAAGTTACATCATTGGGCCGTCTGAGTAATGCATAGGTATATATTGTATATACAGTATTAAGTTCATATTTATAGTGTTTGCATAAGTATATTCCACTACATTCGTTTCAACGAATAAATAAAAAATAGGTACACTCTAACCGGCAGTCTATTTCCGCTGGTACTATTATGATAAAATTATTAGGCTGACATTATCAAAACACAGACAAGTAGGTAACTGGTTTGCTTATGCGATGTGCGAAACTAGACCTTTTTTATGTGATAGGGGGCAGACGAGCAGATGGATCGCCTGATGGTAAGGGATTGCCAGACCACTCAATTGACCCCAATGGAGTTACAGGTGCGCTGCCAAACCCTAATAATAAGGGTTTTCTGTGAATATAAGTAAAATTATATAATTTAATTTTACCAGCATATAACTTATATAACTTTCTTTGTTTAATGTAGGTACATAAAAATCTTATATACAATTTGTCAAACTGTACAGGAAAAACGTAAAAAATATATTAGAATAGAAAAAGTACCGACAATCACACAAATAGATCTGACAAAGTGTGATAAATTCAAGAAAATATCTAGTAGGAAGAACAATGAATGTTTATAGAACAATGTAATGTGTCAACAAAGAAGTTCATCAATTATACTAGCGGTGATTGATACAACATAGACTAACATCCACCAAAACCCACCTAATCAATTTTTGTAATCAACTCTTTGAAGATTCATTACGCACGACATCTCAAGGGTCCTTTCAATCAAGAGGCCTAAATATTTAAGAATAAACATGTTCTCTAGACTGGCTGGCTTATTTGATTGGATTGGCTTATCAAGTGTCCTAGAAATTCTTTATGGTTAAATAATGCCGTCATAAGCAATACTATTGAGTGAGACAATGTTACAAACGAGTGACTTATACGAACGTGCTTTTGAAGATTTCCTTCTTTTGCGTCACAAATTTCAAATAATGTTCTTTGTGGCATTGATAATAGAGTACATATTTTATAATAAAGAGTAGGAAACGTGCCAGAAATTCTCACGTGTTATTTTCTTTTCACAAGTGACTACAATGCTTTCGTACACAGTGGACACACTGATTGGTTTGTCGTGATAAGCTGTGCACCAGTTTATTACTTATGGAGAAGAGGTCACGTTATGGTAATGTTGTTGAACGTGGATTTTGAGTGACTCGTGGATTCATAAACTAAAGGTGACGGCTCGTGTCATGATAAATGCAAGATACCGAGACAGGAGACCGTTACTATACACAGTGTTTATGCATCAGTCCCTGTCGTGGTCTTTTTTCTTTGTGTTTGTTGTTTCAAAAAGACCACGACTTTATTCTCCCAACACAGTTCTTACCTACTGCCTGTACTTTTTTCAATGATATTATGACATGAACAGAAACAACTAATTTTATACACCGTTATTTTTTCATCGTTTTCATCCCGAACACCTCATTAGGTTTTTTTTTATTATGAACTGTAGGCTAACGCTTGACCACAATCTCACCTGATGGAAAGTGACGATGAGGTCTAGGATGTAACGAGTCAGGAGTCGGAATTATCCAAATTCCAGAACTGGAACCTTGGAATGTTCCATTTTAGCCATTTTAGAAAATGTCTGATTTCACACACTTGACTGCGACATCCAAATCCGTATGTAGAAGCGAGTCACTAACTACAGCGTGGTTTCTTTAGAGCGTTAATCAGTGATCAAGGGCGTTAAGCAGTACAAGCAAAATTACAATAATTCTAATAGCAAAATAAAACACAGAAAAACAATTAATTAATATTTAAAAGGTATGTCTTAAGGACAAGTTACACACAACGGACAGTTTTTATACAGATGGCGGAATAGTTTAAGAATAGAAGTATTATTTAACATATTTAACAGTAACTAGTAGCATGATTTAGATTAGGATAAAGTATTTACTAAATTTATACATTACACCATTACGTGAGCATAGGCTTTAATGTATGAAACATTATTGCCGCGTGGATATTAGTTTTATTTTCGCGTATTTTGTTGATCATACATGCTTAATCTTTAAGATTAAATCAAAATAGCAAATGGACTTTATTCATAATACTTATTATGAGGTTTTCGGGATGTAAACGATGAAAAAATAACGGTGTATAATCAAACTTCCCACTAAACAAAGTATAGATGTACCAAATAATAACTCTTACAATCATCTTTGATCAGTGATGATGATGAGTGTCTAATTTATTAGATTGATTGTTGAGCTAATAAGGACAAATTCAAAGCTTGTTTTAGATTGTCCACGTGTGCATTGCTTGTGTTCTTCTGAACTGTTTTTTGTCCACAAAATAAGTCAAAATATTATCAAGTACATTATTTACATTGCTGAATACGTACATTTTATCGAATTCTTACCTTATTTTGACCATGATTTGTATATTCCAATAAAATAAATAATAATTAATGATTGATATTATAAATATTGTTTTAATTAGGATATTATTTATCCAAATTTGATTCACCCATGTGATATTTTCCTATTAAAACTACACGGTCGGTCACAATGAGGATATTGATGTTACTCTGTCCGTTTATAGATTAAGTTAATATTTTTTTATTTTAATACAGAACAAATAACCTATTTATCGGTGTAGGAAAAAAAATATGAAACCTGCATAAGTTGAAAATGTAATTCTAAAACGCGTGTGTTTCCTGCAACCAAGCTGCATATGCGTTTTGAGTGGGGTCTCGTAATACGTCCTGTGACCTACAGCATGAGGGTAAACCAATAGTGAAATGTTTCAATAGGTATGATGATGATGATGAGTTACGAAAAGGAAGCGATCTAGTGGGAAAAGTAAGTCAACAGAAACCGACTTTACACATTCAACCAGGGCACCTAGTAACACAGAGTCTGCATCCTCATTTCACTCGTACTTGTCTCCAAGTCGACAGGTTGTACTGAACTAGCGTAATGTGAGCTTGCATAGTGAGCATTAAATGTATAACGAAACCTGCGTACGCGCAAGCCACAATGGGAAAGATAGCAATGAGGCATCTTTGCATTGATTTGATACACCGTGATTAATTTAATCTAAATTTTTTGTCTATTTGCGTATCTTTTAGGTTTATGACCCTCGATTGAATACTGTGTATTTATTTCACGGAAAATACAAAATTGTAAGATTTATATCCATCATAAGTAAAGTCACAGAAACCTCCATCCTCTTCCACCTCCACTTGAAAAGATTTGTCGCAAAAACCCCTTTTGGCCGAAGAAGGCAAACATTTGGCCTATGTTCCCAACTTCATGGTTTTCGGTCCATTAGTTTGGCTGTGCCTCGATAAATTTGTCAGTCGATCAGTTACCCGTCAAGACGTTACCTCTTTGAAATGAAATGAAATGAAATGAAATGAAATGAAAATTGTTTATTCAATTTAGGTCCATACAGAACACTTATGAATGTCAACATGTTTACCACTGGTTCGGAATGTAGTTTTCTGCCAAGAAGACACCAGCAAGAAACTCAGCAGTTACTCTTTTAAAAAAGAAATGTTTTACAAAATGTCACCATTAACTTAAAATATAGTACAATTTTTGTGTTACTAATATGGCCCTAAATTATTGTCATTCAAAAAATCGTCTATTTTATAATAGCCTTTCTTCATTAAACAGTTTTTTATATACAATTTAAACTTATATGTGGGCAAGTCAATAATAATCTGAGGTAACTTATTAAACATTTTTATGCTCAATCCTATAAATGAACTACCAACCTTATGGAGCCTGATATTTGGAACGGCCAGTCTGTGCTTATTTCTGGTGTTAAGGCTGTGACAGTCAGACTTCTTCGAGAACAGATGGAGATTCTTATGTACGTACATAAGGCAATCAAGGATGTATTGAGAAGCCACGGTAAGTATGTCGATTTCTTTAAACAAATCTCTAAGGGAGTCGCGCGATCTAAGGCCATAAATGGCGCGGATGGCTCTCTTCTGTAATACGAAAATAGTCTGTATATCAGCAGCTGATCCCCATAGTAATAGACCATATGACATGATGCTATGAAAGTAGCTGAAATAAACCAGCCTCGCCGTTTCAACATCAGTTAGTTGTCTTATCTTTCTAACTGCATATGCAGCAGAACTAAGTCTACCTGCCAGGACATCAATATGGGGACCCCATTGCAGCTTAGAATCTAATGTGATTCCTAGAAATACTGTTGAATTTACGAACGCAAGATGCTCATTATTTATGGTTATATTTGTATTAACCTGCCTCACATTTGGCATTGTGAATTTAACACATTTAGTCTTTTTGGCATTAAGTAGTAAATTATTAGTTGTAAACCAATATACCACTTGTGAGAGTGCATCGTTTACGTCGTCGAATACTTGCTTAAGCCTATCAACTCTAAAAATCAGAGAAGTGTCATCGGCAAACAATACAGTCTCACATAGGTCTTTTGTAAAGTGAGGAAGGTCATTAATATAAATTATTAATAATATTGTATATTAATAATATTATTTATTAATAATATTGATTATCATATCTCAAAATTTGCGTACGCCTCTTGTAATGCCATTTTTCTTACATGTATGTAACCTAATTATATGAGTATCAGCCTATAACATAAATATTTGCAAAATATATATATCCCCTAATTGCTGCCCACAGGCATCGTGCCCAGGAGACTTGGCGTATTGCCTTCCTGAACCCCTGTAGTGTAACTATCACGACTTTCTTTTAAATTGTATGATAAAAGATAAGCGTAAGATGAAAATCTTTATGAATTCAACAGCGTTTCTGTGCACTTGTACAGGTACTATTTGTGTGTGTGTGTCGTGCGTGTCAGTGAGTATTTTAGTATGTGTTGTTTCACTATTTATTACTCGTATGTTGTAGACTTTTTAAGGTTACACGTGCGAGCAGAATCGCAATTCCGCATAATTGATTTTAATCGCGGCGCCAATCTGTAGCACAGGTACACAGAGGCGTAATTGGAAATGGAAAGAAAAATACAATATGCTTATACAGTACTTATTCATACTCAAGCTCATTAAAACGAGTAGGTTTAATTAAAAACTTAGAGAAAACGAGCTGATTGAATTATTTCAGACAAGTAACTGGTAGCTTAATTTGAAGCCGTCTGTCGCATCCAAACAAACGAGACACCGAGCACGTGTGAAGGAGAGAGAAAGTCCGATTCGGTCGTAACGTCTGCTTGAAATTAGGCCCTCTGATCTTTATTCAAGTTTCTGAATCTGTATTATGACATGAAATCAGAAAAAAAACATAAGAAATAGGGATTTTAAAATTTGCTGCAGACCTGCTGGTCGTAAAGATAAAGGTTGTCAGAAGAAATCGCTACAAGCGATAAGACCCGCCTTATTGTACTGTTCGTTGTTGTTGTATCATACATGTTTTTGTGCAATAAATAATATCGATATATCTAAATAAATAAAAAGTCTTTCTCGCCTGCCTAATATTATACAAAGAAAGTAAGTAACAAAAATCAAACCAGTATCACCAGTGTGCAGTGTTTTGCATCAAAAGGCTGCCCTACACAGACAATGACTGGGCCGCATTAAGGAAATAAAAGAACACGTGCACTTTCAATCAACTGGCAAAAGAGAGATGTCATAGTTTTTCCTTTGACCACTAAACCTGAATTTTGAATGCATGAAGATGACCACTAAACCATGCAAGCCAGTCAAGAGGCATGCGCAAATCATCCCATTTGTATAAGTAAAAAGTTACACGTGCCTCCGAGAATGACGTGTAACAACATTACCGTGAGTCGTTTTATGTCGCCGTAAAATAGATAGCCTCGCTTAAATGCTCTAGCTTGGACTTGATAACTCGGAAGGCTGTCATACTTCTAGACTTCAGTAGCGTGTATCTCAAGTAGAATATAGTTGACAACCTTAATAACCAAACGTTGTATGCAATAATGGACCAATTACTGGGAGTGAAAATCTATTGTGTTTTTTTATATCTGTCTCTCTCTGTAATCCAGATTGAAGATAGTGTGAGAATGACACCTTTTTACGTTCAGTTCACAACTATTAAACTTGTCAATTGTAGTAGATACCTACTTATTATTTACATATGTATAACTATGACATAATTAGTATTGTTGGTTATAAAGTCGCTAATAATAAACCTTTTTAAAATAGCTGGTAAACAAATATACACCACTATTAGAAACAGAACCTACTGACTAGTTTCTTTTGCGCTTAAAATTGTGTAAACTGTGTAATAATAATAAATAAATATTTCACAACATCACATACATTGATCTGAATATCAATGTATGTGATGTTGATACCGAGATAGGTAGCTCAAGTACCTGTGTTACGGATATCAGAATCAACAGTGGGATTACAAATATATTTTCTTTTGTAAATTCATACTTATAATACATAGGAAACACCAAGACCAATATGCATGCATGGAAGATAAATTATTCAGGTGGTACGGTGGTAGTGTACATTACAAGTATGGTTCCGACTCCCTAAATACAACCCTGCGGTCAGATTTGAACTCAATCCTTGGCATATACCTTAGCAAAAAGTATATCAAGTGCAATAACCCCTACCGAGTGCGATGCACTTCATACACCTGACTTAATCGTTGGTCATCAAGGCATGTAGAGCGGTAAACCTTGATGATGCCGACAGTTAGGTGTCAATTTCCCGGGTCTTGCGAGTCTTGTAACTAGATTCAGAGGGCGACGACCTGGGCAATTTTACGAGGTTTTACCTGTGTGTTTTCGAACACAGACCAGAGTAACGAACTCGAGCTAGCCGATATTGTTCCTAAGCAACCAATACAAGTATGGTAACGATTACGATAATAATATCTAGGAGTGGGAACATTGTAAAATATCTACAATTACAAAAAATGAACAGTTCTTTAAGGATTACATACAACTGGGTAACTGAAGTGTCAGAATTTTACTTATTTTGAGAATGTGATAATTTAGGTGTTTAAAAATTGGGACTACTTACAAAGCTAATATAAAGTTATTTTTCATGGTTTGTTTGAAAATTCTAACAGTTGCCTGCAGCTGTTGTTTTACTTTGGAAACTAATTCAATGGTAATTATTTCGGAGTGGATTTGCGTAAATGGGTTAATTTACATTAAAATGTATACATTCGGTCACACCTTTATCTTAGGGTAATACGTGCTTTAAATTTTAAATTAGGGTATTATCAAAACACATTTTCACCATTTACGTCAAACTTGTAATGCATTTTTTTTTGTTGTCGTTGGGCTAAATAAATTTGCCTGTTTTTTGTTGAGTTTTAGATAAAAGCAATTTAATTATAAATTAATGTTAATCCTAAGGTATTTCTAGACTTTAATCTATGGTGAATTAAGTGGTATGGATGTGTCTTTTATTAATGGGTAATTCTCAGCCAAATTGATTTATAAGTATTTAATTTAGTCTGCAAACGATTCCGTATTTCTATTTGTAGAATGTAGATTTAATTAATGTGTATTCTATTCTATTACATGTAAGTGTAGCTGGATTTACTAATAATTGGTTTGAAAAACTGCATTTCCAGTTTATTCTCGTACGTTCCATCGATAAAGTACATTTTTAGACACATCAAAACCTATTAAATATTATTAAAGCGCTTTACGTTATATCGTTGGGTAATAAATTGCAGGTAAATCTGTCTATAACATTTAACACGTGTGAACAAAAACATAAATGTAACACTTTTTATTTTATTGGCATACAGCAGTAAAAATACGCTTTAAAGAATTAAAGGAAGCATAAATCTACTTGGAAAAAATACAAGCACTTGCGGAATAATTCGGGGAAATCTTGACAATTGCAGCTAATCTGTTTAAAATTGCAGCAATTATTTTTTGGAAACATAATAAAGTCGACTCTTTTTGGTGACATAGTCTGATGTTTAAGTAAGGTACGAAGGAATTAATGCTTTGTTTCCAAAGGTCATTGTCTACACGAAGTCCAGAATAAAAAGAAAAACTGAAACAAAAAATATTTTTGTGTTGAAGTTGATCTTGGTATGACCGCCATCAACATTAATCAACATGTAGTACTTGCATCGTATTGCATCTTTTTACATATTGTAAGTGCCTTCTCATTGAAGTTTATCTTTAGTACCTACAAATAAAATATCTAATAATAATTATTTGAGTTTCCCTCAGGGCGAAATTTTAAGACCAAATTTATTCAATAATTGAAATACAACGAAGTCGATCCTGCACATTTAGCCAACTGGGTACCTACATGTCATATGACACAGGATTTTATCCCGTTTCCGTTTCGGAGAATGCATATTGAGCACAAAACATCTGGTTTCCAACTGCACTGTATTATTATATGCAGCGGTGTCGATAACACATTTTTGATATTAAGACGCTGGATACGTACAATCACTGTGTTTTCCGGTGTGATGGTTTGTTGATGATTAACAAAGCATCGTCAGGGTTTCAAGGAATAAGTATTGTTTTAGATAAGTGTTATTTAAACCCGCTTAAATTAGGATAAAATAAATTAAATATTTCACAACATCACATAGATTGATCTGACTCCGAGATAGGTAGCTCAAGCACCTGTCTGATGAGTTGTATATCTTAATTGGCTGAAATATCAACATTTGTTTGTTTTTACAAAAATAAAGACGACTAACATCATCTTTGACTTGAGTCGGTCAATAATACATGTTAGTTAGAATGATTGGACAATTGGACATCGTTAACAATCAACGGTGTCTCTTACACAATTGTAAATTATGTGTAGTGTAGGTTTAGAACAGACCACTAACAAAATTAGGCGTGTGTATCGTCTATTGCTTATATGTATATGAGGGCCTAATTTAACGCATACGTTACGTCCGAATCGGAGTATCCCTCTCTTTCACACGCGCTGTGTGTCTCCTTTGTTTTTATGCGACAGGTGTATTCTCGTTAGTTACGGGACGGCTTAAAATTAAGCCACCAGGACTGGCCTGATGGGGCATTATATTGACTACTGCCTTTTCAAGGTTCCTAATCCGACTTCGAACAAACATTCTTTGGATATATAGGTAATTGTGTTTGTTCAGTATCTGGGTGTTAATATTTTAAGTATTTTTTTACCTTGTTTACAGATTTTAGTAACGCATTGAGTGTTATCTGTACTTTCAATATATCATTGCTTCAGTGAGTTGAGTATGTCATACTTACTCCCTCACATATACCTACCATTATTTTTAGCCCATAAACCGTTAAAATACAGTTCATAATTACTTATGTCTAATGTCACTATCAGCAAATTAATTTACGTGGTATGTTCCACTGATGGACCGTTAAATCTAGTTTTCCTGTAAACAACTGATTTCCAAAGTTCCATATTAATCATACTCATACATATTTTCCTCTTATTTATTTAACGGGATCATGCTACTTCCAAATGACATTCTTTGAAATTGATGATGTGAATTTTTAGAATTCTCTTTTACGTTTGTACGTTTACTACTATATTTTGATTTACCTCTATCCGTTTATTTTAATCTGTTAATAATCGTTGAGTGTTAATCAGAGATTGGGTTTTGATAAATTTGATTTTATAAATCATTGTTAGTGCTTAAATTCACAAATTCCAGTTGTATTTATTATAATAATAAAGCACGTGAAAGATTAATTAGCTTAGGTTGATTGAAATTTAGCTAATGGCATGCATGATAATGTAAATTAAGATTCTGAAATAGATGTTTTATCTGTACTCATACAAACAGAGCATGTAGAGTAGGTATGTACCTATACAGAAAATGTAGTAGCCGAATAACTAAAGGATGAAAGAAGAATGTTTAAATAAATTAGGTTAGGTTAAGTTAGGCTTGTAACACAATTTGTTCGCCATACTTGTATATACATGTTCGATATCGAACTGGTAGGCTATGTAGTAGGTATGTGAAGCACCAGAAATCGATAGATATACGTTCCCTTGTTGTAGAACGGACCAACCGGGCCATCAGCAAATTAAGGATACAGCACCATTCAATTGAAGCAAATAGGGTTGATCGAAAATTCGTTTAGCTACCGCTTTAATGGTCTGTTATTGAGAGGCATCGATATATTTGTGAGGTTTTTGGAACCTTATTTAGTTGCGTATGGTATATTCTGAAAAGCATTGCCACGCGTAAAGGTTACATTCAACACATTGCAGAAACATTTCAAATAATATTACTAATAGTCGTGCTGAACATACAGTCAACCTCGAGAATACAACCAAGAATTTTATTGTTAATATATAAAGTTATAGCCGTATCTAGCCTAGACATTTTGTACAATTTGTTACTGAAATTAATATAAGATAATTGCTCGTATTTTAATTCAAGTCTTCAAAAATGTCCTCTAGATGAATTTCACGTCGAAATCGTGCAATAATTTAATGTCAGCTGTTACTATTTCATGGCCAGCGCCTTTTAATCATCACTTCAAGTATCAGAAGCTTTCCATAATCCCTATGAACCTAAGTACGATTAAAGTCAGCCATTTCTCTTGCATGGCCTGTCTCTTAATCATCACAAGCTTTCCGGTGCAGCTGCAGCCCTAATTTCTAAGCATGCGAGTCCTCTAGATTAATCGCATGTCAAAATCCAGCATTGATTAAAACTGTCCCTGGTTATTGCACGACCAGTGCATTTTAATCATAGCTGGAAAGACATGTTTTCCAGTGCAGCCCTAATCACTAAACATACCTACTGTGTCACTATCGATACCGCGTACTCATTTACCGGTAGCAACCGGTATTTAGTCGAAACTGCGATAACTCCTGTTCGCAGTGTCTGTATGACGTGTCGCTAGCATAACCTTATCGGTCGTGAGAATCTACCTATGTTACTTTGGACAAATACTAGCTATATAAATTTATAGAATAATTCTTCGTAACAGCATTTACTTATACCTGTGTCTCTACATTGTTCGCGTTAGGATGCGGGCATTATCGGGAAGTAGTAATTTGTTGTAGGAACAAAACCGTTCTTGGAATGTTAGTCGCTTTATAATTTCCGTCTCATTGTTCGCATCTGTATTGTCGTTTACTCTTACAGCTGTTCAGTTCCTTCCTACTTGTACCTAGTGAGTCATTAATTAATTCTAATTTTAGTCTTTTTACTTAATAAGTATACCACTTCATTCACATCTTCCATGCGATTTTCAGACGGGTAGTTGAAACCTCTTCTTCGTCTTTCCCCTTACCGACTTTAAGTAGGGCTCTCCTAATTTTGCGCCTTCAGGACAATCGGTGATGGGTTATTAATAGATCAGGTAGTTGTTTATCTCTTATAAGTTGTGCTGGTCCGCCAGGTAGTAGGGGGCGCCCTCTGCCTTTCTTTCTCTCCGGCAAGCATAGTACTTTCTTGACGAGATGTTCCTCGTCTCTTCGCAAATTCTTCGAAACCTATCGGCTTCAAAAATTGACAAGTGGCAATAAGTGTATTAAAATTTACTTCAGTGACTTACTTAGTATAAGGGTACAAAGGTTACCCAAGATAAAACGAGAAAGTAAGACAGATTTAGAACTAGCTGCACTGTTATACAGCAGACGGAACGAATGCATAAAACGTGCAATAAAACAAAACACTTCAATACCAGTATTACCTAGATCCGTTAGTTTCATAAACTAGGTATTTGTTGCGTTATGTAAACGCAACGACACATTGCATCATAGTATGCATTTTTATAAAACACTTGTTAATTGTTGATGTAGATATTTATACCAACTTGCAATAATATTTGCCTACATATTCATAATTTAATCTACTATATTACTAAAAGTCAAACGCTATGCCCTTATCTACTACCAAGATGTGCTTCATTTGAAGTAATGCAAACATGCTAAGTGCAATATTTCTACGCATTGACATACAGCCATACAATGTGCAGCTTATATACAAGATTTAAACTAGTGAAACACCGTGTGATGCTGTTGAAATAAAGCATCTGTCGAAGATGAAAAATTATTTAGGTATAGGTATATGTTACTGTCATTGGCCAGAGTGTATAACTAGTTGGTTGGTGCTTGATGTCAAATAAAACAATATCTGTTCAAACCTTTGACCGAATCAGAAGAGAAAGTGTCATTATGAACGAAAGAGATTTTATTGAACAAAAGAAGAATAACTGAGACCTAAGAGCTAAGCTAACAGTGAGTAAAAAGAAAAATTAAAAGATGAAATGTTTATTGGTTACAACAACATACACACAGCACAACATAAAACATAAAAAGTATCCAGTTACAATTTTAAAGAAAGGAAAACAAAAAAAAATGCTTATATTATGTAGGTAGTTACAACCTATTGTGTGTATGCTGCAGCAACCAGTGGGTCAAGGCTCAGTGTGAAGCATCCGCACGAGGCGAAATCACTGATTTTCAGCCGTCACAGAGGCTGCGCCGAAAGTAGTAAAACAAAGTAGGCCCCGTACATCATTACTAAACAAGAGCAGCAATTCATTCATTCATATCGGCCCACATCCACCCACTGCTGAGTATAGGCCTCTACTTTATTTATCCATTCTTTCCCCACTGCCGTCACAATATCGTCGGACCATCGGGCAGTAGCGTAAAAAAATATGAAAAGTTTGTAGGTATATGTTGATTGCCAAGAAGCGCTGAAAGTAGATATAATATCTACATTACAATTAGACGTTCAATTGCCTTTAAACTTCAGAAACCTTGGGTATAGCGTATTGCAGACCTTGGATAACAGTATGCAGTGACACTGCGGATTGCGACCTTCTTGATAAAACTTGCGATATAAATTAACTAATATCGCTACGGTTTGCTTCCTCATTTGGTTTGAACCAGTTTTAGGTTTTACTACGTATTATTATATTATTTTCTAGTTCTTTGCTCCATATTTAAATGCAGCACGCTTTAACCATAATCCTTGAGTAATAAATTTAGCCATAGCCATTAACACTAATGTACTTATTACTAGACAATCTGCGCAATCTGCTCGTTGGCTACAGAAGTTGTTCTATTTATGTATTTATGTCACTTGGGTTTAAATCTGTATTCTGTGGCCAATAAAGAAATCTTTATCTTTTATCTTTATCAATACTTTACGACTGACTGGATGGAGCATTTGGTAGTGACCCTGCGTCAAAGGTTGTGGGTTCGATCCCAACCCTGGACAAACATTCTTGTGATGTACACTTGTGTTTGTTCAATGTCTGGGTGTAACATATGTATTTAAGTATGTAGTCTGTTGTCTGATATCCGTAACACAAGTGCTTAAGTTACTTAGTACGGGATCAGGTCAATGAATGGGATGTTGTATGAATTTAATCATGGACTAATTATATAATAGTCCATGATTTAATGAAATAACCTAGATCAATCTTTGTTTTATGACTCAATTCAATATCAAATGTAATTATGACCTTGCCTTCCAATATTACCATGTTTGCCATGCTTTACCTCGTTATACTTTTAAATAATTACTAAACCTTCAGTTTCATAAAATTTTACCATTGTTCCGATTGTACCTCCAACTCGAATGTAATTATTAACTCGTTCAACAGAATCTATTAGTCACTTTGTTTATTCATGTGGAATTGAACTCTATGATGTTGTGTAATATAGTATATGTTTGATTGTTTCAGATGCCCCGAATGATGCGAATTACATGATATGCGGCGTCGTCATTGCCATGGCCCTCGTTGGGCTGATCATTGTGCTGCTGGCCCTAACAATAAAGTGAGTAACAATATTGTTAAGGTTAATATACATTTGGTCATGTGATGTCGTTCATGTTTGAGAACCGTAGTTATATTTTAAATTTGATGTACGAAATTAAGTGTCTTTTGAGAAATCGGAAGCTTCCTGAGGGCCTATTCTCGTGCACTGGACATAGAAGTCAAATTGCCATACATTCGTCGTTAAAAATGTCTGATTCGATATCTTTATCACGTCCCGACAATCGGGCTCCGACAGGTCACGTAATAAGAAACATATGAAATAAATATGCTAATCAAGTAGTCCGCAAAATACCTATCTAAGACTTGAAAATCATTTTGATTTTTATCAACAAAGATCTCACCCGCTCCTTTGAAAATTGATCACAAGACACAAAAGAACTTCAAAAATACATAGGTATTGTATTATGTTTTATTAATCTCATTATCATCTCTCTTTCGTAAAACGTGAAATACATTCCATTTTGAAAAATGATGCTTATGATTATATTAATCTGATAAGATACGTTAATTCGTTTGATTAAGAAAACAGCAATCCTTAATATCATCTCAAACAAATCGCGAATTGATCCAGTGAAATTACTTTCAGTTATCTGGCCAAGCCAGCTCAAAGCAATAAAAATACATATACTTCAGCAGAGAGCATCGCTTTACGATCATTGAAAACAAGTAAAATTCTGGTATAAAACGAATTGGTAGTGATGTATGCGCATAAATTATGTACTTAAATCAAAAGATTATTGACTGTAAATTGTCTGCCAAATTAGTGTTTCAACTACGGTATATTCTAGAAGCAGGTCGGTCTATGACTGGCCTTTTTATTATAACTCTTTTGGGTGTCCGGGATTTTACCGCAAAATCTAAACAGATGTTATAGAAATCGTAAACAAAATCGACGGTACTTCAATTTTCAATGCAAGCGGTGACAGCTCAGTGTATAGAACGCGACACTCATGCGGGTCGTGCATGGTTTGAATCCGAGCATTTTTCAAATCTATGTATTTTTTTTATTCTTTATTGCACAAGAAGTGAAAAAGTACAATTGGCGGACTTAATGCTATATACACCACTCTATACCAGTTAACCATTGGGCGAGGCAGAAAGATGTAGTGTATGTGTATATTTCTACCATTATTAATGAGGGAAAACATTGTGAGGAAACCTGCACGTTCCGGATAGTTTCTTACATGTGTCACCATGATTCAGTTGGTTTGGCCAGACGGCAGTCGCTTCATTGCAATTACCAGACTCTCCAAATCCTGAACCATGGTCTAAGAGCTACATATCTCATGTCTTCAAGACAATGCCCGCTCTGATTCTGTTGATGTTTTTTCTGGAAGCTGATACATTCCCGGGCTTTAGGACACAACCAGCAATAACACGCTAAGATTATGATGGAGATTGATAAAAGTCCCTTACAGTTTGGTACACTTTGATCAGTTAAGTGTTTTGATTATTTTTGCTTTATTGATATGCATATACACCCCGAATATTGTGGTTCAAAGTCTGTCTTATTTTTCTGACCACGAGTTCATACTGTAGGCTCAAACGATTCGAGGCTGCGATTAGATCAAAGAAATACCATTAGCAATTACAGCTCTGAAGAGTTAGTTCACACGAGAACGTCCATGTGGAATGGGATGCACGCAAATACATATGCTCTTCTTCGACCAACAATTACTTCCATTTCAGTCTTGGACTAAATTTCAAAGATTCTATCGTAATTGTTTCATAATAATAGTATCAAGTTTGTTAGCGTCATACTAGTTAAATACTACAATTGAAATATAATTGGTGTCTCTTGCTACTAATTGTTACAACTGTGGAGTGTTATAATGTACTCGTACGTGCTAGTTATATTTTGTTGTAAAGCAAAATTTTCCACAGCTTATACATTGTCACCTTTAAGTTTTTATTAACGTTATATAATTTCATTAATTCTATCATCATCTTACCGTTAAATCCCGGTTGCGTCTCAAGCTGGTTCTTTGAAGCCTGGGTTAGCTTTCCTACCTTCTCCTCTATTTCGCATAGTCTTTCGCTTCATGTTATAATTTCCGTAATTTTATGCTTTAAATTAATAGTTGAGCGTTTTCAAGTATTTATAGTTTTTGTTATATGAATAACAATAAAATAATGTTCTCTTTACAGTACATATTGAAGGCAAACCTTCCAATAGGTATTCAATGATTCATAACCCAAAGACATAGGCAGGCATCCCAATGTATTCCGAGACACATAATGTTAGTTAGCTACATAACTCATGTCTTCAAGACAATGCCCGCTCTGATTCTGTTGATGTTTTTCTGGAAGCTGATACATTCCTTTATAGTTTTCGATGAACAATTATTTTCAACAGCTTAGTTGAGAGATGAGATAATATTATTCTCTCAGATGAGAATGTATCTTTGAATGATTAGTTATTATTTTTATGTCACACAGTCCTTGATGAAGATGAATATTTTACTATGAGTGTTCGAAGCTAAAGATTGGTGGATTGTCAGTAAACTCACTACAAATATCTAAAGATTCTAAGCCTATTTTATTTTCATCAATGAATCCTAACATTTGTCATAGAGAACACGAACATGAATTTAGTTAGGTTAAGCACTAAAATAGACAAATCATTAACTTGATTAAGAAACTTTTAAAATAAAAAAAAAACAATAAAATTGTGTGTGATGATGAAAGACGTTGAACAAATGTGAATTCAATTGTCTTAGGACAAGTACCATTGTTCAATGTTGATTGGCAATAAACACAGAAATGATGAACAAACATCAACCTTAGTCTAAATACGAGTAAACATCGGAGAATTAAACTCCTGATCTTGTCGGTCCCCGAGCGAAGCGTCGTGAATTGGGTCGTCAACCAATTTTGTATTTATTAACTATTGTTCTAGAGCGATGTCTGGAAAAATATATAGTTATAGAACAAACTATATATTTTTCCAGACATCGTTAGAAACATTCTGATGAAATAATATCCTCCAACCGATTACGGCTACGGCGGCCAATCTCAACGATCAACCAGTACTCATATATATTATAGTGCTCAAGTGTGTGCGCAAACACAAGGCACTCTCTATTAGTTTACCCTCATATTTCGATGGGACACTACTGCGACACGACCAGAGAGGGATTGGGCGCAGGACCAACGGCTTAACGTGCTTTCCGAGGCACGGGGGTACAAGACCGCTAACTTCCAGACTCCGGGCTGCCACTAAGAATTTCTTATCATAAAACGTAGGTACAAATATGTGGACCGACCCGGGAACCAAACCCGGGACCTCTTGCGTAGCCGTAGTAACCACTGCGCCACCGAGGCAGTCTCATGAAATAATGCTACAACTGTACTGCCATCAATATTTTCGGCTCAGAGTCTTTACTACTCATAATTATAAGAAAATATTTTCAGTTTTTTAAGTAAGGATTGCTGGAAAATTCATTTATTCAAAGCGTAACATTTATTAAAGGAGAACATTGTAATACGTTGATTAAGTAGGTACGTATGTTGATAATTTGCAGCTACCTATTACAAACTCGAGCTTCAGCCATTTCTAAACAGAATCCTCACTATTGTATTTGCTGTGGGTGTTTTAATGGTTCCCATTAATTTCTCGTTATGCTATCCAGGCTAGACGCAATGCACACAATCTAGAATATTGTTATCACAGCCATTACATAACCTACGGATACTGTTCCTGTCACAAAAGGCCTTCCATTCCACGGTCTATTCCGCACTGGAGGAGTTTACAAGAAACGATTTTTTTTTATAAAATGGCCAATCATGATGACTTCACTCCGCCTGATGGTAAGCGGCCGTGAAATCCAAATATGATTTAGTTCTTGTCTTATTAGTAGACGTCATCTGTCATCATAACAACTATATAATTCAATGGTCACTTTTAAAATACACATACGATTATCTTATCTTATACATACATATAATAATAATACCATCCTCCAACCGACTACGGCGGCTAATCGCAACTTTCAGCCACGTACGGTGGATATATTATAGTGATCGAGTGTGTGCGCAAACACAAGTGCAGTCTCTATTCCTTTACCCTTGTATTCCGATGGGACATCAGCATGACACAACCGCAGAGGGATCGGGTGTAGGACCAACAGCTTAACGTGCTTTCCGAGGCACGGGGGTACAAGTCCGCCTACTTCCAGACTCCGGGCTGCCACTAAGAATTTCTTATTATCTGGATTGCCACTAAGAAATCAAACCTGGGACTTCTTGGGCAGCCGTCGCTTTAAAGTGCGACCCAGTAATCACTGCGCCACCGAGGCAGTCAAGCTTATATGTATACAAAAAGAAAGAGCACGGTTACAATAATTCCATAGAAAGATCGTATTAGCCATAAGTACCTATGAGGCACTAACTTTATATACATTGAACAATCGAATTACTCACACCGAAAGATAGACGGCAGAATGTAGGTTATTGAAAATCTTACAATGCCTTTGCGACCAGTTAAACAAAGGCTTATAGAATTACCTACTTAGCTAGAATTGATAAGGAGAATTTACGTCCACTGATTAAGCCGCTTGGTGTCAAGCCTTTACACTGTCAGCTGTCAAGTCGAACACTGTAAATCCCACCTGATTGGTCAACAGCTGCAGTATGACGTAATGGACATGGTACCTAAACTTAGTTTGTTTAAAGCACTTGAGCAATTTGAGACTAATCATTTGCTCAAGGCGGTAGAGCGGCTATGCAGTTGATCTGCAGCACCGGATTTGCGCAAATATACAATAATAGGAACAACACGCAAAAAGTTTACATACAAACACGACCACATTCACCTCCACCAACTTTAAACTCATATGGTAAGGTTCAAAATTGTACAATAATTTTGCATTGGATGTACTTCAAATTTACTTGATTCATAATAATATATTCGTATGAGTCATTCAAGTAATCATCTTCGCTTCTGACATGTGGCCTCATATGTCACGATATTGTAAAATTAATTAACAATTCCTACGCAGAAGTAAAAACCCTAAAAGTCTTAAAATAGTAAATTCATTGGTCGAAGCAATGTTTTACTAAACAAAAGTTTTTACCTACATCATTTGATTGATTGATTACTTGATAAATGTATGAACTTTATTAGGTACATATTTTAGGTACCTATATTTTAATTCACTCCTTGCTGAATTTATAAGAAGCTGTCTAGACACCTATTCTTTTTTCGAAGGTATGATTATAAATTATTTGTTCAGTAATATTGGTGTAGGTAGACCTTAGTATTTTCTGAATGTACTTGGTCAGTATCATCCTTGCATGATTTAATTAATGTCAGCTGATTCAGGTACTCCTTATCTATTGATGACGGCGCAGGGGCACAAGTCTTAGTAACTCGATACCCAGTTAAGGTTATCATAATATACGAGTAGATGAAAGTGTGAATTACATGTGCAACAATATTATAGATGTACCCACTTATTTTCCTATCATTGAATTTAAACTATCTCTGCGCTAAAAAGACATTGTAAGCAAACCGTTAATATTGTAAGATGAATAGATATCTTATGTATGTGATTATTTACAGTTTTTAGTTTATAATAAAACTAAAAGTTTATCTGGCAAGGCATTAAACTGACTATTTTCATAAAGCTCATTTTCAGATTATTAAGTGGATCATTGGTTCTGTATAATAATCAAGTTAAGTTACTGTCGTTACGTAGGTAAAATCACAACTTACATAAACCCACACTTATACTAACAATCTTTACCAGGCTAACTACTACGTTTTAACATAAATCGTTACTTATTTGTAACAGAAACCGGGTCTAACTAGATATGAAACAAATACATATACTTTTAGTTTAATGTACGGTATCGAGAATCCTTGGATCCACTTCAGTAGGTACTCATAATTGAGTTTTTTATTGGTTCCGTCACCACACTACTTTGTATTACTAAATATCTAACCTATATTTGTTGTTGTTTTAAACCAAATACGTGATACCAAAAAGGTTTTTTAAGTATGTTAGATATGGATCAAGGATTTATGAATTGTATTGAGTAGTGGGTGATGTTATAATTAATTAACAGTTCGCTATTAAACTGTCGGTTAAGTTGTAAAAAAAACTCCCCAAATGTCCAAATTTAAACTTTTAGAATTACCTATATCGGTATTGCCTAACTAAATACTAGACCGAAGTACATAAAACCTGCCCACACTTGTAGAACAGGATTTTGTAGGCGTTGCAGTGAAACTAGGTAGGTACATTTATGTCATAGCTATCCTGACTAAACATTTTGAATCGATATTCTATGATGAAGGTGCGCAAACTTGAAAAGTATAGTTTGGAGGGTAATTGTAAATATAGTTGTTGAATTGCGCTCGTTTTATAAAATACGTTGACATGGACTACCTCAGTTAGCTCGATACTTTGTGAGAGCGCGTGTGGTGGAGACGATCCACTTAATTTATTATAGTTGTTATTGTTATTAAGAGTTTATTTTTAATAATTATTATAATGATGTTGATCATCAGTATTATACAAAAATCGTTGAGGCAGCTCGTGAAAAAACTGTAAGTACCTACTCAAAGTTACTATGAACTAATGATTAATATTTGAGGTCTAGTTTCTGTAACTATCGGATTGATATTGTATATTATTACAATTTGTCAGCAATCGTCCTCGTGTAATCGATTTTTCTGAATTACTCAGGTTTATAAATAGAAATGAGAGGTAAAAGTATAAATAAGCCTACCAAAAATACCTATAAGTATTTTATCTTTGTTTTTATTGATTTTAGATCTTTTAATGATGGGAAATGTTATAGATAAGTTTAGTTGCGATTGTCGATATCTAGCAGGTAGCAATAAGATTTTATTATGATGATTAAAAAAACAATCAGATCAGTAGGTACGTCACTTACAAAAGAAACATTAGTATTGCCGATACGAGTATCATATCCTATTAGTTTTATTTTAAATCCACTATTTATAAATCTTCAATCGTTATCTACTATTTATTTAGTTCATTTTAGTGTAAATCTATTCCCCTCAATTCTTTTTGAGATTCAACTATGCCATTTAGCTTTGGACATATTGGTCTAGTTTGGCTCAACACATTTATAGAGTTTTTTGGATAGCACTACATTTATTGAAAATACCTACGTATTTCTACACCCTATTGGGGCTGTCTCTGACAAATGTTTCTTTCTTCCGACTGCCAAGACGGGACATGTTTTTTAGTCTGATGGCATGTAACCAGCTGTCACAAGCCGGTGTTCTTGTTATAACAGATGTCTGTCACATGTCACCGGCTATTGAAAGAAATTATCAATAAACTTATCATGTTATTACTTGAAAGTTCATTGTTATCCAATACAGTAGTTAGTAATTTATGTTAACCAAGTCTCAATTCCAAAAGTTCATTATACCAATGAGCTTATCCTTAGTAGGTTAATTGTCACATAATTTATTTTAAAAAGAAGCCATTATTTAAATAGGTGTTTTATCTCTTTCAACATTCCATTTTTGTCATGAACTCAAGCAGCAAAGTCAATGTCACTGTTCAGTCCTAGAAAAGGTCTAATGATATTGACAATCCCAAGTAGTAGAATACATGTGTAAATTGTTTATACAAATATAAACCTTGTGTGTTGGATATAAGTGCCCTTGTCAATGGCAGATCTTTGTCACGTTATGAGGAGTCGCAGCTCAAACCGCATTGACATGGAGGAAACCAGTTCCGACTGAATATATTTGGTTCTAATTCTCTCTGTCCTTTGTAAAGTACTTAATTGATGTTTCCGCAATAGGATATGCCTATGAATTCCTCTGTAATTAATACCATATTGCTTTAAATTGTTTTGATAGTGTGCGGTGAAGCTGAAAGTGGTATCGTGTTGATGTACCTACTGTGAAAAAAATATTAGGTATTTTAAGGATCATGGCATTTTTTAAAAAATATAGTTAGTGAAATTGAAATGTAACAAGAATATACCATTAAAACACAAATTTAAAAAAAGTTCAAATAACACCGGTCCTTACAATCGAATGCGAGTTTGGAAAAGGTGTGAACGATGCGGGAATTATGATGTCCGAAATAACAAAAGTATCTCAGTTTATTACAATATTTAAAATTTAATATCTATAATGAAACCTCAAGGTTTGCGAAGACTACTTCTGGCCAGCCGCCAAATATCTCGTTAGTCCAGACACGAGATTTTACAATGGTCTCTGTGTATTTTCACTAACAGTTGCTTTTTAAATCCATGCATCTCTAGTTTCCAGGGTATTTTAAAACCACTATCTAAAGATTATCAAGGCATTTTGAAACTGTTACTGTCACCATTGCAAATAAAAACATAGTTATACAAAACATGCAAAACATAATATTAAGTTCAACACACAAAGAAATTGGACCAATTTAATACTTTAGGGTAATTAGAAAGAAACGTCTTTTCCTAAATTGGCTTTGTTGGTTTTGGTCTGAGGGAAGCCCTTAAATGAGTCAATAATATTATGTTTCACCCCACCCAGGTATCTTTAACTACTTGTTCATTTACCTACAAACACACATGACGTAGTACTACTGACATACCTATACCTTACTAGCGTTTTGATCATAAGCCTTAAATTTTAATTATGTTTCAAAATAATAGCAGTTCTTTTTATAATCACAAATGCATTTTTCCTGTTGGCAAGTAAGCGGAACTGAAAGGGTTGACATAATGCAAGATAAGAAAATCTGTGGGCTTAGTTTTCAAGTAGGTATGGAAGTCAGGGATAGTCTAAACCTGACTTCTAGTCTTAAAAATAAGCCCAGTTTGGAGACTGGTGGAACTAATCGAAAATAGCCATCAATATCTAAAAATAATCTTTGCTACGTGAAAATAGCCGATTGTCGAACATACTGGTCGGTTACGTCCAACGTTTTATGTCGTCCGATAAACGTCCCATGAATTCGGTTCCCTGGGAATATGTCCAATTGGCACCGCTTTGTATAAATAAATATTATTGTGACGACAAAGAGATTGACGGTTAAAGTTATCAAGTCTTCTATAAATATCGTTTTCATTTCGTAAATTATTACTGAAGTTACTGCACTTGCCAAGTTAAATCTTGAAAGTAAAGTCGAAAGATTACGTTTACTCCTAATTTAAACCTGAAACGATTCTAAAAATACCTATAAACAAATACAGTTGAAATACAATCGTTGAAATAAGTTTTCCTCAGAGCACACGCTAGTTTATTTAGTGAAACATAAAATAAATTATCAATTTAACTAACATTTTATATATTTAGGTATGTGATTACAAAAAAAGAGAGACCATGATAATAGTTTGCTACTTACAGTTTTGCAGTGCTAAGTAAAAATCATCACGCGAACAGACATTATTTTGTTAGCAATTGTTTTTGGATTTCAAGTCTGTTTTTTGAGTTTTATCTCCGAAAAATATTCCGGTCGATAAAGGTTGGGTCTTCCCTGCTACCCGAGGGTATCGAGATAACTTGATTTGTAACAGTCCGCCATTCAGACCCACCATAGAGGTCATTCATTGTGGACGCCATGGTTGCTGCGGCAGGGCCGCACCTTTCCCACGGATCCATCACCATGAATATGTTCGTTTTCATTTTGTTGTGCCTTTATGCAAGCCACTTCTTTACATCCATTCAATTCTCAACTTTGTGCATTATTTTCATTAAATCGTATTTTGCTTGCATCTTTAGAATTTATAGCGTAACGTTTTACCGCTTACCAAGAACTGTTATTTTTACTACATAATTGGAATTTGGGACTTGCAAAAGTTAGCTCAGTAACATTTCTGCAATTAAAACCTTTCGTATCTTATTTCGTTGAAACCCTTGGCAACGGTAAAAGGTTATCTAATCTTAGTGTAATGGTGATGTAGCAACTAGTATCTATATTCATTGCATAATGAGACAGGTTAATATTGACGTCAATGTTTGATCAGACTGAAATCGATAGGCACGCCGTATAAAATTAAATCATAATATTTTCAATTAGTTTTTTAAACAGTATCTTGGGGCTATGAAACGTTACTTCATTCGAGTTTTTTGATTGGACAATACATGAACTGCACAATAATGAAATGTAGATTTTATGTCACTGCAAAAGTAATAAGTTTTTGGTTTTTGCGGTTAAATAAAGCCAATATTTCAAAAGTATCATTATTTCAGTGCATTGATGCGTATCGGGAGCAATCATAATGTAAATAGCTTTAATATATTCATTTGTATTGCTAAAACAATACCTCTTCAATTGTCTTCAGCGAACGTAACTATTTGTTATGTATGAATGCGGCATTGGGGCGACATCCGTTGACGTCCAACTGTTTTCAGTTAACCCACGACGGGCGAATAACAAAGTTGCTTTCAGATAGAAAGACGTTCTCATATGATGAGATAATAAGATAATTAGTTCTAGCTGTCATGTCGTCACCAGTCTGTGCGTGGCGAATCCTGGTGCTGATTTCTAAAGTGTGAAAGACAATAACGAGGTAGGCATGGTGGAGAAATACGGGTTGGTGTCACGAGGGTTCGCGGCGGGGTCGAGTCTCCATAACATGGCAATAAGGTAACGGGAGAGGTGCGTGTTCGTTTGCCACCCACCGCTGCGCGAGGCGTGGTGGCTGGCCGGCGCCACGGCCGGCGCTCACCCAGTCAAATAGTCACCGTCGGCTCGGCTGTACCTATGTATTGAAAACTCGCGAAGGCGGCACGTTGCGCCAAAACGCGCGCGGCCCGTGCCGCTGCCGTCCACCGCCTCGGCAATCTAACCCCTGTGAAGTTGGAGTGTTTGCCCGCTTTTCGATGCTCTTCGCTCCGATCGCCGTCGAGGCGATGAAGTGTAAAGAGGAAAATTGCGAGGTTGGCGTGGTCCTCGAGCACAACTCCCTGATTGTGCTGTCTCTCAACAAGACCATCGTCTGCCTCTGCGGGAGAGATAGGAACAACCCCTTCGAGCGCGGGTAATTCCCATCGTACTGGATGGTACGACGCTAACTGATTACTTTTCTAATCAATCTCATCTCTGGGTAACAGTATACAATAAGCAGGTGGTGTGTTGTGATTGCGATGTTATATTATGTGATATTAATTAAACTGATCTCGGAGCTCATTCAGATGACATTTAGGTAGTTATATAGTGGGTTTTTGCAAAAAAATGCACAGAGAAACTTGTTTGCTATCATTCCAACACTCAGCAAGGTTGTCTCTTGTCTGGTCGAGGCAAATTCTTGCAGTCAGTTTGCCCAATTACATTTGCATTAAATTTAACTTTCGAGAAATCTAATTTAGTAATTTAGTTTCCGTGTTTGGTGATTGATTTTATTTTTAATGCGGTCTATTTTAAACCTACCGTTCTATACAATGAGTCAGACGCCGTCGAAGGCGTAAAATGGAGAGACTGACAAAAAAATGGACAGTATGAACACAGCAGGAACCGAATGATGACCGAAAGAACCTCACAAGGTCGTGGTCGACCGGGCAATGCCTCCCGATTGAATGGAAATTGACAACTGGCATGCCGATAATTTTATACAAATAAATTTTAACGATAGTAATTAAATGGTTTCGTCCAAATAAGCTATTGGACGATTGAGTTTGAAGTAAATGTGTAATTGAAATTTTCATTCCCAATCAATAGGCATATCTTAATAGCTGCATTACAAATTGTAGGCAATACATGTTCAATACCTAAAAGTAACAACTTCCGTAGTATTTCAAATTTGATATTTGAACGCAACGCGGAAGAAATCACAGCTATAAAATAAATAAACTGCGAACCAATTAGAATAAGATATGCTATACCTACATTTGTGTAAAAAGGTTATGCCGGGGAGGTTGATCAGGCGTTAACCTTATGACTATATCGGTAACACGTTAACCTACAAGATCGGGTATGACGGCAGGTGGGTTACGCAGGTGCGAGGGACTTTCTTTCGCTTTTATATAACTACACGATGAATTCGAAAACAGACAAGAAGCCACATAAACAAAGGCTTGCCAAGAAACTACATCCAGATTAACCAGTGTTTAATCGTGCCAATTTAAACTTTGTGACGTCCTGGCTGTAAATTAAATATAAGCGTCTGCAAACGTTCGATTGCGGTACGTTTGTTTAAACGTCTCAATGTTGTACCAAAACAAAAAAAAAACATGAATTCACGTGTTATTTGAGGGTGTTGTTCTTGTTTTGCTTTTTTGACAAAAAATATTTGCACTACTTCGGAAAAAATATGATACTAGATATAGATATAATAGGTAATCAGCTTAGGACTTAAGCTAAGCTTAAGGTATTTAGATGAAATAATTACATTGTGAAAGCTCCTAAACCATTAATCACAAGGGATTAAATCAAATCATTTATTGTGATTTAGATAACATTGCTTCTGAAAGTATTTATAAAGATTCAACAACAAATGGACAAACAAAACATGTACGAGTACTGCATCAAAAAGTGGGTTTTTTACGTTAAGTAAACTTGATTTATAACCAACTTTGTTAAAGTAATTTGTTGTACAGGATAATATTCTAGAAATCTTAATTATGCTTCATTAGAGTCTCACTGATGCCGTAAAATGTTGTTTGAAATTCGCATGTATAAATGTCTAAGACTGGTTCAGTTACAGTATCCAAGAAACCATGAATTCTATTGACATGAATATTATCTTGGAGATATAGTTAGGGTTTTCCTTCTCTGGTTTTCCTTAAAATTTGCAACAAAAATTAAATTAAATCGAAAACCCTACCACAAGTTAGAAATCTTGAGCATCATTTGGAATCTTGCCTTCATGTCGGGTTTTCCTGGTATTTCCCTGCGATTGTGAGCAATCGAATTTTACCCAAGGTGATAGTGATCTATGAAACTATATCATAGGTGTCTCATTTTAGTGCAGAATTCGTTAATGCACCTGTATTAAATATTTACCCTACTTGACTTCCATCGTGTCTTTGACGTCATTAATCAAACATGAATAGGACTAATAACCATTTTATTGATTCGTATTGAACACTCTGCTTCGAATGTTGACGGTGTCGTAATGGAAATTCTTGAATTTTCTAGTGTTTCTTTAATACCTACCTATTTCAGTTACTATATTCCCTTTAACTTTAATTTGCTTACCATTGCAGGAAAATGTTAAGGCAGGGTACTTTCATTACTTTCAAATCCCTAAAATATAGAAAGAGGCACATTAAATTTCTTAGTACCTGCAATGTTAATTATGCCTACTGCAAGTATTTGTTACAACTAAACATTAAAAATAACGCAATCTTATCGTTTGTTAGACAATAAAACATCGAATCTGAACCGTCGATAGTAGTTTTATCTGTCAACAATAAAAACGATAAGCGAGTGAAAACCATCATCGATCATATTGTACTATAAATATTATGTTTATTTAATTTGAGGTTCACGTAATTTCTAATATTGTTTGGATGTTATGTTTTATGTGCAAACGATCATTTCCTGTGGTTTACTCGCTGACACGTGTCGTGTCCGTTATGAGAAAATATATCTCGAGTTGAAAGACATTTGGGCAATACTAATGTGGATATGAGGAAGTTTATATTTCTTTCTTCCGTTATGCCTCTAACGGTTGCTTCTTTTTATTGACATCATCTACTATAGATGCAATAATTTTAAGATCCTGATTTTAACATATGTTAGTTTGTTTTTAGCTATCATTAATTTATTGTAGTTTACCTTACAATCATAAATTTAATTGAACATTTTTATGGAATAATTACAGATAGAGTATCTTTTGACGTAATTGGTAAGACGAATGAATATTTTTTTATAATTTAGGTACATACTCTTAGTGTGTTATCTTAATTGGTTGGTCTGTTAATAAATATATATTATAAAATTAACTCTGAAATAGAAGAATTCCATTCGTCAATGATAAAAAAAATATCGAAAGGGAGTTAAATTACCAAGTTACCCAGGTGGCCAGTGAATGAAATATTTGGCTTTTACTCAAATAAAACATATTCCATGACTTTAGGACGAGAATATTCTTGGTTGCATAAATTAAAAGCAATAATTATTATAAAATAAGTATCAAGAACTATCAAATCATTAATTAACTGCTGTCAATCTTATAAACGTTCGAGAAAGTGTATGCTAAAAAAAACTTACATCATATTTTATTACTGACGGAGATTTCATTATCGTAGTTATGTATGTATACATTTTTATGTTAATAGACTTATGATCAAGGTTTCCATGTCAAGCGAGCATTCGATCGATTCGTGTTTGCAATGAAATTTAAATGGTAGAACGTTTGAATTGGAACTTGCTAAACCTGATCGATTTTTAGAATCACTTCGATTCGATCGATTTTTAAAGCCAACGTATATTGTCTTCAAACTCATAATTTATCGGGCTCTTCAGATTATATATGTTTACTCAATTGCTTTATTAAAAAATAATTTGTTTTATAATCCATCAATACTTACTGATGACAAAGTAAACACGAAATTCCAAAAAAAATATGCATAAATTCTGACTCTTATCTCAAAATGATGCAAAACCGTGTTGATACTGCGATAGTTAGGGAAGATATCTCGAGATTCTTGATCTGATATTAAGGAAGAGATTTGACATGACATTTACACATTAAAGTAGATAAATACATTGATATACTAGATACAAAGTTCGTAGTTTAGAGTACGTGCCCTTGACTGTTTTGTTCAACGACACGTGCCAGGCACGTAATTTAAATACTATCTGTTTAAAAACTTCTAATGTTTTCATATTACCTCGTTGCATAACCCATTAATGCAATAAACGCAATCGGAGTATAGTTTCCAAATATGCAAGACTTCTGCGCGCACTCTAGGAGAGGCTGAAACTTGAGACTTTGTGCGAGCGTAAAAATGTGGATAAATATTTCTTGCTCCGTCGAACATTAGGCGAAGTATTCTTTTTACATTGAAGATATCCTCTAGACGCTTCTCAAGGGTAACGACTCATAATGGCTCACTACCTGTGTTTTTTAACCCAGCATTATTCCAGTCGAAGCCCGGAGCTTTGCTTAAGTTAGAAGCGGCTAAGGGCATTGCACCTTCCCGCTCTCCCTTGCCCTGCAGCCCTACTTTGCCTTTAAAAGACGAAACTGTTAAATATAGACCCTTCCCTTCTGTTCACGTGCGTGTAAGTGTTTGACGGAAAGAGATGCAATGTCAGCCCATACTGCGCCCACTTCATCCGTAAGCCCAGCTGTGCGTAAACCATATAGGTATAGATCATTGTGCATATTTATATGTGGACTTTGAACTCGGTTAGTGGTGAAATGCTGAACGTTGTCTCCCTCGGATTTATTATCAGCTTTAGGATCGATACAATATCTGTCTTCAATCATTATCTAGCTCTAGTTGAGCAATCTGTGGAGGCGTGTCTTGTTTTGAATCACTGGTCTCTGTGTGTTTTATTTATCATGAATATTAAGGATTGCTTCACGTTCTATACTGTAGGCAATTGCCTGTTATGTAGTAATTATGTCATGTTATTGTTATGTTATGTAAATAGTACGTCAAAGCAAGAATACCTACCTAGACGGCGTGTTTTACAGTTTCACTCATAGTCGCAATCGTCCTATAATACCGTGCACGAATCAATTCATAGTTCAAGTAAACGGGACAAACCAACGGTCGGGCCTTCGGGTGCGTCATCGCGGCATACGCTACGATAGTATCTCGACGCGCGGCAGGCGCCATCATCAGCCGTAGTTTTTCGCGGAAAATGGCCACATCGTCAGGCCCTATTCTCCTCCCCCCGCGCCTGCGCCGCGTCACGCGCGCGTCTATAAAACCCATGCGCGCCCCTCCACTTCAACTCAGACGCATGGAGTACTCCGTAGAGGTCGTTTGGCACGAGCGAGCGCTTTGCTAGGCACCTGCCGGGCCAATCTACACGAAAAATTCTAGTCACCGCGCAGCTCAACGCTCGCGTAACGCGGTCCGCCGCGCGTTCCTATGAACAGTGATAGTGCAATAGCCTTAACTACAAAATAATTGTGATAATTTATTTAAATATTAGTTATTAGTTACGCGCGTCGATTAGACCGTGATACGGCTGTGAGTGAAAACTGTTAAAGCTGAAAAGAATGTTGTGACTGCCCGACTGGAACTTGTTACCTGTGATCCAACCCAGTGTGTACGGTTATTCTTGCGTTGACGGACTGTTTTCCACGATGGTTGGGAACAACGGAACTATGATGGCGATTCGCATCGTCCACAGCAAGCTGCGTAAGCGGGAGGAGCACTCGGCATCGGTGCACCCTGCCGAGGTGCTGCAGGCCCCGCCGGCGCCGCCCTCGGAGCCCCTCGCCTTCCGCCAGCAGCCGCTGTGGCAATTCCCACCTCCGCTGCCTCCGCCTTACGTCTACTCTCACGATCAGGTCAGTACAAACAGAATACCGCTGCTCCATAACAAATGACACCCAAAACCCCCGCTCTATTTCGAGAAACGAAACCAGTTCCAGCCGTTATACTTGACCCCAATGCTATTTTAACAGCGTTGCTGTTGCATTCGATATTCGCATGCCACCTAATTCGCGGATCTCCTTGGTAACGAGCAAACAATATGGAAAGTTGTTGGGAACGTTATTATGATGCGAAAGAAATCGTGACTGGTGCGACCCACGTCCCCGCCACGCGAGAGAGAGTTGCTCATACTCGCAGCAGGCAACGATGGCAACGATATCTAAGTGCAAAATAAATTTAAATGTCGGGACACGCTTGCAGAATAGAAAGCTGTACAAGGCGAACATGTTGTAATACTACGACCTTCTTTCTTTGTGATTGTCTGAACAAAGGAGGCTAATGTAAATATCTTAGATACTGCATAAAAATGTAATCTTGTAAAATGCTGTGACCTGAATATCATGCTTCGATAAACGTTTCCCGAGGTCTGCCTGCAAACCGCTTCTCATTCATTGTTTATCAAACGCTGGCTGCTCAGTGGTAGTAAAACGTTCGAATAACTACGAGTACACCAGGAAGCACGAATGCTAATGCGTCTTTGAATAGCGTATTCAAGGCTTGCCTCGATCACGTATGGCCTCAACGGTTACTTCGCAACATTAGCTTCCTACTCATGTGGGACTTCTCCCACATTTCAACAGAACAATGTTTTCAGTTCAGACCAACGTTCCATGTTTTTGCTACCAAGTTGAAGTACAACTGATCGGGTTTTGTAAGCGAATCGCTGTAACAATGAGCAGATCAATAACAAAAAGTCCCTTCGGCTGAGATTTCTTACGGCCTTCTTTTACTTTGGGTAGCAACATCTTTAAATAGCGTGAGAGGGCATTGTGTAACGGCTGGAAGTGGTTTCACCGTTGCGACTGCAGCAAATGCATCGAGGACGGTAACGGAACCGCTAAATCGGGCACCATACTTTCGATCAACAAACTTTGTATGCTCCTAATGTTTGACTGCGTTTTTGAGGTCAATGGGTTCACGGTCGCTTTTCCTTTTTCCAGGACAACCCATTGCAGCCGATGGGCAATGAGCGAGCGAGCTTCCGCAGTCTCCGTAAGAACATTGGTGGTCGCTGGAAGCGGCTAGTGAAGAAGAAACCCGAACAAGAAGTGTACACAATTCCACCCGAGCTCAAACCTCAGCTCAAAGAGATATACGTGTATTAATTAGCCTAAAAGCAAACACATCCCACTTATTCCAACCTAATTTAAACCTTGGTTTAAATGAAAACTCTGTCATGTTTTAAGATAAACCATGGAATAGATAATTCTCATTTTGAAACCAGGATTTATGTGATGTTTTGAAGCAAGTGCGGAATATCTTAGTAGAAGCACTGAAGCGGGGCTCTTCAACTGCGGTGGACTATTTAGAGCGACTTCAACCGATTGTCCAAGGTTGAATATATCATAATTCATATCTTTACTTGAAAATCAAAAACTTTAACTTAGAACATCTGCACGGCTCAACAGCCTCTTAACTTTGAACATATCGTTTCGACCAATTATTTAATTCTATTGACCAATGTACTAACTATTTCCTTCGTTCAGCACTTAAATATTGTGATTTAAAGCCTAGAATTGTATTATTAAGTATTAGAACACTGATGTTTGTGAGTGTTGCTCCGTTGCAGAATTGGAATGTTGTGTAAGCATGAGTGATAGTCAAATGAATTTAGTTTAATTAATTTAAAGTTATGAATGAATCTAGGAAGATGCGGTCGCGCATACTACTGACGAAAATCCAATAATTATGATATAAAATTATAAAGATGCCTTGTTAAATGTAATTTTTGACTATTTAGGGCATTTGTAGTTCATTAACTTATTCTAGACATGGTCGTATTCATTAGCGAACATCGATCAAATAGTTTGTGAAGCTATATACATGTGTACGTACTGGTATGTCTATGATAGAGATGGTTATGATGAACACCTTATTGTTTGATGCAGTATTTTTATATCATTCATTTGTGTTGTGAGTGAGACTGAAATATGGTACAATTAATAATTATGTAACGTGACATACATTTTGCAACTTTCAAATCAATATATTTTCTGATAATATTGACTGTATCCATCTGAGTTTCGAATGAGAATTAAAAATGACCTAGTTGTTGAATGTTACGTTACTTGCATGATGTATGTAGTTTAATTTACGGATTTTCGCCCGGTCCTCACTGTGATAAATAATGTAAGAATGTAATAAGGATTATATTGAATGATGGTGTCGAAATATTTTGAATTGCCTTTAAAACCTTGTCAATTAAAATCATAGTTGGAAGGGCCGCTGGACGAGAATTTTGATAGCTCATATTGAGCATGATATTTTGATGAGTTAAGTTGATAGCTAATAGGTACAATTCAGCCATTATTATTTTCGTTAAATTCTAACTGTTGAGTAGAAGAATTACAATGTTATAACAGTAATTTTGTTTAGAGAACTGTAATCTTTCGTTGAGGTAATGAGAAATAAATTCCGTCATGATATAAATTATTTACTATTTTCATTTACCCCTCTATAACAGAAATGAAAGCAGACCCTGAATATTTTGTAAACCGTGTGCAGAAAAGTTCATTAAAAATTTACCCTTACACATTAACGAATTTTATAACATCTGTAGAGCTTAAAGTAATCATTAAACTTTTAGAAACACGTTTCTGAAATCGATTGATTGACATTTAAAAATAAAAGTACTTAATGAATTATTGGGTTCAAAAACTTCAGAGTCTGCTTTGACATTAGAATAAAAGAACAACAAATGACAAAAAACAAAAGACTAGCACTAACAAAGTAACACAAATTCAGCCTTTATACATAATACATTACCTACGTAGGTATGTACCTACTTAGATAAACGTTTAATCTTGCAAGCGAAAACTACCGTTTTTTGCAATAGCCGTAACGCAATGAATGCCATTCAATTCCCAGAAGAAATCTGTTAAGGTGACGGGTAGGGCACACTAGCGACGCCAATCGATTCTAATTTCTAGCTACTAAACTGGATCTATTTTAAACAAAGTCGGGGTTACAACATCTCTGCAAACATATATTTATTAAATAACCATGAAAAAGTGTTAGGCCCAACGCGTACGCGAAAAATGTATTGTTTGAACTAAACAATTTTTCGCGTACAAAAATGGACCCAACATTTGTGCATGATATATTTAATAAATAGTATAAGTGTTTGCCGAGAGATTGTAACCCCGGAATTGTTTAAAATAGATCCGGTTTAGTAGTTAAAAATTAAAATCGATTGGCGTCGCAAGTGTGCCCTAGCCGTCACTTTAAGTTGAATAAGTTGCAGCATTATTCATTAAACTTGAGCTACTAACCTCAGGGCGGATATTGCTGTTTGCCCTTCGAAGGGGCCGTCGCATGAATATACCTTGAAATTAAATCTTATATGAATAAGGATGGTTTATTACAAAAGAATAAGTCGGTACAAGGCTCAGAATTTTACCATTGTGAATAGGACAACTATACACACATCGTAACGTGTATTTACTCTTGTCCTTCTAGGAGGTCCTTTCGATGTTAGGGGGGTAACTCGACCTGGCGCCGTCTATACAGACAGCTACACATCAATGTCTACAAAACCAGTTTAGTGCAATATCGATTGGGAAAATTTCACATTAGGTCCTTGTAGTAACCGGTGACAACACACATGTGTGTTGTCTGTACAGTCAGCGTCAGATCAAGTTTCCCCCTGCAGTGGAAAAATAGCACTTGTGCCTCAGACATAAGGACGGTCCAAAGGTCAACAAGGATAACTCGACGTCACGCCGTGTACAACTAAAAATATTGTGGAAAATAGTATTTCAAGGCCTAGGTGATTAGAAATCGCATAAGACATTAATCAGCCACCATTTGCTACAATTTTTAGAATTCCCTCAACCTGGCTTCACCATGGTATTCTCTGACCATGGGAACGGGGGTCAAAGAAGGTAAATGGGTCGGCACTTTTTGGTTTAGTCTTCCGCTCCGGACACGCACGTGTCGCTACGTCCACCACTAATACTGTAGCTATTCAGATGCTACTAGGTAATAATATACTTGATGTATTCCAACAAATTCAAGTAGGTACAATGAGAGAGCTCTCAATATTATGGCAATAAAACAAAAAGTTCTAGGGAAAGAACCTTCCGTAGAGTGCGCGCCACCAAGGAAGTGATGGAAAAACCGCGCGCTTCAGTTCAACATTTAAATTTGGACTGTATGTGTAGGTATAGACACAAGATATGTATCTAAAATGTTAGTTGCTTGGTTTGCCGCGGACTTCTTTCGTGGCCCGGACTCTAGTAGTACAGCTTACCGTATTTCAAGGGAACTTTAAATTAAATCTTTTAAAACCTACTTACTAAAAAGCCCAGTTTTCTAATGCCCCCTTTGATCGGGCTGAATTTATTAACGACTATTCATACACCACCAAAGTATTAAAGAAGTCCAAAATCCACTTATTTGTTTTGCAATGTTACAATCATTAGACGCGCAAATTCTTGCAAAACTATTTTTAAATGAATCTGCCAGAAATTAATTACTAAATTTCGCCTACCGCCATCTATGTTGTGGAAGGAAAACTCGCATGCTTTTGGTTTCAACGCCATCTATTAGTCTGCACTATTAATGTTACAAATTGTTGATAGCGTCATCTATAACTATGTGTTGGTAGTACAGAGAATGACAGCGCCATCTCTAGGCACGTTTTAGTAATACAATAAATGACAGCGCCATCTATAGGTGTGTTTTGGTAAATAAAATGAATGACAGCGCCATCTTTTAGTGTATTTTAACAGCACAGCAAAATGGAGTCAGTGCCATCTATAATTTTATTACAACAACAAGTGTTACTATTTTCTTCGCATTTCTCGCTGAAATGTTTGACATAGCAGTTCAATACATATCTCCTAGATGGCGCAAATACTAAAAAATATGTAAAAATATAATTTTATTCATATAAAAAGGCGAGTTTTTTACCATGTTCAAAACTCAAAGTTAGACTCACTAGAGAAAACATAAAATCAACAATGACTTGTACAGGTGCAATGTCTTTCATCCCACTTCAGATATTATGGTAAGTTTGTAAATTGTAAGAATCAAACGAAGAAAAAAGAAGAAAAGACAGCGTATGGGCAGTATGGGTATTTGGGTGAGTACATAATAAAACAAGCATCTCATCCAAGAGAAATGAAGCGTCTTAATTGGACCTAATGACGACCCTCTCACACGCACGAAGAGGTTTGCTGCTTGCAGCGAAGGTTCATTCTGTAGAATAATAACATTCTAGGGGTAGGAAGTACTTATACATTTGTTGGACTTTCGTCCGTATGTTTGAGACACAAGTGCTATTTTTCCACTGCGCACGCTGCACGCTATCTGTACGCACGGCATGAACCATGAATTCGATGATTCTAATAGTGAAAGCAACCATAAACAGCGACAAATGAGTCACTCTTAATTGCTAAAGTTTCTGGTCACCGCCTTGGCCACATCGCCATCAAGGTCTTCAAATGTTTTTTTAAGTTATTTAGCAAATGACACAATAAAACGAGGTGCACCTTTTTTATTTGCGGGTAATGAAGAGAATCCTCTAATGAGGTGACACTCAAACGCAACGCGATGTAATGAGGAGTGTGTATCTAAATGAGGAGCGCTCTCAAACGCCACGAAGCGTGGTATCTCGCGCTACGGCTACGAGACAAAGACGCGACGCTACGAGGAGAGTCGCTACGCTACGTAGCACACCCATTTAAGCGCAATGCTTTGGCGCACCCATAATATTTTTCGTAGTGCATGTTACTTTTATTGCAATCTGAAGTGGAACTAAAAGATGCGCTATGATGGATAATATAGGTGCGCAATTTTCAACGACATGATACTCATACTTGTAAGAAGATGAGTGTAGATGTGTTTTGAGACGCAATTAGACCCGCAGCAATACACATATTTATAGATGAAACAGGTTGTTTGAGTGTAATTTTTGATTTCAGGTTATTATAACAGGGCGTTGAATGAATATTCATGTTTTATCGCATAAAAACAGACCAAGCGTGGTAACCCTAAAACTATGAAAAAAAAAATTATTTGTATGTATTTATTTATTTTTATTTGCATAAAACATGGTGGGTAAAAGTGGGTGGGTACCTATGTATTGTTTATTATTATTTGTTATGTAATATTATTAATACATAATTATGCATATTTCTGCCATTTTCACTTTCCACTGCTTTGCACTGCCTTCCCCTATTATTAATACGTTATTTCGTTCTTCTACCCAAAGGTTGTCTGGAAGAAATCGCTACAAGCGATAAGACCGACTTATTGTACTGTGTTGTTGTTGTAGTATCATACTTGTATTTTGTTTTTGTGCAATAAAGAATATCTATCTATCTACCTACCTTTTACTTGCTTTCGGTACTCCTTAATATGTTGTTAAATATACGATGTTAGCCTTTTGCATTGCTATGCTCTCTATTGATTATGTTTAACCAATCGATTGTAGTACCTATGTGCTAAGATGTCCTAAGTAATTACCGAAATGTTTTTAATCGTCTTCAGTCTCAGTTACGAGTATGTCTAGATTTCAACATCTTTACAATCGCCTGTACTTTGATTTTATAGCAGGGTAGGCGAAGCCAGTCCTCTTCTAGTTCTTGTCACACATGATCACATCATTAATTTGTTCAGTGGCAGATTAATTTAACTATTTCCTATCTTATTAATAGATTTTATATTTAATATATTATTTACCCCATAAACAATTACAAACGATAAAATGAGTAATTTCTTTAGACCCGTCAAATAAATACCCCACTAAAAACTAAACAAACTGACATTCATTACCATCTTAATCACGATAGAAAGTATACAAAAAGTCAATTCATTCTATTGAATAGTCCAAGTCATGACGTGGAACTATTATAAAACCATTTTCATCGGTTCACCGGTTAGGTAATGATTCTGTGATGGCGATGAGTATGGAAGAAGCTCAACATTGATTTTGTCGGTGTCGCCTTTATGGACCGTGAAATTACAAAGGAGTTGCAGTGTTGCATCAATGATCGCTGTAATGATTTGAACAATTATTTAGTTTACTCTTACAGCTTAGTGATCATAACTTTGTCTTGTATCTTCTGATGGATTTAACTGCCTTTGAATATCCTAGCTGCATCTCTCTCTCTCTTGAGTCGGTCCCTCATGTCTGAGGATCGTGGTCAGCCTCAGATCTGCCTCCACCAGTTTCTGTTTAGCGCATCTTTTTTTTACTATAGAGGCTTTCCTCAGTCTGATGGTAAGCAAGAGAAGAGCTCAAGTTGCAATTACAACGGTATCAATGTCAAAGCATCACGTCCGTTGGCACCGCCACACTGGCCCGCGAGATGCTTCTTCACGCTTCGTTTGAAGGAATCCATATTGTAGGAAGGGGGAAATACATGCGCCGGCAACGAGTTCCATTTTTTGATGGTGCGGCAGAAATAGGAACTGACATTTTTTTTAGTTCGTGATGGAATGTTTTCCACTACAAAGTGGAGACAGCGTTGTCCGGCACGTGTAGTTCTGTGACGGAAGAGGGCAGGTGGGATGAGGGAGAAAAGCTCTTCAGAGCATTCACCGTGATATAGACGGTAAAAAACACTAAGCAATCCAATGTCTCTACGTAGTTGAAGAGGTTCACGGGTATTAGTGACCTCCATAGAGTAACTTACATATATATACTAAGATAGAGGCATCAGTCGACTAGCCAGAGCTAGCGGCATCTAGAGGAAAATAATGATCAATACTCAACGGCTATTTAAAACAGCCATCTTCGTATCAGAAATCTTTTATATGCTAATTAATAAAAATCACAATATTTAATGGATCTCTAGTTTTTTTCCCTTTCTTTTTTAAAATTACTCATTGTGGGTCAGCCGTCGGCGGCTTAAGGTCATTATTTCGGAAATACGCATTACTAGCGCGATGTAAAAATGCACAGTGACATCTACTGAAAAAACGCCGAACCACCTGCTCGATTACTTTTTCAAGCTCCATCTGCTTTTAACCACCTGCTCGATTACTTTCTCAAGCTCCATCTGCTTTTAACAAGCTCCATCTAACGAAACACGCTGAAATACTAAGGGACGAAGTGCTAAGTGAAATGACCCTGGTGACCTCTTCGTCACTTATAATGCGTACAGCCCGTCGCTGCAATCTCTTACGACTGCACAAAATTTGGAGGATGACGACTAGTTTAAAGATTGGCAGCACACTTGTGACTCCACTGGTGTCGCGGAAGTCTAAGAGCGGCGGCAATCGCATACCACTAAGCGATCGGTTTGATCATCTGCCACCTATGACATAAAATAATGATAAAATAAAAATGTAGAATGAACTATTGACGACCCGATTGGAACAGTGGTAGTGGACGCTGCCTCTGATATAAGGGCTGCGGGTTCGATCCCCGCACAGTACAAACATTTGTGTGCATGAACATGTTTGTTTGTATTGGTCTGGGTGTTTGCTATGTATTATAAGTATGTATTTACAAAAGAAAAGTATTATATGTATATATTTGTAATCCCACTGTTGATTCTGATATCTGTAACACAGGTGCTTGAGCTACCTATCTCGGAGTCAAATCAATGTATGTGATGTCGTAAAAAAAAAAAAAAAACTATCGCATGTGGTTTTTTCGAATTCGAAGTGAATGAACTATTGCACGGCAAGAATCAGCACATACCGTTTTAAAAAGATCTGATAACCTTCTTTAAATTTTCTTTACATCAAAAGGAATCAATAATGCTACCAGCAAATTGGAACTTTCTGATCTAAGATTTCAGCATAATTTTCTGTGCAACAGGTACTCTGACAATTTTACGAAAGGTAATAAGTGCTCATAGCATATCAAACGAACCAATTTGAAAACTGACGTACCTTTTCATACCTAACGAGGTGATAAAACAATGTAATTATTTCATAGTAAGTTAGGAATATTTTGATTTTTATATAATTAATTACTTCACATGCTACTGAGAACGGGCTCATTGTCGATAAAAAAGAAGGACGACCCATCTATCTACGCTTGCCTAACCGTCGTCACCTCTCCAATACTGGTCTCCTCCGATGATTTTCGTTTCTATGGCAGGCTTGGCAAACTTACTGGCGTTTCAACATTACTATTATTAATATTTCATAGAAATAGGGTGAGCCCTGCGTCTCATAGCCACTGGGACCAGTAGATGATCTATTGTGGCAGCCCCATATCCTATTACAGCACCTCATGTAGCTCCAGTTCAAGGATAAACCCGAGAATGGAGCTGATGGGGGAGCTTTTGATCTCGTCTGCCGAGATCATGTGTGCTCCTAGTTGCCGGCTTCTGCAGCGGTGCAGCGCTATGCACTCGCCGAGGACGTGGATAATCGTTTCCTCGTCCTCGCGACAGAACCTGCAGATTTTGGTATTACTATATCAATTTGTTTATTTCAGACGTTTTCGAAAATCGTCCACTCTATCACAGTTTCCCATCACAACGTTTGATACCACTAACTGCCGAGTCAGTTCAACCGCCAACCCACGCACCGCAGCTTGCACAGCACAGCCAATCCGAAACAATCCCCTATTACCAGCACAGGTGTTTAAATTAAAAGCATAAATCCACCAGTGTCTATGTGGCTTAACTTTAGTGGTGCAATCAAATGCCACTCGAGTCATTATTTAATTAAATAGTCAGCACTGTAGTGGTTGAGTGATCATCTGACAGTGGTTATCATTTGTAGTCTATGGTTTATGTCGGGTTTTGGGGATTCGGCGTGTAGGGCTAAAACAAGTCGCGTGGGTTGATGCAATTCAAAGGTTTTAAATTAATGTCTAGTATTGCTAGTGTACAGATTTGGTGTTTATTGGTGCAGTGAAGTGCCGAAAAGTGATCCTAATAATAAGAATCCAACGATTGCATCGTTTTTAACACTGCTATTGTGTGTTGAGTGAGTACATGACCTGAAGTGACTACTTGCTTGGATCTAATAGAGTCTTAAAACCCGCGATTGTTTTGAGAGTGATATCCGCTGAATCCGTAGGTCGATAAAATATAAAAACACCGGCGTTTTATTGAGTGACTGTGACTTTGACTGTTGACTCCCTACTGACTTATTTTCAATAAGTTACTTGACATTGGCAAATTATCTTTGGGTAGAGCCATAGTTTCATCTGATGCAATATTGTATGGAGTAAAATTATTAAAATAAAATAAAATATCATTTATTTCAGACAAATTACACACATAAATTACATTATATCATATCATAATGAAGAAAAACAAGATGCAATGTAGCATCTACATTTTACATTCACATCATTTTAATTTAGAATTAGATTTTTTTTTATTTTATTAAATTGTTTTCTGATTTGCACCACGTACCTAATTGATGATTTTTTTGATATGATAAAATTGGGGTCCAAGCGATCCCATTAGAGGTGACTCTTCGATGACCGAGGTTGTCGACTTGAATATAATTTTGTACATCACTCTAGTAAACCTAGTGAAATCCAACACAAGTCCCGTCACTACTGTAATTACACTACCCGTTTCTAATTCATGGACTAGGTCAGGACTATTACGGGTTCGGCCACATAATGAGGTCAGCACTCAGTACAGGACGGTTTATTTAGTATTACGAACGTAGGCAAATACCGGGGGCTAATGCATTCAAGTAAGTGTTATTGCTAATTACTTATTAGGTAAGCATTCTTATTAGGTGATTGGAAGAAAAACCCCACCACTATGGATACCAAAGGCCATGCAAAGAGGAGGACGTGTTGTTGGAATTTGGACTCCATAGCGCTGGATTTGAGCTCAACCAATAATAAACTATAAGATGTTTATTATGGTAAGTCTAAGTAGAAAAAAAACCCGGTCAAGTGCAAGTCGGACTCGCCCATGAAGGGTTCCGTAGCAGCAAGTAAGATATATGGAAGGTAAATTGCGGTTTACGGTTTAAAACGTATTAAAAAAACTACTCACTATATTTAGTTCAAACCAATTTTACCAAGTTTACCTTTTTGGGAGCGTCTCTTGCGCAAAATATTGTGTTTAGATAAAAATGGTCTTAAAAACCTCAACATTATTTTTAAAGTCCTATCCATAGATACCCCAAACGAATAGGTTTGATTAAAAAACAATTGAATCTCAGTTTGAAGTATGGCGACCCCCCATTTTTTATTTTCTCCAATTTTTGTGTAAAATCGTAATGCGGTTAACAAAATACATCTATTTACCAATTTACCAAGTTTCAATAGTATAGTTTCGGAGAAAAGTGGCTGTGACATAAGGACGGACGGACAGACGGACAGACATGACGAATCTATAAGGGTTCCGTTTTTTGCCATTTGGTTACGGAAACCTAAAAAAACAATCAAAGAACCTAGCTACTACTGTTCTTTTGATGGTTACTTATAAGCTTAGAACAAGCAGCATTCAAAGATTTCATATGAAAAAGGTGTCTATTCGCATATAGTCGTTGAAGTTCTAATATCAAGTAAGTAATTTTGTATCGGTTTTGACATTTTGAAGCCATTCGCTAGAGAATCGATAGACGCGTAGTTTCGCCCAATCAGAATCAGGATACGACCAATAAAAACCTTTAAAATTACGAAAAAGTAACAGCACGCAATCATAAAATGACATACGCTTTGAAATGACCACGATTTTTTTGTTACTTTTTATTAATTTATTGGCGGCGGTTAAGACATTTTAATGCCATTCGTTAGAGACTTTAAAGACGGACCTTTTTTTATCAGAATTCAGTTGCGGCCATCAAAAATCATCATCTTTTCTAATGTTGAAAAGGTAATATAACGGAAGTCAACACTTGAATACTAATGAATATAGCACGTAAATCTCGGATCAGTTTTTTGGCTTTCCTGAAAATTGCTTAAAATGAGTTACGTGGTGTTAGAACTTCAACAACGACATTTTATGCCTAACGGGGTAGGTCATCGTCATCGTCAGGCCATTTAAGTCCCCACTGCTGGGGCACGGGCCTCCCTCAATCACATGAGGGGTAATTGCCATACTCACCACGCTTGGCAGACGGGTTGGCGAGGGTTTTGATATAAATGCAGAGTTTTCCTTCTCTGGGTGCTGATGATCATGCCAGCAGCTTTACCTTAGTCACCTTTTACGACACCTCGGTAAGAGTGAGGGTGGCCTATTCTACTCTGCCGGGCACCACACGGCCTTACGGCGGGCACCACACGGCCTAACGGGGTAGGTGTATTTCACCTATCTTCTTAGTTTGTGGTTTCACAACTTATCCAGTCAGTTTAATAGATGTTACTTCTCGTCCTTATATCTCTGGCAATCTTTCCACTCTAAGACAAAAGCTTCCTAAAATATTAAAGAAAACGTCGTTTCCAAATTTAGCAAGCGAGCAAACAAAGCTATTAAGGGAATATTTTTTATTCGCTGATTGTCGTTGTGCAGCCCCAATTTACCAGTTTCGCTAAATGGATTAGAACAATTTGTTAAAACAAATTAGTCGCGCCGCGTCGCTCTCCCTGTGTTCTTAACGAATTTCTTTTTGGTTTTTGTGTTTTCTTTATTCATGGCCGAATATTCGATCAATTATTTTTTTTGTGATAAGTGCCCGACAAGCACACGGATCACCTCGTGGTAAGCGTCGGCTTCTGCCCATGGACACCCGCGACACCAATGGAGTCACAAGTACGCTGCCAACCTTTACCAGTACCGTCACTCATGCAGAGAAACACTGCATAATTTTTTGAATTGTTTGGCTTCTTTTTTGGCCATAATACTTACAGGTCGTGTTGGACTTTGCTTTTGGACACATCCTCCTCAAGCTGAGGCTTTCGGCAGCAAGCTCCATAGAGTAACTTATATATACTGAGATAGAGGCATCAGTCGGCTGGCCAGTGCTAGAGCCATCTAGAGGAAAATGACCAATACTCAATGGATATATAAAACAGCCACCTTCGGAACAGAATTCCCAATATTTTATGGATCTCTGATTTATATCCCGTACTTTTTAAAATTACTCATGTGGGCCGTCGGCTGGAGGTTATTATTTCGGAAACACGTTTTAAAAATGCATAATGACATCTACCGAAGCAACGCCAAACCACCTGCTCGATTGCTTTTTAAAGCTCCATCTAACGAAAACGCTGAACTATTTTTCCCATACTAAGGAACGAAGTACTAAGTGAAAGGACCCTGGCAAGCTCCTCCCAACCGGATATCGAGATGCCGAACGCGTTCATGTCTCGTTTCACGCAGTCCATCCATCTCAGCATTAGTCTACCGAGTGGTCTCTTACCGCAAGCTACCTCTAAGAAGAGTTCGCTTGGCAAACGGGTGTGCTCCATGCGATGTACATACCGCAGGCGCCTCTGCTTGAGTAAAGCGGTGATGCTGGGAAGTTGTGCGATTTTGTACACAGACTCGTTAGTGACGCGGTCCTCACATTATTGCGAATCGGCTTGTACAGCCACGAGCGTAGATGCAGTGCCCTTATCCGAGTTGCTACTAAAACATCTGACAATATGCGAAGGCCAATTATATACTTACAGGTGTATAAAGACTGTACCTTTGCGCTTTATATTAGATAACATGACAACATACTCGACACACCTATGACAAAAAAAAAACACACTAAAAACCTCTAAACTCTTCTGGATCTCTACCATAGTGACCCGCTTGACCGATGTCGTCTACCATATACGATTTAGCAGCACTACCAGCTTGTCTACGAGTGGTCCACCACAAAGATACCACAAAAGCGTATCGCTTGGAGGTTCATGATTTAACCCAGGCGCATCTGCGTGAGTTACATCGTCACGAATGGGTGTACACAGATGGTGAGGTCCCACGATTGGGAATGGCCTGTCACGACACGGAGTGATGCATCCGGTCAGTTGCAAAAAACCGAGTGCGAAGGCCAATATATACTACAGGTGTATAAGGGTACCTTGCCTTATATTAGATAACATGACACATACTCGACACACCTATGACAAAAAAAACACACACTAAAAACCTCTAAACTCTTCTGAATTTATAAATCTTCTACCACCTATGACATAAAAAAAACTATTGTCAAGAGAACTGAAAAAGATATTCAAACAAAGGAGGATACCTACTCTTTTTATTTGGTAACTGACCTTTCACAAAAAGCTTATCGATATTCTCTACAGTGGGAACGTGGGTTTCGTTGTCATGCTTCTTACTTCGCGAAGTAGACAGACTCAGCATTTTTTCAAGTTTAGGTAACCTAGATGGTTTATACGGGTCTTATCGACTTTCGCACAGTATTAAAGTTGTAAAAAGTTTAGGCCCTTTCCTGTTACATTTTCGCATTTACAAACCATTTATTCTGTTTTTCTTCTAATCTGTGCTTCTTGAACACTCTTAATGCATGAAAGGTATGGGTGGAAATGGCGTAGCAGTGTGAGTTCTGATGTGAATCAGTAAATTTGCGTTCAAGTTCGCGTCATATCTCGCCATAACGTTTTACTGTCGTAACGCATATACTCGTACGGCGTGTAACTCGGAGAGGATATTGTGTGGGGTACAAGCATTACTGTAATCTGTGCCATAGTATATTGTGTCCTTTGATTCTTGACACCTTGTATAGGGTTGATAATATAAACATACTATAGTTGAGCCAAACTCAAAGGGAAGCCACATTTAACGTTTCTCAATTTTAGCTTCATAGAGAGGTGACCTACTAAGAAACTTCGCTTAACACTTTAATCGAAGTTTTTTCGTAGGTCACCTATTATATACACTAATAATCGATATGTACTTCATACAAACATGTATCGAAACTATATTAATGGAAAAGAAGTTATTAGTACTTTTATTTGGAAAAAAGTTAATCAAAATTATTGAAAAGAAAGGGGATAGTAGGTACCGATCCTAGAGATAGATCCGCGGCCAGTTTCTTTCTTTTTCTTTGAAAGAACAGTGCGTTATATTGAGTGCCATAAATGGCTTTTCTGTTTTCCAAGTTATTAATGTATTTATATTTTTAAGCAAGAGAATAATAAGTTTTATTTAAATCAGAATGTGGCTTTTCATTTATGTTTGGAATAATATTCCTACACGATTAACATTGTACTCGTTCTATTATATGGGATACCTCCCTAGAGCTTAAAAAGAAAATGCGTTGACAGATATAACATTGTATCAACGTTCAATTCTCTAGAAAAGTAAAATTCTAATAAGTTTCTAAATAGTTTAATAGAAAAAGTAAATCGTGAAATCATTTTTTTTGTCTTTATCGCGATAAATAAATGCAAACATAACTTTAAAAAACTAAGAAATTTTGCTTTTTTAACATATAATAGATTGATACCTAAATTCATTGACCGTACTTTACGAAAAAAAGGGTTATGTTTACGAATTTTGTTGAAGTGTCAAATGTGGCTTATTTTGTTTGGGTTTTATTAATTGAGAATTACACCATCTAAAACAAAACAAAACGTTACAAACAAACAAACACATATAGAGCACAATATTATGAGGGAGATTCGGCTTGGCTTATTATTTTGGCCCAACTATATATAAGACACGTTCAAAAAGAAGTAGAATGCTGAAGCGAGCCACTGACAAAACGGCGGAATAACAAGTAACAACTACGTCAACGTCATTCGATTGAGTGGTAAAATAAGAAAAGAGTGACTCTTGACTTTGGCGGAATCACACGTGCGGCCGTCACCGCGCGCGGGTTAAGGACAAAAAAAAAGAGTACATCGTCTATGGTCAAACACTAAGTCTATGGTAAACATTTGTAGCACGGTTTTGTAATAAAAGTTTATTAAATATCGTGAATAATTCTCTTATATTCCGCCTTCTCTAACAAAACCTACTCGCACCGGTAAAATATACAACTGAATTGTTTTAAGTATACAGGGTCACAGACAGAACCTACTTCTGTAAGAATATTAGAAAATAACTTAATAAAAATACATGAAAGAAACCTTACGTTTCTAGATCACATTTTTAATTACCCGTAGCCCGATCCGGGGGGAAGGGGAGTTAGAAGGTTGCCAGTGACCATCGTCCATAGGCGCTAGATATTGCAAAAATCAAGAGATCCGTCTGCTCATATGTATTTATTTATTTATTCTTTATTGCACAATAAAATTTAGTATAATTGGCGGACTTAATGCTATACAGAGAACGCTCTACCAGTCAACCATTAGCATTATCTGTCACCTAATACTTATGTATTAGGTTATAAAAAACTTATTTTCCAATTACAATTAAATTAAAATTAATGTACACGGGACAAAACGCGGTTATCATTATATGTAAGTATATTCGTTTTGTCCCGTGTACATTAATTATTTGTATAATGCAATGCGAAAGTTTAAAATCTTAAACAATTAAATTAGTCTTTTATAAAATGAAAGGACAATTTTAAAATATCTGGCACTTCAGATATAGTGGGAAAAAGGCATTAAAAACGCTTGGCCACTGATGTCAAGCCTCAGTTGATGTCCGGTTGCGACAATAAGCGGACGTTTCGTGAGTTTAAATTGACGACGGCATCTTTTGTGTAAAGTGATTATTTGATTATTTTTTTTTACATTATAGCGGACAAACGAGCAGACGGCACACCTGATGGAAAGTGATCACCGCCGCCCATGGACATCTGCAACACCTGAGGTATCACCACAGAAAGGAGTACACCCTTTTCTTGAAGGTCACCAGGTCGCATCTGTTCGGAAACACCACGGATGACAGCTGGTTCCACAGTTTAAGTCTCAAAAACACAGTGAATCCTACGTGCCTAGTGATACGCATAATTTAGAAAGATAAATGATTAAATTTTCAGCTAAAGCCATTTAGTAAGTGAAACAACATCGGCCGCCTAGCTTATGACGTCAACGATTGCTACGAAAGTCTCCATCCTGCAGCTACATGGTTGAGTTTAGCTACTATAAGGTAAGCCCCTAGAATATTTGAACTTTGAAGGTATAATATAGTTATGAGAAACGAGAAAGAGAGAGACAGAAATAGATACATTCGAAAGAATGGTACTCCGAATAACTTGGATGGCTAAACGCTCAAAATCAACTTGGTATAAGAACACGATCACTCGATTGTGTCTACAATGCATACCTACTCTCTTATTTCGGCCACGTTGTGCGAAGAGGGGCTACGCGATATTCTTGTCCGATCATGTAACAATGGGAGTTCATACCAACACTGTAGAAATCCGAAAAAAGAAATTCAGCTACAGATCTCCGTAGCCATTTCCTCATTGATCTGTCGCGGCGTCGCCGAAGCGCAAGAGCCTTGTCTCTGCATCGCGATGCGCTCAATTAGCACCCGTCGAGGGCTCCGTAATTGGACCCCGCGATCACCGGCGACGTACATAATTGGACCCCGCGACCGTCTACGAGTGGACGTTTTTATGCCACTTACTGGTGTGGTACGTAGCGTTAGATACAGTAGAAATATGTACTTTATTTAGGCGAAGAAATACACCGTAATTTTTTGTCGTTTACATCCCGAAAACCTCATAATAGGTATCATTAATAAAGTCCAATTAGCATGTTAGATCATAAAAATACGCGAAAAAAAAACCATGTATAATAAAATTTTATCTGTGTTTTTTACGTGATACGTGATCACCTGTTGGTAAGCGATTGCTGCTGTCCATGGACACGCAGCGGAGTCACAAGTGTGCTGTTAACCTTTAATTTTTTTAGGGTGGCAGACAAGCAGACGGATCGCCTGGTGGTAAGCGATTGCCGCCGCCCAAGACACCCGCGACACCAGCGGAGTTACAAGTGCGCTGTCAACCTCTAAACCCCCTTTTCCCCCGGATTGGGCCTGCGGTACCCTCACTTACAGCGGCTCACTTACGGCGTGAAACAGCACAGTGCTGCTTCACGCCGTTTTCTGTGGTCCCAAGGTCAACTCCCCTTCCCATTTCTATATGTAGGTAATGCGATATAAATGCAAGTGATGGTAGCTCAGTGCATAAGAACGTTTGCCTTTTAAACGGGAGGTCGTCAGGAAACCTACATGTTTCGGATAGGATCAAATGTATTTGTGTTTTGTATATTCCTAGGAATTTTCTAAACCGGATTTTGTTGTATAGAGAATTCATCGTTATTGTCTTCATCATAATCTAATGACAGATAAGAATAATACATACCATTAAATATATCCCTAAAGTTCTCTCAAAATTTTGTTAAAATCCATTTTAAAGCTACAAAAATACTGTCATTAAATCGGTTGAACGACAGAAAGTGGCACGCAAATCAAAAAATAAAAAGAAAAACATCAACACCAATCAAAATGCTCCTCCGCTCGAAGGGAATCAATTAGTTTATATAACGGAGGCGCAAAGAAATAAATGTGATTTCGGAGAAAATCCCAATTTCGCCCTTGACTCATTGTTGTTCTAGTGCCGTCGACCATATGCAACTATGCAAGACCAACTTCTACAATATGCAAGACCAAACACGCACGGAGTCGGTAGTATTGCGTCAACACCTGGTATTTGTAGTCAACCTCAGGTCAAGTGATATCAGGTGATCCGTCTGTTAGTCTGCTATAGGTAGCTCATAAAAAAGCCTCAAAAGCAGGCAGCACAACGACCGAAGTGGAGGCACCTCATCCATTAGAATGTGCAAGAGGTCAAATCTGGACAAAAAACGAGAAAACTTGAAGGCACCACTATATTTTTTTATGTTAAATATAAATGAGAGTCAAACAGACTGGTCACCAACCTACCTCAATGATAGACACTGTGTTATGGGTATCAGATTATTTCCTTGGAAGAGGTAGTACAAATGATTTCTCATTTCTATGATTACTGTACTGTGCGTTTCTCGCGGAACTTTCTACCATATGTACCTTAGTATTGTTGAATTGTTTGGTTGAAGCCTCGCAGTAGTAATTCCTTACGGCACGACGACTCGACGACGTAAAATATATAACTAAATTAACTGATTCTATCTAAACGCCCTGTTGGTCTAGTGGTTTAAGTACCGGACAGTGATCTCGGGTTCCTGGGTTCGATTCCCGGGTCGATGAAAGGTTTGTGATCACCAATCCGTATTAGGCGAGCGTGGTGAATAAGTCTAAACCCATCATGGTAGCAATGACTTGATTTCTATGATGGAGGCCTTTGCCCTGCAGCAGGACAGTATATAGACTGATTCTTAACTTTACTTAGCTGATTCTCGATCAACCAGCAAGACCAAGATCGATTTAGAGCATCACTATTCGGATCTTTAAACACTTTCCGATTCTTCAATCACTTAAAAGATTCCGGCGACTTTTCATTTGCGTTGTTTAACCAAGGGATCGGCTTTTCGATTGACTAGAGCAGTTCAAAGGGCGAGGGAGGGCAGAATTAACGCAGGGCTGCAACCTTCAAAGGGAGTGATTTCCCTGTTTTCTATAAAAATCATATTACTCCGACGGAATTTGCTATGGTGTGATGACAAAATTGGTAGGCATGAGTGAGGCAAATAACAAATTGAGCTTGTTTACTTTTTGTTATGTTCAAATGCCGAATTGCTGTTTAGACGAATTTTATCATCTTTGAAAAGGCTAATAATGTAAATTAAAATACTAAACATGCATGCGCGATGTATTCGACACATAGCGCCATAAACAGTTTGGAATTAAAAGTCCTGGAAAACCGGGTTACGCAAATTTAAGAAGTGAGAGCGGGCCACAATAATATATTATAAGAACCCCAGCCAATGCCAAAAACACCTATTATTTGTTGCTATAAGCATATACTCCCAATTACAATAAAACATTTTTTTTAATTTAAGAGAACTTTTTTTTGTATGTTATAGGCGGCAGACGAGCAGACGGATCACCTGATGGTAAGCGATTGCGGCCGCCCATGGACACCCGCGACACCAGCGGAGTTACAAGTGCGCTGCCAACCTCTAAACCCCCTTTTCCCCCGGATTGGGCCTGCGGTACCCTCACTTACAGCGGCTCACTTACGGCGTGAAACAGCACAGTGCTGCTTCACGCCGGTTTTCTGTGGTCCCAAGGTCAACTCCCCTTCCCATTTCTATATGCAGGCAATGCGATATAAATGCAAGTGATGGCAGCTCAGTGCATAAGAACGTTTGCCTTTTAAACGGGAGGTCGTCAGGAAACCTACATGTTTTGGATAGGATCAAATGTATTTGTGTTTTGTGTATTCCTAGGAATTTTCTAAACCGGATTTTGTTGTATAGAGAATTCATCGTTATTGTCTTCATCATAATCTAATGACAGATAAGAATAATACATACCATAAAATATATTCCTAAAGTTCTCTCAAAATTTTTGTTAAACCCATTTTAAAGCTACAAACATACTGTCATTAAATCGGTTGAGCGACAGAAAGTGGCACGCAAATAAAAAAATAAAAAGAAAAACATCAACACCAATCAAAATGCTCCTCCGCTCGAAGGGAATCAATTAGTTATATAACGGAGGCGCAAAGAAATAAATGTGATTTGGGAGAAAATCCCAATTTCGCCCTTGACTCATTGTTGTTCTAGTGCCGTCGACCAATTCTACAATATGCAAGACCAAACACGCACGGAGTCGGTAGTATTGCGTCAACCAAACACACCTGGTATTTGTAGTCAACCTCAGGTCAAGTGATATCAGGTGATCCGTCTGTTAGTCTGCTATAGGTAGCTCATAAAAAAGCCTCAAAAGTAGGCAGCACAACGACCGAAGTGGAGGCACCTCATCCATTAGAATGTGCAAGAGGTCAAATCTGGACAAAAAACGAGAAAACTTGAAGGCACCACTATATTTTTTTATGTTAAATATAAATGATAGTCAAACAGACTGGTCACCAACCTACCTCAATGATAGACACTGTGTTATGGGTATCAGATTATTTCCTTGGAAGAGGTAGTACAAATGATTTCTCATTTCTATGATTACTGTACTGTGCGTTTCTCGCGGAACTTTCTACCATATGTACCTTAGTATTGTTGAATTGTTTGGTTGAAGCCTCGCAGTAGTAATTCCTTACGGCAACGACGACTCGACAGCGAATAAATATATAACTAAATTAGCTGATTCTTTCTAAACGCCCTGTTGGTCTAGTGGTTTAAGTCAGCCCATTGAAGTTCCTACTGTTGGGGCACGGGCCTCCCTCAATCGCATGAGGGGTAGTTGCCATACTCACCACGCTTGGCAGACGGGTTGGCGAGGGTATTGATATAAATGCAGAGTTTGCCCTTTTCTGGGTGCTAATGATCATGCCAGCAGCTTTACCTTAGTCGCCTTTTACGACACCTCGGTTAGAGTGAGGGTGGCCTATTTTACTCTGCCGGGAACCACAAGGCTAGTGGTTTAAGTACCGGACCGTGATCTCGGGGTCCTGGGTTCGATTCTCGGGTCAAGGAAAGGTATGTTTCGAATTTTTCGAACATAGCTCGGGTTTGTGATCACCAATCCGTATTAGGCGAGCATGGTGAATAAGTCTAATCCATCATGGTAGCAATGACTTGATTTCTATGATGGAGGCCTTTGCCCTGCAGTGGGACAGTATATAGACTGATTCTTTACTTTACTTAGCCGATTCTCGATCAACCAGCAAGACCAAGATCGACTTAGAGCATCACTATTCGGATCTTTAAACACTTTCCGATTCTTCAATCACTTAAAAGATTCCGGCGACTTTTCATTTGCGTTGTTTAACCAAGGGATCGGCTTTTCGATTGACTAGAGCAGTTCAAAGGGCGAGGGAGGGCAGAATTAACGCAGGGCTGCAACCTTCAAAGGGAGTGATTTCCCTGTTTTCTATAAAAATCATATTACTCCGACGGAATTTGCTATGGTGTGATGACAAAATTGGTAGGCATGAGTGAGGCAAATAACAAATTGAGCTTGTTTACTTTTTGTTATGTTCATAATGCCGAATTGCTGTTTAGACGAATTTTATCATCTTTGAAAAGGCTAATAATGTAAACCAAAATACTAAACATGCATGCGCGATGTATTCGACACATAGCGCCATCTATAAGAACAGTTTTGAATTAAAAGTCCTGGAAAACCGGGTTACGCAAATTTAAAACGTGAGAGCGGGCCACAATAATATATTATAAGAACCCCAGCCAATGCCAAAAACACCTATTATTTGTTGCTATAAGCATATACTCCCAATTACAATAAAACATTTTTTTTAATTTTAGAGAACTTTTTTTTTATGTTATAGGCGGCAGACGAGCAGACGGATCACCTGATGGTAAGCGATTGCGGCCGCCCATTTGACAACAGCGACACCAGTGGAGTCACAAGTGCGCTGCCAACCTTTACATCTCCCTTTCCCTCGGATTGACCTCCGGGACCCTCACTCACGCAGCGAAACACAGCACAGTGCTGCTTCACGCCGGTTTTCTGTGATCACTCCGGTCGAGCCGGCCCATTCATGCAAACAGATCGAACATAATATCTTTTTTATGACAGGGATGTTTGAGAAGTTTTAATGTTGAGAAACGTTTGAGAGATAACAATGAAGATAACGCTAGGGCATCTTCCTACACATAGTAAATATTTTCCCCACATAATCCAATAAAAACTATTTTTCAGTTACAAAAACCTTTAAAAGTTATGGAGCTATGGGATAAACGTTCACAATGGAATCTAGAACTGTGGCCGTCGTTTGCAATCCACCTAACGACCTTACCTGCAAATAACTTTTCAAATACTCTTTCACCTCTTAAGGTGACGGGTAGGGCACACTAGCGACGTCAATCGATTCTAATTTTTAGTTACTAAACCGGATCTATTTTAAACAATTTCGGGGTTACAACAACATTTATGCATGGTTATTTAATAAATAGTATAAGTGAATAAATAAATATTTCACAACACCACATACATTGATCTAACTCCGAGATAGGTAGCTCAAGCACCTGTGTAACGGATATCAGAATCAACAGTAGGATTACAAATATATACATAGATAGATAGATAGATAGATATACTTAATTGCACAAAAAAAAACATAACTTTAAAATCTAGGCATTACAGACACTTAATTGTACAAGTTCGGCGGTCTTATCGCTGGAAGCGATTTCTACCAGACAACCTTCAGCCAAAGGACATTTGATAGTAGAGGAGGGGTAGGTGGTGCAATATTGAAAAAGGGAAATAAAAGTGAACTGTATATATATATTAAAATATTTATAATGCTAATACATAAATAAACACAATATTATATACTTATAAATAAATATGTTATCTTTTATAACATATACATTTTTATAACAATTAATACTTTTCTTTTGTAAATACTTACTAATAATACATGGGAAACACTATTCATGCACACAAATGTACTTGTACTGTGCGGGGATCGAACCCGCAACCCTTGGACCAAAGGCAGCGTTCACTACCACTGTGTAAGTATAAGTGTTTGTAACCCCGAAAGTGTTTATAATGGATCCGGTTTAGTAGCTAAAACTTAAAATCGATTTGCGTCGTTAGTGTGCCCTACCCGTCACCTTAAATGTGAATACTCTCCTATCTCACAAAACGTATTACCATAAAGTGAAGTACAAAAGTACTAACCCATCGCGCTAATGTTCTCTTTGACGCTGCCCAGTCAATTGGAAAGTTATTCTTTTGTTAAACAGCGAGTAACTCCATATAGGATAGAATATTATTTTTTCGCTTCGTTTGCTAAGAAGATTGGTGTCACGTGTACTTGAAAATTCGCTTTAGGGATTAGAGGATTTCACTGCGTGAAAATTTGTGCGTTGTAAGGGATGCTTATAGGATGATATTGGAATTGGGTTGTTTTAAAACGATGAACCTCATTATTTTTATTATTGTTGGTGACAATATGGAGGTTTCTTCTTAAAATAATATGGATTTAGTTCGTATTGGCCTATGCTAAGTGACATAGAACTAACGTGCCTGTAAATAATAACTAAATACTAATCACACCTATTTATGTTATTTGGCGTATGATTTCGTCATAAGTTTGTTAACATCACTATATTATTTTAACTTTACAAACACGAGGCTGATCTGGACGATCTGGTGAAGAACGCGGGAATCCATTGGATGCGGGCGGCACAGGACCGATCTGTGCGGAGAACATTGGGGGAGGCCTATGTTCAGCAGTGGAATTCTATTGGCTGAAATGATTACAAACACTTATACAAGAAGTTTTGAATTGTTAAATTATTTAACAATTTAAATCTTCTTTTTTAACAATTTAAATTTTATATATTTAATAAGCTGCAAACAACTTCGAGAGAGAAGCCAATAGACGAATTCAGCTAGGCTGGGCAGCATTTGGTAAACTTCGTCAAGTCTTCTCGTCACCCATCCCTCAAACTCTTAAGTCGAAACTCTTCGACCAGTGCGTCCTTCCGGTCATGACTTACGGTGCCGAGACGTGGACACTCACGGCTGGACTAGTCCACCGGTTCAAAGTCGCTCAAAGAGCTACGGAAAGGGCTATGCTCGGAGTATCTCTGAAGGACCGCATCAGAAATGATGTAATCCGACAGAGAACCAGAGTCACCGACATAGCCCACCGAATTAGCAAACTGAAGTGGCAGTGGGCTGGTCATATTAGCCGCAAAACTGACAGCCGTTGGAGCCGTAAAGTCCTTGAGTGGAGACCGCGACTCGGTAAGCGTAGTGTAGGACGCCCTGCGACAAGATGGGATGATGACATTCGAAGGCTGGCTGGTGTGGGCTGGATGAGAGTGGCCGAAAATCGGGAGCAGTGGCGTGCATTGGGGGAGACCTATGTGTGACGAGTGTGGGTTGCTGATGATGATGAAGCTGCAAAAACGTATCGTAATTATATATTATAAAACTTTAATGCTCAAACAGGATGCTAGAACAGGAGCCCATAATGTGTTCTAATAAATTATATAAGTAACACCTTACTGTATTACATATTTTATTGCTTACCATAAGGTACAAACCTTATAGAAAGCAAAAAACTATTGCACCTATTGTAGTATTGAGTACTCTAAGGTTGCGATTTGCGAAGCATCTTTTTTATTTTATAAAATTTGCAACATAGTGTAATTAAAAACCACTTTGAATATTGTAATGTGGTTTTTAAATACTAATAAAGAGAAACCGTCATGTTTTTGAAAATCTACAAGTCTGCGAAACGAAATATTTGCATTTTTATTCTTAGTCTTTAGAAAGAGCCTTATATTGCAAGTTCATATAATTTTGCATATTTTATTTTGCTATCAGCTAGCTTATTTTATTTCTTCTGTGAAAATAAAATAAATTTACATTTCGGCTACATTTCAACTCAACTATCTAGGAACTTTATTATACCTAGTACGAGTGTGTACGTAAACACAAGTGCATTCTTTATTCCCTACCCTAGTAGGTATTTTGAATTTTAACATGCATGTCGAGTGTACGAGAATAAGACCTCCTATTGACGTCTTAGCACTTTGTATTGGAAAAACATTTTCCCCGAATATTCATCCATCTATTTGCACTAAACGTCTATTTAGCAAAATGTGCAAATACTCAGCGATAGCTATAAGAATTTACGCGCATATCGAATATCTACGAAGAAAAAAGCGGTTTAGGCACAAATTTACATGCAGCCGTCTAGTCAGCAATTACGCGCACGCGAAAAATAGATTCACGCCAAAAGTGGCCGCTTTTGGCGTGAATCTATTTTTCGCATACAAAAACGGACCCAACATTTGTGCATGGCTATTTAATAAATAGTATAAGTGTTTGCCGAGAGATTGTAACCCCGAAATTGTTCAAAACTAGAACCGGTTTAGTAGCTAAAAATTAAAATCGATTGGCGTCGCTAGTGTGCCCTACCCGTCACCTTAAACGCTAAGATTTATTTGATGCTTTGAAAAAGAATAACATTTTTAAATGAACTGCCAAATGGCTGTTTCAAAATTGAAAAACATTTTAGACAAGCATTTTCTTCTCGCTCCTTTTAATTCAATCTTTTCAGCCTTTTATCATATTTCTGATAATTTTTACTAAATTGTCGGAAATATTTTGACGTAAAAGTTTTTTACAACAGCTAAAGACTAGGGTTTTTTTTATATTAGGTACGTTATGATAAGTTTTCTCGTCGATGTGTTTTATAACGATACAGTGTTAACACGTATTAAGCACAAAATATGCATCTTATTTATCTAACCCTACTTCTGATTCAGAAACTTTAGGTGTTACTTACGAAGCGTAAAAGGAAACCAACCTCCCGTTTATTACAAATCGCGGTCTAAGGATAGTCTAGGAACTAAACTCATGCCAGCCCGGCTTAACGTTAGGAGTTGGAAAGGGATGACATGAGCTTTAGCACGGTAATAACTTTAGATCGCAATTGTAATAAGGCGGTAGTATCAGCCTATATAACTCAAGTATATATAATTATAGAAATCAAGTTATCGCTTCTACGATGGGATTATGCTTAATCACCACGCTTGCCTAATGTGGATTGGTGATCGCAAATCTGATATATGTTCGAAGAACTCGAAACATACTTCTTGCTCGACCTCGAGATCACGGCCTGGTACTTAAGCCACTAGACCAACAGGTCGTTTAATAAGGTGGTATCTGTTTTAAATTATAACTCTGATCTAGGTAAAATAAAGATACCTACATAAAATATTCTTTCATAACAAAAATGCGACTCATTTTAGAATAAAACACGAAGATTTCATAATTTATTTAGTACGTATAAGATTCTTCCTATCGAATGGTGAAGGTCAACAAATTAATAAACTCGTGTTCTCCCTTTCCGAGTGGAGGACACGTACAGGCAGTCGCAGCCGTGGCAGGCCCGGGACAAGGTGGACCGACGATCTGGTGAAGATCGCGGGAATCCATTGGATGCGGGAGGCACAGGGCCGATCTGTGTGGAGAACATTAGAGGAGGCCTATGTCCAGCAGTGGTCGTCTATTGGCTGAAATGATGATGACTCTACTATTTACTTTCCTTCACAACTTCGACCAGGTATCTAATGTAGGATTATTAGCTCGAAATAAAATTATCTTTATCGAAATCACTATTTTGTTATGATGACACATGATAAGTCGCCATAAATGTCACTCCTCACAGTGCCGGTAAAACAGCGCGGCAGCACTTCATCGGCGACGTCGTACTTCATTATCGACGGTGTTGAGCGCGGCAAATACAAAATGAAAGAAAAATTTATTTATATACATACGTACTTCCATTTAGGGGATCAATTCTATCAAGAACATTAACTGGTGATTTACAACCGAACGATTTCATGCTAGGCATAAGAGAAAATATTTTAGGCTCGCGAAATATGATTTTTCGACAGAGCCAATCGAATCTGATTCATAAATCTATGGATGCAGGAATCAAATCGTACCTTTTGTTCGAATTCAAGATCCATCAAAACGGGGGTTACTTCGATGTCAGTGCACTAAAACAGTTTTATAGGTTGTTTCGTACTATAAAAATGTTATGACATGCTTCATTATATAAAAACAAGGTAAAATACTAATAAAGTTGACAAGCTGTATTTTATAGGCGCAGGGTCTGACGGATGGCAAGGTCGTAAGGCATTTATGCAAATTTAAGGTTTATTATCAAAATATCGGTTCGGTATTTAGGTCAAGTGAAGGGAGGGAGACATGACGTCCTGTCGTCGACATTACAACGTTATTGAAAAGTTTTCAGCGATCATTTTTTTATGTAAACTTCGGGTGTTGCAGATGTCCATGTTTGGCGGTGATCACTTTCCTTAAGGACCGACGATCTGGTGGAGGTTGCGGGAATCCATTGGATGCGGGCGGCATCAGGACCGATCTGTGTGGAAAACATTGGGGGAGGCTATGTCCAGCAGTGGACGTCTATTGGCTGAAATGATGATAATGAATGACTTACCTTCAGTTGTTGAATAATGAATTTAAACAACATCTCACAGAAGTAGCTTAAGCACTTGTGTTACGGATTGATATCCGTGTCCATGGGCGGCAATAATCGCTTATCATCAGGTGATCTGATTGCTCATCTGCATCTATCATATGACCGTGGGATAGCTCACGCTTCGGCATGAATGGGCCCGCTCTATCGGAGTGATACCACGGCCTCACAGAAAACTGGCGTGAATCAGCATTGTGCTGTGTTTCGCTGCGTGAGTGAGTGTACCGGAGGCCCAATGCGGAGGAAAGGGGGGTACAAAGGTTGGCAGCGCACTTGTGACTCCACTGGTGTCACGAGTGTCCATGTGCGGCGGTAATCGCTTACCGGTGATCCGTCTGCTTGTCTGCCACTTATCACATAAAAAGATCATTAAAAAAAGCATATACTATAAGCCATGGTCATTATAGTAAACAGTTGATACATGAGTATATTAGTTTCAAAAGTAAATAAAGACATCGAAACTATCGAAATCGCAGTTTCTATCGAAATCTAACTTTGAAACGCGTTTTAAAAATATCCGTGGCCGAACAACTGATTTAGAAGCCGAAAATCCCCAGAACAAAATACGTGTTCGTGGTTCAAGCCAGCTTATTTCCATGGCCGTAGTCTTGGACGCGTTTACGATGAAAGCGGGGAATAAAATACTGGCTTGTCTATCTGAAACAAAAAGGTAAAAGCGTGAAGTATTTTAATTGAGGAAAAGCCAGGCTTTGGCAAGAATAGGCCGGCTTGACCGGCTCGATACCACGGGTTCGTAGAAAAGTTATGTGAAGCAGGTCCTGCGTTGTGTTTCACGAGTGATTGTACTGGAGGCCCAATTAGGAAAGAAGGGATAAAAGTTGGCAGCAATTCCGGATAAACATTGTTCAGTGTCTGGGTGTTACAATCTGATGATGTAGGTACCCGTTACACAAGTGCGTAAGCTACATAAGTATGGACCAAGTAGTTCCAGATCGATTTATGTGTTGTTGTCAGATCTATTGAAATTTTATCATTGTTATATTCAAATACCTCGGGCAGACTTTGCAATTGGGTAGAAACAACTTCGAGGATGAGGTGAATAGGACAATTCAGTTAGGTTGGGCAGCGTTTGGAAAACTACGTCGTGTCTTCGTATCGTCGATACCACAGTGCCTAAAGACGAAAGTCTTCAATCAGTGCGTCCTACCCGTCATGACATACATGCCGAAACGTGGACACTTACGGTACGGCTGGTCCACAAGTTAAAGGTCGCCCAGCGGGCTATGGAACGAGCAATGCTCGGCGTCTCTCTCCGCGATCGAATCCGAAATGAGTTGATCCGGCAGAGAACCAAACTCATCGACATTGCTCACCGGATTAGCAAGCTTAAGTGGCAGTGGGCTGGCCATATTAGCCGCAGAACCGACAACCGATGGGGTAAACGAGATCTAGAGTGGAGACCGCGTCTTGGCAAACATAATGTAGGGCGCCCTCTGGCTAGGTGGGGGGACGATCTGCGCAGGATGGCTGGCAAGAGTTGGATGCGAGAAGCCATGGATAGATCACGGTGGCGAACAATTGGAGAGGCCTACGTCCAGCAGTGGACTGCGATAGGCTGATGATGATATTCAAATAAGGTTTGGAGTGGTCTCATTTGGTACCATAGTTATAATGTACAAAATGAATATGCGATTGCGCTTGACTACGTCGTAGTTGCTGCTACGTTTGTTGTAGCTCGTAGCGTCATTCGTAGTAGCTTTCGTAGCTATGTTTGTAGCACTGCTATTATAAACTGACATCTAAAAGATTTAAGTTGCATTGGAATATTATTGAGTATCACTGAAAGAACAATTCCAATGATGAAACGTTGTTAGGAAACCACATCAAGCGATAACGAAGAACACAGTTGACAGAGTCAAAAAGTAATTTTGAGTAAAATATCATCACATGTATTTTATCATAATTATTTTATTGTAAGCTATTTTTTTTATGTGATAGCTGGCAGAAGAGTAGACGGATCACCTGGTGGTAAGCGGTTGCCGCCGCCCATGGACACCCGCGACACCAGTGGAGTCACAAATGCTCGGCCAACCTTTAAACCCTTGCCCCGGATTGGGCCTCCGGTACCCTCACTCACTCCGCGAAACATGGCACAGTGCTTCTTTACGCCGGTTTTCTGTGAGTCCGTGTCTATTACTCCGGTCGAGCCGGTTCATTCATGCCAAAGCGTGGCTCTCCCACGGTCAGATTACGGTATTAAAATCCTTTTTGATTAGGTATCTTATTGACCTTCACCTTAGCTTATATTTCCATACTCCGAGTATAACGTTCACCTGACTTATTTTGGAGAGTGTCAATATCCCGTGTACCTACTTTCGGCTTTAAGTGAAACCTACGAAAAGTGGGAAGTAAACTAGGGGAGTTATTATTTATAAATTATTTAGTTTTAAAACATATACTTTTGACGACCCGTTTGGAACAGTGGTAGTGAACGCTGCCTTTGGTCCAAGGGTTAGCGGGTTCGATCCCCGCACAGTGCAAATATTTGTGTGCATGAACATGTCCGTTTGTATTGGTCTGGGTGTTCCCTATGTATTATAAGTATGTATTTACAAAATCCCTGTTGGTCTAGTGGTTTTAGTACCGGGCCGTGATCTCAGGGAATCGAACCCAGGACGTTCGATACCCGGGTCGAGCGAAAAGTATGTTTCGAATTTTTCGGACATAGCTCGGGTTTGTGATCACCAATCCGCATTTGGCAAGCGTAGTGATTAACCCTAATCCCATCATAGTAGCGATAACTTGATTTCTATGATGGAGGCCTTTGCCCTGCAGTGGGACAGTTTATAGGCTGATTTAAAAAAAATACAAAAGAAAAGTATTATACGTATATATTTGTAATCCCACTGTTGATTCTGATATCCGTAACACAGGTGCTTGAGCTACCTATCTCGGAGTCTGATCAATGTATGTGATGTTGTGAAATATTTATTTATTTATATACTCGTTATTATTTCTCGCTGTTACCTAACCCCAGCCTTTTACCTTAGCACCGAGCTCGGCGTCCGTAGCTCTTTCTACGGCGATATAAATATTTCAGTACAGGAAATTATGCTTCCACCGATACTGTGCCACGCTTTGAATGGAAAGCGATCTTCGACTGGCAGAATGAGAATGGAAACTGAATTATAAACATGTTCTTATTGATAACGCGGAGGTAATTTTTGGGTGAAATTAAGCTTTATTCTAAAGGAGAAAAGGGTCTCTCAGCATATTTCATATAATAATATATCTGAAGGACCGCATCAGAAATGATGTAATCCGACAGAGAACCAGAGTCACCGACATAGCCCACCGAATTAGCAAACTGAAGTGGCAGTGGGCTGATCATATTAGCCGCAGAACTGACAGCCGTTGGAGCCGTACAGTCCTTGAGTGGAGACCGCGACTCGGTAAGCGTAGTGTAGGACGCCCTGCGACAAGATGGGATGATGACATTCGAAGGCTGGCTGGTGTGGGCTGGATGAGAGAGCCCGGAAATCGGGAACAATGGCGTGCATTAGGGGAGACCTATGTCCAGCAGTGGACGAGTGTGGGTTGCTGATGATGATGATGATGATATCCTCCGACCGATTACGACCACGGCGGGCAATCTCATCGTTTAGCCACGTTTACAGGATTTATTATAGTAGCGTGTGCGCAAGTGCACTCTCTTATATTTCATATAAATAGTAACCTAACGTTAATTTGGCTGCGGCGGTAAAAATGACCAAATGTCATTTAGCGGCCTTTTAGCTAGAGGACGTGAGTATAGTGCAACCTTTTGTGAAATAAAGACTATCAATCTATCTATAGTGCTTACGAGCAGTGACACGACTGGAAAGGGCTCAGGAGCAGGCCCAAAGGCAAAATGTGCTTTTCATAGTACAAAAGTAAAGGAGCTAAAGATGCGCAGAACAACTCATTTAAAATACAAAGGAGTTATAACTCTTTTCAAGAAAAGAGTTAATCGCTCTATTACATCTTTAACTCCCAATTAACTACGTAACTCAAAAGACTAAAAAGACTTGCATGATGTGATTGATGCGAATTACCATGGGTTGTCTCATCGACGTGTTTATCCAATCTAATAAATTCAATACAAATAAATAATTTTGAACTTTATTGCAACAGTGGTAGAGTCAGTTATCTCCCCGGATATACTTTTTACTTACGGATTAATGCGCGACGCGTTCCAATCATGCTCCATCCCTTTTCGACTCACAAAATCCCGCTGTAGCGATTTCACTCACTCCTTTACGATCCGTGGTATCAGTCTCGCTCACTTACTCTTTTAACATCTTTAACTCCTTAATAACTCTGTAACTCTAAGACTGAAAAGATTTAAAGACGCATTGATGTGATTGGATTGATGCACATTTTCACAGAAGATATATTTATAAAATAAAAATATCAATATGCAATTTCATTTCAGCCAATAGACGTCCACTGCTGGACATAGGCCTCCCCCAATGTTCTCCACACAGATCGGTCCTGTGCCGCCCGCATCCAATGGATTCCCGCGATCTTCACCAGATCGTCGGTCCACCTTGTGGTGGGCCTGCCACGGCTGCGACCTCCTGTGCGTGGCCTCCACTCCAGGACCTTTCTGCCCCAAAGCCCGACTGTTCTCCTCGCTATGTGCCCTGCCCATTGCCACTTGAGGCATGCAATCCTTTGGGCTATGTCTGTAACCTTAGTTCTCCTGCGGATCTCATCATTTCTGATACGATCACGCAGGGAGACTCCGAGCATAGTACAAACTTTTGCTCCGACCCGGGACCACTTACGCATCCGTTGTCGCTTTAAGGTGGCGGGTAGGGCACACTAGCAACGCCAAACGATTTTAATTTTTAGCTACTAAACCGGAAAATTAATTCATGCCAAAAGCGGCCACTTTTGGCGTGAATCTATTTTTTGTGTAAGCGTTGGACCCAACATTTGTGCATGGTTAATCAATAACCAAAATTGTTTAAAATAGACCCGGTTTAGTAGCTAAAAATTAAAATCTATTGGCATCGCTAGTATGCCCTACCCGTCACCTGAACGCGCGACCCACTACCTACTCCACAATCGACTGATTGCCTTCGCCTGAGACTGCCTCGATAGTGATAAAATATCATGTAGATGAAACACTTTGAACCATATCTCTCATTTATTTACGTGCCCATAGTTTGCCATTGCTGCCGACGCTGCCGTAGCTGGACCATAGCCACTCGCAATACCGCTTATCTGGCTCGATGCCAACCTTGGTAGACAGTCGTCGCAATTCGGCGGTTAGTGGCTGGCAGGTGCTGATACCTACTCAGCATTATTTTTACTGATAGTTTATTGAAAGGACATCCAATGTAGCTCATGATCCTATGTGTATAGGAATACTAAAATTGGCACCCAGTCTATGTTTCACTACCACAGATTACTAAACAGAATCTCTACTACTTTGATTACATTTCAGCGTGACCGTTAGGAAAATGGATATTTGTTGACGGATACCTAGTGAAGCGGTGAAGACGGTTTTCATCATTTGCATGTGTCGTCATCACTTTTCATTGGGTGAACTGAAAAGCAATATATTAATACGAGTGATATTTGTCCCCCCCCCTGGGTTAGTATTCTTTTTCTATGGTTGTTACTTAGACAATAAACAGGCGGACAATAAATGATCTAAGGGTTGTTATCACAATCGGTCAATCTCAGGTTTAAAGAAAAAAAACACATAACAGAATATATCATAAAAAAGTGTCGAAAACAATATTTTCGCGGAACGTCACCGACTGGCGATGAGTATTAAGTTTTTTATAGCGACAGCGGTTTGTTTGTCAGTGCCATCGGAATTGAATGAAATTCTACATAATTCTAATTTTATTGTATTCTATTTTTATTCAAAATTTTATCTTATTTAATTTAATTAAATTATTTTATCATATTTAAAGTAATTCAAATATATTAATTAAAACATATTTATATTGTATTTTTCCTTTTTTTTAATTTGATGTGTTATTTCATAATATAGTAGTGATTTATAATTTAATGTTGCTTGTTATAATTAGTCATTGACATGCTGTTTACACATATTTTTGGATTTACAGTCTACCATGACTGCACAGTTACTATGTATTATCTTTATTTTTTATCTACTGTAACTCTGTTGTGCGTAACTAATAAATAAAAAAAAATCGAAGTTTGCTACATAAATAAATCGTATTGTCGACTCAAATCAAAATTTTACTTATGTTTTGTTATTCATGTAAGGTTTCGATCGATATTATTAATATAGATTGCAGATATTCATAATACCCTTTGGATATTGCAATAAAATCTGACAGATATTGATGAGCGACGACAATCACTAATCGGTGACCCGATTGTTTGTTTGTCTCACCTCTAGAATAAAAAGGAGGTACAAAGCCGTCATCTTTCTGACTCAGGACAGACTTTCAGATTTTTCAAATTTGAGATTAGTAATAATGTGGGTTTGAAATCTGAGCCATTGACTCACATGACTTTACTATCACTAAAAATCTTGCATAATACTTCTTCCTTATAGGAGTCGTTCATAAAGGAAAGGAATTCACGTGATGCTATTTTTAATTACGTTGCATAATAAATTTCTTTGTTTTGAACTGGACTAGCTAATATTAATGTCGAGCGCTTTTATTTTATTGTTCACCTCAAAACAGGCATAAATTGAACATGCAAAAAAAAATTGGATAGGTGTTTTATAAATAAAGAAAAATATGGACAGTTTGAATTTTTATCTTTATAACTAGTATAATAGATAAACGCGTATTACGAGTATATGAACAACTTTTCTGTATATTTCATATCTTATTTGAAGAACGTAATATCTGCGTATACTTTTTACAAGAACGAAAAATATTGTTTGTAGTAAAAAAGTAACAAAACTAAATACACACATTCGCCTAAGAAATTTATTTCGGGTCGTTGAAATGGAGTTGAAACAAAAATGTTACGAACACAACTTTCACGTTTGTCAAATCAATGTGTTTTGTACAAAGAAGTTTCATAAACATTCAGACTCATACGTTTTTATGTGCCCACATCTTTCTTGACTGATCTCAAACATAACTCATAAGCAAAAGACATTGCTAGATTAAACACGAACTCACTCGTACACAAATGGATTCCCGCCATCTCAAGAAAATCCTTGTCATTCCCAGCACAGTCAGAAAACAAAACTTCACTTTAAAAACTTGCACACATCTAATGGCACAAAGATAAAACTCCTTTGTTTTCATCTGAAAACTAAAACCTCACTCATGTATGCAGACTGAAACTTGAACTTTCGACAAAAGGACGTCTTGCGGGAACTGAAGAAAGCCAAAAGATGCCGTGGAGACGCTAAAATCTGATACGATTCATTAGTGTAATGACCTTTTAATATTTAAGTTGGTTCTTTGATCGAAAGGGCTTGAGAAGCGCGCTACTGCTGGGGGCTTGGGCACCTCAGCCTTTGACTGGCGTGGGAAGTGGCGAGTCCTTACCTTTGTGTGCGTGAATACCTCTTCACTTTTCGACACATTCCCGTCTCTGAGACGAAATTTTAGGGTGTTGTATATTTTAAGGCTAGTCACATAATATTCAAAGCAATAGGCGGATTAATGAATATGTTTACGCAGTGCGTGCTGTTCACCTACCTTTGTAAGAGTACACATCTGATGACATCGATGGCGTAGTTGCTAGGATGTTGGTCAAAGTTTAGAATTTCAGCGTTTAATTCCCGGTTAGATCAATTAAAGAGTTTTTTTATGCTAGAGGCGACAACAAGCAAGGGGGTCTCCTTAGAAAGCAATCAACGCTGCCCAGGAACATCCACGAAATCAGAGAGATCGCTAACTAATGTGGTACAGATCAAATGTAAAAACTTGTAAATTATGTCAAGCAGCCGTTTTCACTAAAGTGGCTGTGTGAGTGAGGATACCAATCCGGGAGAAAGGAGGGTTTTAAGGTTGGCAGCGCACTTGTGATTCCACTGGTGTCGCGGGTGTCTATGGGCGGCGGCAATCGCTTACCATCAGGAAATTCGACTGCTCGTCTGCCTATTATCACATAAAAAAAAAAATGGATTGTTCGCCGCCAGAAACTTATACTGGTGGACAGTTCGAGTTGGAGAATCTCACGTGATAGCTTAGTTGTCACTGATTAATTTGAACTTAAATTTAAAGTTATAGTCGTAATTTAGCTTTATGTTTATAGATAATATCAAACTGATAGATAGATAGACAATTTATTTATTCGCATCAACATAAGACACGCAATAAAAGTTTGCAATTTAAAAAAAAAAAGGAAAAAAGGGCATAGAAAATTAATACAACATTAAAACTAAAATTACTGAATGGGTATTCGTTTGCCCACGTGCTAATGCTTTGCGTGTCGCAGTGATACATAATGGCAATAGCTCAGCAATTTGGTTCACCGAGTGGCAAATTGCTGATTTTCAGCTACTGCCTGACGGAAACGCTAACAGGCGTCATTATTCGGTGACTCCGTACTTGAGATAATTTACAATATGTAGTATTAAATTAGAAAAAATATATGTATTAATACTATAATCACATACTAAGTATATAAATGATAATGCCGACTCACTGTTCTCTTAGCAAACAGCAAATACAACCTCAAAACCGGGCACAATTCTCAGATATTCGCATTTAATTAAATCTTCAGTTCATCTCGTCACGAGGCCCCTTCTCTGCATTTCTCAGTATGTGGTCTTCGAGAACGTTCCTTGCGCATTGGTCGGGTTGAGATTTGCCAATTGCCATTTGCATCTGCTAACTAATCCTATTAATTATAAACGCCTCTATTATATTGTGACTGCCTCGGTGGCGTAGTTGTTATTGGGTCGCACTAAAAAGCGACAGCTGAGCAAGAGGTCCCAGGTTCGATCCCCGGTTCGAGCCATAAATTTGTACCCAAGTTTTCGGTAAGAAATTCTTAGTGTCAGCCCGCAGTCTGGAAGTGGGTGGTCTTGTACCCCGTGCCTCGACAAACACGTCAAGCCGTTGATTCTGCGCCCAATACCTCTCCGGTCGTGTCATCCTGGTGTCCCATCGGAATATGAGGGTAAGAGAATAGAGAGTGTACTTGTGTTTTCTCACACTCTTAAGCATATATCCTGCGTACGTAGCTGAGTATGGCAATCACCCCTCATGTGATTGAGGGAGGCCCGTGCCCCAGCAGTGGGGGCTTAAATGGGCTGATGACGTAGCTGATCGTTGAGATTTGTCGCCGTAGCCGTTATCGGTTGGAGGATATTATTATTATAAACTTGAAAGTTTTTGAGGATGTAAGTAAGTACGTAACATGGAACTAGAAAACCCTTTTCGGAAAAAAACGGTACAGAGTGTGAAAGAGATCCAACCGGCCCTGACGCAGATTCTATACAGCAGCGGTAGAGAAAAAACGTCGCCCAGCACGTCACCCCAGTACTAACGGCCTCGCGCAATTTTTGAAGTATGGCTTTCTATGAAATGGCACAATCTGTTTAACATGTATGTACGTAAGGATGTTTTTTACTCTTTCACGTGAAAACTTCACAATAATATGGCCTACATTTCAGAATAACACAAAGGCCTGTGAGAAAGTATATAAATATGTATGTTGATCTTCCACGTAAAAACTACGAAATTGATTTTGATGAAACTTGACAATAATATAGTTTACATATCTAAATAATGTAAATATAAATATTTCACTACATCACATACATTGATCTGACTCCGAGATAGGTAGCTCAAGCACCTGTGTTACGGATATCAGAATCAATAGTGGGAGTACAAATAGATACATATAATATTTTTCTTTTGTAAATACATACCTATAATACATAGAAAACACTTAGACCGATGGGTTATACCAGTGTGTATCATAGGGATTAGCATGTAGTCTTTTTGAATTATTCACAAAGATAAATTGTTTATTAACCAAAAAATAAGGATAATTCTATCACGACTCGGGTGAACCTGCGCGGCGCAGCTAGTGTAGATATAGGTAAAATTCTTTATGCTTAAAACACTGATCTTATAGTTCTTTTTAAAAATCCAGAGTTTTACGCGTGAATTTAGTTGTTAGGCATAACTACGTAAGATATTGCTATCATCTTCATTAAAGCTGTAAGTAAAGTCTACATAAAATGGGAGCAAACTTACAAACTGACTCCACTGAGAATCAATCTTGGAACCCTAAGTAAACATCGCGTAGAAACTCGCTTCATAATTAAAAGTATCAAAATCTCATTTAATTTTTATAACCCTTCACTCATCCGCGTCGGTCTAAACTTCCCGTTGAAATAAAAACTTTTCTTCTCAAATGCACCGCTAGTGTTGTCGATAATCAGTTAGTCGATGCAAGGGCAGAAATCTTTATCCTATAACTAGACTGCGCTTGCGTCGCTCACGCAGATTTATCCAGTCACAAAAACGTAATACGTTTTGTTGTGTTTTGATGGTTTACACCACGTCTATTGCTATTGTAACTTCATACCAGACTCAAACCTCTCCTTTTCCAAACTAAGATTTCTTACTACTGATAGTGTGTTAATTTATAGGGCGACGATACTCAATAACTTTAAATTCAGTTTTACGTACTGTGGCGACTGGGCTGTATGATAAATCACGTTAGTGAGGGGATGCCAGTAAAATCCACGGATAATGGCAATTACTATATTTTCCAGCGAAGAGATAAAAGACAGCAAAAACAAAACAATAATATATCAAATCCAGTAAAAAAGTATAAAACATAAACAATATAGGTAAAACAGGCTGGTTAAGCCGTCTATCCTCAACATGTATTAATTTTTTGCATATAAAATGACAAGCCCTTTTCTCTATAAATAAAATAATTTTTAAAACCATCCGTTTTCAAGTTATCATTACAAGCATGCAAAAATATATTCATTTGTGTAATAAAATATTAATTAAGAAATACAGACAAAAATAATCGATAAAATATTCTAAATTCAACAACACTAAAGCGCTACAATGCGAAATTCCGTAAGCAACATTATTTCATACTGAGCCCTCAGTTGAAAGGGTTGAATCCTCTGGGAGGTGTCGAATCGTTCAAACGAACTCACTAACACTCTCCCCAGGGCTTGATGCACCCGGTAAACGGAGGTCCAAGTTATGAGGGAATGGTATAAAAGTGACTGTCTACTTCACTAGCTTAGATTTAGAAGACTTAAATATGTGCTTTCGCTTTCAATATACGAGTTCCAAGGGAAAATTTATAACATAGTGAGGTACACTTTCTCATATTCTTTTTATTAGTTGGCAGTTCGTAATAAAAAATAATGACGGCATGAAAGACGTTACAGCTTAATAGCTTTAAAAAAATCCAATCATTAAATGAAATTCTACAACTAAAATGTGCAGCCAAGAAAATATTAAGGTGACGTGTAGAGCACACTAGCGACGCCAATTGATTTAAATTGTTAGCAACCAAACCGGATGTCTTTTTAACAATTTCGAAGCTGCAGCCTCTCGGAAAGCACTTATACTAATTATTTAATACTTATACAAGTATTAAATAACTCTTGGGTTTGCTATTCTACTCAAAAATTGAATTACCGGCAAAAACGGACACTTCTGGCGTTAATCCAAATTTAGTGTGCAAAAACAGATCGAAAAGTAGTGCACGATTATTAAATAAATAGTATAAATGTTTGCTCCTCAGAGACTCCTGCTCGAAAATTGTTTAAAATAGATCCGGTTTAGTAGCTAACAATTTAAATCGATTGGTATCCCTAGTTAGGGCTACCGTTGCCTTAATGAAATACAGGTGTTTTTTTCAACTGAATTCGGAATTCCGAAGGTGCAATGGTAAGATAGCAGTCGCTTTATTGTGAATGTTAGGTATATCAGACAAACCAAATCCTAGGTCATGATCGAAGCATAACTTTTTTTTTTTTGGGCTATCCGACCTCTTCGTGGCCAACCGGAAACGATATGTCGAAACGCTGGATGACTTTTTTCTTTTCGTACCTACTTCATTTCTTGTGTTTTCCTGCCTTCTCTCATCACTTGAAAAGTCCGCTAATACGTACCGCGTCTCGTGAATATTACAAAACTGCAATTTCCGTATCAACGGCCCATAAATACTTAATGCACCAAACGCATTCTCTATTCACACGCCCGTGTAACCTATCCGTTGCAAGCATACCTCTTTTAGTATGTATAGGGTTAATCCTATTCAATTTTATGGAAAATTATAGCCAAGTTTGGATCAGTTGAAGAATGTAAAAGTTGATACAATGAAAGAATACGTCAGCTTCAGTTAGTTACTCAGTTATTACAAATTATTATGTTACTCCTCATCATCTTAGCGTGTAATTCCCAGTTGCATCCAAAGCTGTCACCCTGGAGCCCTTGGTACGCTTGGAATATGATTCAGGATTTGGGGAGTCTGGTAATTACAATTACGCGACTGCCGTCTGACCTTCGCAACCCTTAAGGGAATCAGTCCAACTGAATCATGGTTACACGTTTTAGAAACTATCCGAATCGGCAGGTTCACGATGTTTTCTCTTACAAATTGTCATAAAAAAGTAAATTGATCTGACCTAACTTTGACCTAACACCTTAGCTCCTACTCCATTGAGTTTATGCATATGAAAATGCAACTCAAGACTCTCAAGATGACAATCTTCAATGCGTGTGTGTTGCTAGTGATGACATACGGAATCGAAACGTGGCCGCTTACAATGTGCCGATTAAGAAGGCTCAAAGTCATCTAGTGAGTAATGGAGAGGGCTATGCTCTGAGTCTCCCTGATCGTATCAGAAATGATGAGATCCGCAGGTGAATTAAGGTCACAAACATAGCCCAAAGGATTGCATGTCTCAAGTGGCAATGGGCAGGGTACATAGCGAGGAGAACAGACAGCCGTTGGGGCGGATAGGTCCTCGAATGGAGGCCACGTACAGGAAGTCGCTGCCGTGGCAGGCCCCCCATAAGGTGGACTGACGATCTGGTGAAGATCGCAGGAATCCATTGGATGGGGGCGGCGCAGGATCGATCTGTGTGGAGAACATTGGCTGAGGCCTATGGCTGAGACGTCTATTGGCTGAAATGATGGTATGAAAATGTATTATTGTTTGAAGTCAAAATTATATACTTTATTTACTTATACACAAAGCGATGACAAGAGCTTATTATTGCAATCCCCAGAGGCGAGAGGCCACTTCAGCCCAAAGTGGCGGACACGCCATATTATTGGACGTCTTGATTAACTCTCACGAGACAATCGATATGGCATTTCCTTAATATTGACTGGGGACGTTTATTCTGCGTTCTGTAATCAACTGGTCTGTTAAAAATACAATGGTATTGTGAATCCTACGGTAGAGCAGTAGCTAGTAAGTCATACATACTTTAAAGTGACATCTGCGTTAGTGCGAGACGTGGTAATTTTACTCCCTGGGGTTCACCTTAGGAAAATAAAAAGCGTGTTAGATGTTTTGATGACATTTCGTCATTTTGATAGTGAGAGAGCGGGGTTGAAGTTAGTATGAAAACTCATTTTTAAATACATATGTGCAAGCGGAGCCGTAGGCATATTCTTTCCTACATAAAACCAACGTAGGTATTATGCGTTACACCTGAATAAAACCTTTTCATTTCTGTCGAATTGCGTGTACCTAAATGTCGTCTGAGTAAAAATACGTCACGTTTCGCTTTAGGGAAGGCCTTTGGATAAATGTGTATTACGTCACAGTATAATTATTTCCTAAAGCAAGACGAACACTATATAGTTTACAATACATCATCGCCCACATCAGTCCCCTTGCGTGATCCTATTAGAAAAAATGAGATCCGCAGGAGAACTAAGGTCACAGACATAGCCCAAAGGATTGCAAGTCTCAATTGGCAATGGGTAGGGCAAATAGCGAGGAGAACAGAAGGTCCTTGAGTGGAGGCCACATACAAAAAGTCGCAGCCGTAACAGGCCCCTCACAAGGTAGACCGGCGATCTGGTGAAGGTCGCGGGACTCCATTGGATGCAGGCGGTACAGGACCGATCTGTGTGGAGAATATTGGGGGAGGCCGATGTACACAGCAGTGGACGTCTATTGGCTAAAATGATGATGATGATATCATCGCTCCTTACAAACCTGCCAGACCAGCAGACGGATCACCTGGGATAGGAATCGATCACCGCCCATCAAAGGTGGTTCTACACCTGTAGAATCATAAGTGCGCGGTCATGTTTTCCCCTTCCTCCCAAATTGAACCTTCGTTACACTTACTCACTCGTCAAAATGTAGAGTATGCCTACTCTGCTGCTTCAGACCTATTTTCTGTAAGACCGTATCACCTTAAGGTGTTATCATCACCAGTAAAACTAACCTGTGTGTCGAACATTTTGCACGAGCATTTTGCATACGTAACATTTTGCATAGTTAATATGTAATTCAGCTGCTGCCGAAAAATGAGACACTAGAAAGCATGAAAAAAAAAGTTCTCCGAAAAAAAACCGCCTTCAAAAACCACGAACTAAAAAGTGTAAAATAATATTTAAACACTTCAGATAACATTTTATAACGGTACACTCGAAAATGGTGTTAATGAAGTCGGCGCCTAAGTCCCCGTTGAATAATTTAATTTCACTAACATCTTTTCTCGAGTGTACTGTTATAAATAAATTATCCAAAGGGTTAAAAATATTATTTTACACTTTTTAGTGCGTGGTCTTAAAGGCGGTTTTTTTGTAGATTTTTTTTAATAGATATTATTTGAACTGTAGGAAATGTAGATTTTGAGCTAAAATTTTTGACCTTATCCTTTTTCGAAGATAAAAATGGTTTTGCTCCATAACTGTCTCGCTAGGAAATTTTATACTGGGGTGCAATTTTACGGTAACGAAGTAGGTAGGCAGTGGATTCCGTTTCGCCGACACGAGTGAAATATGAATAACGCACTACATAAGTCAAGAGGTAGAAGGCATATCTATCTATGCTAATTCTAAGAGTAAAGAAACATGTGTTTTGATTGTGAGCAAGTGGATTAAATTAAGACGTAGGGAGGGAGAGGATCGAGGAAGCCAAGAGGAACTTAAGGTGGGCGCTGGCCAGTGGCTACATCTGTGGCAGTTGCTGCCATACACCCGTCTGAAGGTGGTAGAAAGAGTATACAGTGTGTTGTTTCTTTGTGTGAGCTTTTCCCATCCTGTTCAGTTGTTGCGTTATGGAGGAGCCACGGGAGGGTTAAGTGCCTAAACTAAATTAAACATAACATAACTTAGGGACCTTCTAGAGAAGAGCTTATTCATTTTTAAAAAGGCCGGCAACACATTAGCAATCTCTCTGATTTCGTGGATGTTCATGGGTGGCGTTGATTACTTTCCATCAGGTGACTCGCTTGCTCGTTTGTTCACCTCTTTTTTTCTTTTTTTTATGTGATAGGTGGCCGACGAGCTGACGGGTCACCTGATTGGAAGCAATTGCCGCCGCCCATGGCGCCCGCGACACCATTGGAGTCCCAAGTGCGCTGCCAATCTTTTAACCCCCCTTTCCCCCGAATTGGGCCTCCGGAACCCTCACTGCTGCCGAAACACAGCACAGTGCTGCTTCACGCTGTTTTTCTGGTAGGCCGTGGTATCACTCCGGTCGAGCCGGCCAATTCATGCCAAAGCGTGGCTCTCCCACGGTATCCTCTAGCATAAAAAAAATAAAACGTTGGCACAGCTTCTGCTCTGTGGCTCTGTTTATTATTTGCGTATTCTTCAGACTTCTGACTGTCTCGATAGCGCAGTGCGTAGTGGGTCGCACTTTAAAGCCACGGCTGCGCAAGAGGTCCCGGGTTCGATCCCCAGACCGGGCGAAAAATTTATTCCTATGTTTTCGGTTAAGAAATTCTTAGTGTCAGCTCGTAGTCTGGAAGTTGGCAGTCTTGTACCCCCATGCCACGAAATGCGCGTTAAGCCGTTGGTCCTGCACCCGATCCCCTTCTGGTGTCCTTTCGGATTATGAGAGGAATAGAGAGTGCACTTGCGTTTGCGCACACTCTTGAGAACTATAATATATCATGCGTATGTGGTCGATCGTTGAGATTGGCCGCCGTAGCCGTAATCGGTTGGAGGATGTTATCCCTCTGACCCAGCTAATGCAGTACCAGTATGAACCCAAGTGGCAGAGTAGCCTCTTCTTTGATCAGCCACAGGAGGCCATGAAAACAACTGACATGGTAATCTATGGCGTCCATTTGAACAAGTCAAGACATGTTAGATACATGTGGAATTAATTCCGAATTGGAATCAACTTCTCGCAGTGGTATTTTCGAACCGGTACGACATTGAGATCTTCAAGAAACGAGCCTTCCCAAAAGGCACACATCTCCACTTCCTTCTGGTGTGGCTGATGTCCATGGGTGGCGGTGATCACTTACCATCAGATGATTCACTTGCTCGTCTGCCTCCCTTTCTCATAAAGTAAATGTCGATCAAACTCTTCTCCTCTATAGGCAATGAGAGAAAACCTAAAGAGGTTTTCTGGATATAATCTATCTATTCGTCTTTTTGGAAAGAGACTATAAGAGACCCGCTGGTGGTACATAACTCGACCGTGCACCGTTGGTCGGGTAGCGTAAGGTGCTATTGCATATGGTGTATCATCATCCTCCTACGCTTTTCCCAGGTTATCTGGCGTCGGCGCAGTATGTCTTTCTTTTCCATATGTCCCTGTCATTTGTCATCGAATCATCCACCCCTTTTCCTGTGTCCCATGTCATTCTTCACACAATCCATCCATCTCTCTTTCGGCCGTCCTCTGTTCCTCCACCCACTTATATTTACACTCATCACTCTTTTGGTTACATGTACTTCCCCTCTTCTTATTACCTGGCCATACCAGCAAAGACGGCGTATGCCTGTCTAATAATAATGCCTAGTGCATATGGCAGGTGAAACTCCTCTTTCGAGATCAAAATAGGTAGCGTTATGCAGCGTAAGAGGAGGATAAATAAATTGAGACAACATCACACATATTGTCCTGGTCCCAGACTAAAGTTTTCCCTTGTACTATGGAAACCAAAAACCAATGACGGTACCAAAAACACACAGACCCAACACAAATATCTGTTTCATCAATTTGGTTCGGGAATCACCGTGCGTGGGCGATGTGGGAAGGGAGAGTAATTTCCCAGAGATTTTTTTACATACAACATTTTTAGATATTCTACCTGCTTACTTTGCTTATTGTAATACACATCAGGGAAATGAAAGTTACACCTGGTTTATCCGGAAACTTAATCGGTAAAATCCATGCCGGGAGCTTTTCATTGTCCGAATTAATATTGGAAAACGGATTTTCTCGATACGGATAGAAGGGTAAATCCGCTACTTCTATTTCTAGGACAAATACATTTATTGGAAAGTTATTTATGAGCCTTGACTTTGAACCCCCTTTGCATATTACCTATTTTCATAGAAGGATTGTTTAATCCTCGTATTTAAATTAAGATGTTAGCATGACTTTTCAAAGAAGTTTTATTGTTTTCAGATTGGTAACATTCACTTTCTAGAATCATATCGACTGACTTGATGTTGCATTTGGTTGTGACCCTGCTTCATACGCCAAAGGTCGTGGGTTCGGTCCCCACCCTGGAAAAACATTCGTGTAATAAACCCTTATGTGTTTTCAGTGTAAGGTTGTAATAAATATATTAAGTATGTATTTGTAATTTCTCTGTTGTTTGATATTCGTAACACTTTCTTAACGCTTTAATCGGATAAAAATAATAACATATCTTGTATAATATTTTTAATCATTATTTTTAAAGATTTTTTTCGTAGACACAAAACATGCTGTGTACACTTTGTAAACACAAAACATGCTGTGTACACTTTTTTTGGGTTATAGTCTAGGCTAATTTGTTTGAATGTTGCATAGATTTACTTTTATTGACTTTAATCTGTCTGTGTACCTATAAATAAATATATAAAAGCTACTTAGTACGGAATCAGGTCAATGTATGAGATGTATGAATTTATTATTTATTATATCATACATACATTATTTTGGCGTATAACAAATTTCATTGAAGAAATATTGATAAAATTTTATCCCTATCATTTAAATAAGTCAGTATGTTAATTCCTTTTTTTACAAAAAGTGTGGCCACATTAATCGGGCGGGCCACTAAACGTGTTTAACACATAAACTTCGACGCGATCAAGTGAGAAAATGGCCGGCGGTTATGCACTAACTTCGTGTTGATAAAATTCACATTAATCCTGAATTAATATTCATAACCGTAATGCTAAAGTTTGCTAGTGAAACTGGAAATCGGTCACAATGATAACATTTTATTCAATGGTACTAAGAGCAGATTCGACCAACCTCATTCATCAGAATGACAGTGCTATATCGTAGATTTGGTATGGACTTAATCTATAGTATAGCGCTGTTATTTGAAAAAAATCTTGTTATGCGATAGATTTTATCCACGGATACAAATTCAATCATTTTTTAACGATAAATCTATGGCATAGCGCATTTATATGCAGTGCAAAATAAAAACCAACTACACAGTCTGCCAACTATCACATAAAGAATAACGAACAATCAACACCTATTGTAATGGTAAATCCATAAACAGCTAATTTTGACAGAATAATTTACATTTTTAGTGGCGTTGTCACTGCTATTTTTGTCTTTTATTATTACCTGTATAACCCTACTTAACAAAAATATCCCGGTGACAATTCATATTGTTGGGTATCAGTTCATTCTCGTGACATATAGTATAGCTCATAGAGTAAGGTAATAATCTATACCGGCTTTGGATTAACACAATTGAGTATATTACGAATATAATATAACGGAGTAAATTCTCCTATGGATAGTTTTTTTCTTATGTAATAGGTGGCAGACGAGCAGACGGATCACTTGATGGTAAGTGATTGCTGCCGCCCATGGACACCCGCGACACTAGTGGAGTCACAAGTGTGCTGCCAACCTTTCCCATGGTTTGGGCCTTTGGTACCCCCACTCACGCAGCGAAACTATTATTGTTTTCTGTGAGGCCGTGGTATCACTCCGGTCGAGCCGGTTAGTTATTGTCTTATAACTGTCATGTTGCTCGAATTCGCCCGTAGTGTATTTACAAGTAATAGTTTGCCACATCCACGAAGACAAATAATAAATAGTAACTAGCATTATATTTGCATTCTATCAAATCTTTATCAAATTTCACTTTTTAAGATGTCTTTGGTGTTTTTCTATCAAGCATTTAAGACCCTACCAATAGACGGGTATTACCCGTGTCGGGAAGCTAATGAGCTTAGTTACCATTTAAGTGTTCGAAACAAAGTTCTCACCCCATTAATATTAATTATAAGAGCATAAACACTCCATACCATCAAAGAACAACGCAACAGTGAGCTTCCCGAAAACAAAGCAAAAGTAGTGTGCAAAATAAAACTTCCTGGCTATATTCCCTGAAACGGCGTGTTTGAGTTTACACTAACTTCTTCTGGGGGAATAATCTCGCTCGTGCACTCACGCAGTGAGGGAGACGGACGTAGAGTAAAGATTTATGGCAATAACTTTGCTGTTTGGCACAGCAAGGAACTAAACGGAATGGACCATTTTTACAAAAACGTCACAGAACTTCACGAAAATGTCACAAACGGAGAGCCACGCTTCGGTATGAATGGGCCGGCTCGACCGGAATAATACCACGACCTCACAGATAACCGGCGTGAAGCAGCAGTATGCTGTGTTTCGCTCGTGAGTGAGGGTACCGGAGGCTCAATCCGAAAGGGGGGTTTAAAGGTTAGCAGCGCTCTTCTGACTTGAACAAATAATAGCATCGATAGTTTTGATCGATAGTTTAGCAAGCTTAAGTGGCAGTGGGCTGGCCATATTAGCCGCAGAACCGACAACCGATGGGGTAAACGAGTTCTGGAGTGGAGACCGCGTCTTGGCAAACGTAATGTAGGGCGCCCTCTGGCTAGGTGGGAGGACGTTCTGCGCAGGATAGCTGGCAAGAGCTGGATGCGAGAAGCCATGGATAGATCACAGTGGCGAACAATTGGAGAGGCCTACGTCCAGCAGTGGACTGCGATAGGTTGATGATGATGATGATGATGATGATAGTTTTGACCAATAGCAATACAATCCATAGTACTATCGATAGTCTGAATGATTTTCTAGGTCAACTATCGATAGTTCTAAGTAGTATATGTAGTTCAAAGTCTAAAATAAGTGCGTCGTCTTTTTATGTTTAAAGTAGGTGTATTTAAGGTTTTTCAGAAATGACTTTACATGAAGGAAAAACAAGAGAGAGCGATGCTTTGGATATTCGGACACCGTACCTCAAAATATTACTATACGCCCCCTTTTTTCCGGCCAACTCTAATTCGGCGTCTCCGTGGAAGATAAACTATTTTATAGCTTCTCATCACTATCAATATCACAGTCGAAGACATCAGACTAATTAATTAGATTCGAATAGGTGTAAACAACTATTCGAGTCATTGCAATTATTCCAAGTAAGTCAGTCAGCTGGATCGAGATAATGAGTCAGTTTCTTAACAACTACTAATAAAGCTAGACGCGCGTTAGGATGTCTTCAGAGTTTTGCCTTGTTAATTAGTTCTTTGTTATTTTTTCACTTCAAAATACAGTTTTCTAGCCAGTTGTTTCAATGGGCACTGCGTTTTTCTTTATACTTTCTTGGAAATTTGAGCTGTTTTTTTTTTATTTTTATCTAAAAGCGCAAAAAAGTCCACCTCATTTTAGCGTGTAATATGCAGTTCCGTCCAAAGCTGTCCTTCGGAGCCCCAGGTACACTTGGTCCTTGATCCAGGACTCGAGAAGTCTGCTAATTATAATTAAGCGACTGTCGTCTGACCTTCGCATATTATATATATGATAACCACCTAAAAGCGCTAAACAAATATACTAACTCATTAATATTGATATAATTACTCGTGTAATACGATGAAGTCATCGTCAGCCCATTTAAGTCCCCAATGCTGGGGCAAGGAGCCTCACTCAATCACGTGAGGGGTAATTGCAATACTCACCACGCTTAGCAGACGGGTTGGCGAGGGTTTTGATATAAATGCAGAGTTTCCCTTCTCTGGGTGCTGATGATCATGCCAGCAGCTTTACCTTAGTCGCCTTTTACGACACCTCGGTAAGAGTGAGGGTGGCCTATTCTACTCAGCCGAGGACCACACGGCACGGTACGATGAAGTAGTCGATAAGTAACTGTTATTGTTCGGTTCATCATCATTATTTTTTTTAATTTTTCCAACGCCTGGTTGTTTGTTATTTTTGTGATTTGTAATAGATTTTCTAAACCTAACCTAGTATATTATATGCATAGGTAGACATGCAATTTTTGAGATAAATAACAATGGGCGTTATGAATGTACGAAAAAAGAAGGATACATTTAACAACAGATCATAGAAAAATGAGGCGGTCATTTCAACGCACACAAAATGTAAAACCGCCATAGGCGATCATAATCTCGCCCCTGCAATCGAAACGCAACGGCTCGAGAAATATTGGAATCCGTCCAATAAGTTGTAGTAATGAAAACAACTTTACAGCGGGCACCTAAGACGTTCGCAATTTCCGAACGAAATCTTTGTACGTTTTATGAGCAAGACAATGGTTGTTTACTGGCCGGCTGGCAGACGGCCGGAGCGCCGATGCGGACAACTCATTTTACGCTCCATGTCGTCAACTCTATCGGCGGACTATTCTCGACAGCCGATCGTGGATGATTCACTATTTTTAATGTACTAACTTGCAAAAGAACAGAGAGGTAGAGTACCTTTTTTTGACAGTAGGATAACCTTGCTACGTCATGAATGGGTCGGATCGACCGAAGTTGATGAAGGCCTCAAATAGCTGCTTCACTGGCTTAAAGCAGAAGGCGAATCTAGAGAAGGGGCGTTTAAAGGTTAAAGGAGTGCTCATCTGCCACCTAACATATTAAAAGAATCAATAATATTGATAGTGCATTACAAAAAAGTTTACTTCGCACTAGCGTTCGATTCGGTAAATCCTAAACGTCACCGTTACATCTATCTCTTTTAAATATAAGTCCGAAATAACCATTGAACTACAAAACGCGCGCTTTAAACGGAATGTGCCATTTTCGGAAAAAAACGTCACAGACTATGAAAAATATGCAACCGGCCCTGACGCAGCTTTAATGCATCTCTATACGGAGTAGAAAAAGAACGTCACCCAGCACGCCACCCTAGTACTAACGGTTTCGCGCAGATTTTCAAGTGTGACTTTCATAGAAAGCATTAGAAGGCCATAGTTGAAAATCCGGCTCAAGAATCCAGAAAAAAATCAAGGCTCAGGTTTAGGTTCTGTCTGTGGAAATAGAAGGCAAATAATTCGCTTTATTTGTACTTTTTATTCGCGATTTAAAATTATTTGACTATGCCAATATTTCACATTCATACATGCTAACTTTCTTAAAAATTTGTTATAATAGTATCTTAAAACTTTCCTACCGTGAATATTGATAGAGAGTCATCAAGATGTTAAAACTAGACTGGATATTCTTCATCCAGAATACGGATGCGACTTATTAATTTAAAAGCGTTTGACTAATTTTCTGCTCCTTTAATTCAATGTTAAGCTTTTGCTATTGTTTAGTGTTTATTTTAAAGTTGATTTTATGGAAACTTTTACAGTTAAGGTCTATAATAAGGTCTATAGTAAAACATCAACTTTGCTTCTGTAACTATAGATTCAATATATTGTGTATCGAGTCATGTGTTTGTACGGTTTTGGGTTATCATTTACACAACAAAAAGTCGGTTTTGGCACATTGGAACTTAAATCTTCATAGGACATTTCCAAATTCATACCAATATTATAAATGGGAAATTGTGTGTGTTTGTCCGTCTTTTACGGCAAAACGAAGTGATGTATTGACGTTAAAAATAAGTGGTGATAGTTGAAGTGATGGAAAGTGACATAGGCTAATTTGTGGCGAGTGTTAGTGTCACATTATTTTCATTTTCGTTCATAGTCGCCGTTTATAAAATTAGGTTGTGTTGAACTTTGGTATCTTTATATGAGTAAGTAGGATGACAGGTTCATGGCAAAGCTTATATTAGATCTCAGCTTTGCCATAAACATCTTCTATCTAACTTCCAAAAAAAAGATCCAAAATCGCATCATCAGCGCCAAATCCCCCGGAAATTATTGCGTTTTACAAACACATGTTTTCTTTTTATTGTTTTGGCCGGCATGAATGTTTTCGCCATAACAATAAAGGGAAATAACACAAATCAACCTGGGTATAGAGATGTGAAACGATAATCGATGGTTAAAAATTTCGATCATTTTCGATTTTTTTTATAACTTTCTATATATTATAGGGAGCAGACGAGCAGATGGATGACCTGATGGTAAGCGATTGCCGCCGCCCATGGACACCCATAACACCATTTGGAATCACAAGTGCGCTGCCAGTCTTTGACCCCCCCTCGGTCATGTATTATTTATAATTTACTGTATTGTAAAATGTTGTATTTTTAAAATTATAAGAATAAATAATCAATTTCGTCTGTTAATTATCTTTTTAGGGTTCCGTAGCCAAATGGCAAAAAACGGAACCCTTATACATTCATCATGCCTGTCCGGCTGTCCGTCCGTCCGTATGTCACAGCCACTTAACTATAAGAATTATACTATTGAAACTTGGTCAATAGATGTATTTTGTTAACCGCATTACGATTTTTACACAAAACTTGGCAAGATTAAAAAAAAATGGGGAGGGGGGTCTCCATACTTGAAACTGAAACTTATTTTTTTTTTCATCAAACCTATACGTGTTGGGTATCTATGGATAGGTCTTTAAAAATGATGTTGAGGTATTTAATATCATTTTTTTCTAAACACAATACTTTGCGCAAGAGACGTAAATTGTGTGTCCCCCCCCCCCCCTCTAACTTCTAAAATAAATTAATTATTAAACTAAAAAAAATATATGATGTACATAATTATGAAAACTAACAACGAAAATTAGTTTGAACTAAATATAGTGAGTAGTTTTTTTAATACGTTATAAACAGTAAATCGCAATTTACCTTTCATATATCTTACTTGCTGCTACGGTACCCTTCATGGGCGAGTCCGACTCGCACTTGGCCGGTTTATGTTAAGTTAAAACTATGCTACTTGTTTTGTGAGATTTCAGTAAAAAAGTATTTAAAATCTCTACTATTTTATCGATTTTGTTCCTAAAGAGCAAATTCGATCAAAATGATAAAAAAGGAATAAATAAAAAAATCGATGTGAAATAGTTGGTTTTTATGTAGACTGTCGCATCTCTATGGAAACGCATAGTGGACAACTACTGACAGACCATTTCCTTATCGATCGCAATATTTCCTGCGGGAGCGTGTGCGAAGGATTTACGCGACTATCCTTTTATGAGTTTATTTGGGATAATTTGACTTAAGTAATGGTTCATTTTAAAGAGTTTAGTAAGCGGATGATTAAATATTTGTGGAGTACTTAGTGGACCGCAGTTATTATTCATTTTATCCATTAAAGCGGTATCGAAGTTAACCCACGCGTCCTTTAAAAAGGTTATTTAGAGGGGCAATTTTATAAGTTTCAGGTAAATAATTGAGCTTGATAATTTCAGGTAGGTTTAAACGTCCAAGCTTACGTTTCGTAGTTTTGAATGTTAAATCTTGCAAATGGTTTAGGGCATGCAAAAATGGAAAACCTATAAAAAACCAGTTTCAATATAATTTCAAATTAAGTTACTTACTAACAATAGTCCTTACGTTGATTGTTAGTAACACATATCATATGGATGTTACTTATCTAAATTAAGTTATTTTGTTTTTTTTAGTGGTAAAACAGTTAACTAAAACCACGTAAACCGATTTTTTTGAGCGGTCCGGTTAAAAAAGGCCAGGTTTTAAGACCGGTAGAAGCTTTTTAATTTTTTTTTCTAAGTTTCAGCGTTTCAGGGATAGCTTTAAGAGTGGCAACAAACAGTTTGGAACGTCTATCTAAGGGTTGCGAATTAGTTCTTTATAATTATCAGACTTTGCAAATACCAATTCGATCCAAGATTTCCTAGATTATGTTCGCTGTGTGCGCTTAGTAGAAAAACTGTTGTACAGATAATCTTGTATCTAGCATTAAACTGACGTGGCCTAAAATGGACAACACACTTCTGCACTGCCAACAGTTCTAGTCTATCTAAGGGTTGCGAATTAGTTCTTTATAATTATCAGACTTTGCAAATACCAATTCGAATCCAAGATTTCCTAAATTATGTTCGCTGTGTGCACTTAGTAGAAAAACTGTTGTACAGATAATCTTGTATCTAGCATTAAACTGACGTGGACAACACACTTCTGCACTGCCAACAGTTCTACGACTAAAAATGTAAACACCATGTAGAATGTAACATTCCATCTGACATATCGTTAGTTTGCTTCAAGTTATGAATAAAAAATCTAATTGCCACCAGTTTACACCACACAACAGCGCTTCACACCCAATTAAGCGTCCTCATAAACGCCCAGCTTATTTTGCCAACGCAAAAATACAGCGCTCTTTGATACAGTTCGTTAAAAATACAATTTCCACTGCAAAGAATACGTCGGACGATGAACGAATGAATGAGTAGATTAATTAGTGGCGACATGACGACTTTGTATGCGTTCATTCAGTGGGTTCAGTATTGTGCCATTGTGAAGCCTTATTGTGTAGACTGTAGATCATTGTGGAGTTAAAAGTTAGAGGTAAAAGAGTACTTTCTAAGAATAAATTAACATTGAATTACGGATCTAGCGGGCTATTGTTCTAAAGTCAGGATATAATGAAAATGTTTTTAACTTATAGTAGATACCTACGTTTAGGTAACTTGATAAGCTTCTTGTAAAGTATTTGCTTTTGAATTTTGATAATTTTGGGCTCATACAAATGTTCAAGAATTTATATATACAGCGGTTTGACATGGTTAGGGTTGCCAATAATTGTAATCTAAAATTGAGTATTGTTCTCTATATAATACTAATAGAGGACGTTAATTTCTAGTATTTCTTTTCACAATGTTTATACAAATATGATACTAGATGTCAGTTTATGACTCGTTTGCAAAACAAAACAGGAAAAAGTTTAAAAACTAAAACCCGACTACCAAAAAAACACACTCTAAAAGGTACGAAACAAGAAACTTGTCTCTGATTAAATGATTATGCCGTATCGCCGTGGTCGTACCAGTATGCCACATGGATTTGATTTTATTTTGTATTGTAATTTTATAATAACTAAAAAATGTTAAATAAAAGTAAAGTTTAATAATATTATGAATCTGTATAATAATATAATGAGTCTGTTTTGCTATAGTAGGTGGCATACGACCACGGCAATATGGCCAAATCATATCAGCAGAGACAAATTTCTTGTTTCGTACTTTTTAGAGTGTGTTTTTTTGGTAGTCGAGTTTTAGTTTTTAAACTTTATTTAAATTTTTTTAGTTATTATAAAATTACATATGCTATAAAAGTTCTTTCATTTGATACCCCACACGGTTCCGTCAAGCAAATTTCTTTTTAGTTCCTTATTCTAAGTCCCGTAGAGGGCGCTGTAGTCAATATGACGTGACGTCATGTCACCTATAACCAGAAGACAATCAAGACGCTTCTAACGACACCTCATTTGTTCAAAGATGTAAACTAGTTTAGAAGTTATGAGGGACCTTACATACATAAATGTATGTAAGGTTGTTCATCTGTTCCATGCATACATACAGGTTAAAATCATAACCCTCCTTTTTGCTTCGCCGTAGTCGGGTAATAAAATTGAAAACAGAGATATCAAATAGGATCCGCTATATATATTCCTACTATATAAGTTCAACAATAGTACATACATACCGACCGGGACCGTGGGAGAGCCATGCTTCGGCATGAATGGGCCCGACTGGAGTGATACCACGGCCTCACAGAAAACCGGCGTGAAGCAGCCCAGTACTGTTTCATGGCTGTGAGTTAGTGAGGATACCGGAGGCCCAATCCGGGGCTTAAACATTGGCAGCGCACATGAGACTCCACTGGTGACGCGGGTGTACTTGGGCGGCGGCAGTCGCTTAACATCAGTGATCTGTCTGCTCGTCTACCACCTATCACATAAAAAAAAGTACCAACGTAGAACTTTACCCGGCAACATAGACAATAAATCTTAAACGAGAACAATTTGATTGATCAATCAATTACGATACACGAGCGATCAATAAAACAAGATCCGAACTTATTTGAATATATACCTACTTCCCATATTTCGCTTACCACGGCGATGTGCAAAAAATATGTTGTGTGAATAATGATGACTCTCGGCGACACGAATAAAATTTATGGCTGCATGACAATATGGCAGAAAAATATGATGTTTTTATTCATGGCCCATAGAGATGACGGTCTGGATGGACAGAAGTGTTCATCACAGCTGAGGTTCTAACGTGGAATTTTCGGGTGCTTTTGAATCCTTGTTGTTAAGGAGACGGGTAGGGCACACTAGCGACGCTAATAGATTTTAATTTTTAGCTACTAAACCGGATCTATTTTAAACAATTTCGGGATTACAACCTCTCCGCAAACACTTATACTATTTATTAAATAACCATGCACAAATGTTGGGTCCACTGCGTACGCGAAAAATTGATTATCGTCAAAAGCGGCCACTTTTAGCTTGAATCAATTTTTCGCGTACAAAAACTTACCCAACATTTGTGCATGGTTATTTAATAAATAGTATAAGTGTTTGTCGAGAGGTTGTAACCCCGAAATAGTTTGAAATAGATCCGGTTTAGTAGCTAAAAATTAAAATCGATTGGCATCGCTAGTGTGCCCTACCCGTCACCTTAATGGTAACAGAGCGATGGTAGCTCAGTGGATAGGAACCCACCTTCCATGCGAGAGGTCGTAGTTTGAATCCGAGCATGCACCACTGGATTTTTCAAATCTATGTGCGTATATCTACCATTAGCTCGGCTGTGAGGGAAAACATCATGAGGAAACCTGCACTTTTCGGATTGTTTCTGAAACGTGTAATCATAATTCAGTTGGTCTGGTTCTCCTGTCAAAAGGGTTGCGAAGTTCAGACGGCAGTCGTTCCATTGTAATTACCAGACTCCCGAAATCCAGAATTATGGTCTGAGCGTACCCCGACACAAAATATAGACCCCAGGCTCTAGGATGTAACTGGGAGTGCGTAGATGAGGGTTGTGGACTGGAAGCTCTGTTGGTCTAGACCAAAAGAGATCACGGCCCGGTACTTAAACCACCGTTTGTGATCATTCTTTATTGGTCTGGTTTTGCACTCTAAAAATTCATTAACAACAAAAGCGGCCACTGATCAAAAAGTTAGGTAAAAGTATTAATTAATTAGTGTAAGTAAGTGCTTTCCGAGAGCCTGGAGATTCGAAATTGTTAATAATAGGCGAACAAACATACAAATAAATAAATGTTTTTGTACGCGAAAAATTGATTCACGCCAAAAGCGGTTACTTTTGGCGTGAATAAATTTTTCGCGTACGTGTTGGACCCACCATTTATGCATGGTTATTTAATAAATAGTATAAGTATTTGCCGAGAGGTTGTAATCCCGAAATCATTTAAAATAGATCCGGTTTAGTAGCTAAAAATTAAAATCGATTGGCGTCGCTAGTGTGCCCTACCCGTCACCTTAAAAAAACTTCATGTGTTACACGGGCGTGTCGTGTATACTTTTTGTGTACATTTTGATACTGACTGTACCTACCTAAGTTATAACAGACTCGTGACTTTACCTAAGGGACCTAAGACACATTTTAGGTATTTTACATCACGACTCTTTGATTCCCGGGTCGAGCAAAAAGTATGTTTCGATTTTTTCAAACATCACCAATTCGCATTTGGCAAGCGTGGTGATTAAGCCTAATCACATTGGCACGGTAAATCAAAAACTTTATTTCTGTTTATTATCAAACCTCTTTTACATAAACCTGTTGTATTAACGAGTATTTCTAGCAAAGAGTAACAATAGGTGTTTCATAACCATATCTATACTTAGCTCGTACTAACTGTTTACTCCGCGGTGACGGCAACAGCGTTCGGTTAGTTTTACTATCGGGTTAGATGTAAACATACCTTATTTATGAACTTCTATGGAAACATCGTAAATACTTTATCGGGCTCATCTCATTCATGTCGTGGAGGTCTAAATGTGTTATACCTGGATCTGCTCGCGGTTTCGCTCGTGTGAAATTTCGATTGTCATCACCATATTTCTTCATTGGAATATATATTTTTTTATTATATAAGTAATTTTTTTCATAATTAGCAGCCCACCCCCACTTTACACGACCGGAAAGGAATTGGTCGTAGGAGCAACAGCTTAACGTACTTTCTCAGGCATGAGCCTACCCCCGACATGACCGCCGACTTTCAGACTCCAGGCTGACACTAAGGAATTTCTTACCGAAAACATAGGTACAAATTCGGAATATGAGTTTAAGGGAATAGAGAGTGCACTTGTGCACTATAATATATCCTGCGTACATGGCTGATGGTTGAGATTGGCCGCCGTAGCCGTAATCGGTTGGACGATATTATTATTGCAATTTAATCAGAATTAAATTATTGTCTCTTATCAAAAATATATCCAAGCAAGATACTTACGATTGCTCATAAATACTCACTTTTATGTGTCAAGTGTATTTCCATAGTGAAGAAGAGAAGATCAGGCAACGCACATGTATGCTGACTTTATATGTAAAATCAGCATACATGTGTGCAATTTTTTTTTTGTTTTTATTCAAACAGGTATTAATGAATTATAAAATAGTTCATTAATAAACTTATCCTACTCTATCTTAAAGAAAGCGCTTTCAAATCACGCCGATAGACAAACAATAAAAGAAAATACCGGCACAACTCGTAATTAATTACGTCATTAACTCCTTACTTAATTGAGTGAATCGAAGACGCGACGGCGGCAACTTAAAAATACATTTTGTTCTTCGCGCGTTAGTCACGGCCGAGCGAGCGGAGCGGGTCTCGCTCGCTCGCTCCGCTTCAGAAGCTGCTTATAACCTAAACGTATATTGCGGATGAAAGTTTATACACCATTGGCACGATGAATTTTCTGGACAACGGATTTTTGGTTTTTTTTTTGCTTGCGGTGAAATCAACGAAGTTTTTGTAATTTAATATGTTTTTAATATACCTTTAGTGATTGAAAAGCATTTTTTTGTGATTTTAAACATCCCCTATTGTCGAAATAACAGTCTTAGCAACAAATCGTCAGCGCAAATCAAATAAATAACAAAACTATACTCGTAACATTTTATATGTACATGACCTAATTCCGTACGTAGCATAAACAAGTGATACGGACTACAGAGAACACAGGAACTGCAAATAAAGTTCGTAAAAACATATAACATTATGCATGATTTTACATGATAACAAAAATGACAAAATTAACTGCTCACAAATAATGGTTACAGTGCAATACTTTGGCAAATATTAATAGCAAAATGAACAAATTTAGGACTGCCAAATGATTTAGATAGTAATCCAATTGTTATGTGCAGATTGGATTATATAATCCAAGAAGTCGCACCCTTAATAAAATACCGACCTAACTCAAAATTTTAATATAGATGCTAAGTGAAAATAGTATCGGCTAAAATCCAGGGATGAAAGGTCATCTAACAACAATTTTGAGTTAAGTAAATAAGTACACTCACATATGAACACGAGATGAAATTTGAAGTGCGTTATTTACTTACCTACTCAAGAATAAATTGCAAAAAATTTCTATAAAAATATCAACAATTTTGAGGTAGGTCGGTATTTTACTAAGGGTGCGAAGTACTGAGCCCTACAACGGATACAACAGTACAACAATGCAATGCAACACAAAGGCGCCAAGTCAAATGACGAGTGAACCAGCTTACATCCATTCTGATATGTTCCAGAATGTTAATTAAGATGGAGGCAAATAGAGCCAGTGGTACAGCAAACAGATTTAATTAATACAACGTGGTAGTGCCTTGTGTACCCGTAAGTCGTAACCCTCGGTCGCACAGAACGATGCTTCGGGGTATCAATTGAACGGCTGCCGGATCTACTTTGATGTTTGGTAAATTGGCTGATAACTTAGTAAATAGATGAACTGTTTTTTTATTTTTTTTTATTAAACTACTTGTAGCCTTACAGAAAGCTTAGAGAAACACTAATCATTAATGCCAATAGTATATTTTGACAAAAAAGTCGAATAATTTAGTCTAAATGTGGACCTTTGAATAAATAAGTAACGGGATGTCTAAATGGAAACAACCTTCAGTTACATATATTCCCGCGAGTTAGAGAGCTCAGATGTGAAGCCAAGAGCAAATCCAACATCAGTAAAAAAAAACAAATAACAAAAGCGTCTTTATGCACTTTTGTTTTGGAGTCAGTCACTTGTGCCATTGTAATTACTGAATCTTTGAGACTCGTAACCTTTCATCATAAGTGATGAATGCTGGACAGTTGTAGTTAAAATACTCTTTATCAATGCACCATCTGTTTTTGTTATCACAGAATAGACGTGAAATATTGAATTTCTATCATTACCTATTTATAATAATAAAAATAATAATAATTCTCACAACATCTCATACGTTGACCTGATTCCGTACTAAGTAGCTTAAGCTCTTATGTTACAGATATCAGACAACAGAGGAACACAAATATATACTTAAATACATATATTACACCCAGACACCGAACAAACACAAGTGTTCATCGCACGAATGTTTATCCAGGGTGGGGATCGAACCCACGACCTTTGGCGTAAGAGGCAGGGTCACTACCAATCGCGCCATCCGGTCAGTCGGTATTTGCGTAAGTGTCGAACAATTGCACCTATTTTTTGTGATTTTTGTCAGACAACTATTATTCTAAATAGTCTCCAAGAAAGCTTTCTAAAGAATTTTAGTTATATTTTAAAGAAGTATTCAAATGAGATCAAATTCATTAATTTATGAGCTTGGCAGATGTAAGAGCTGAGAAACACATTATCATAGATGAATTTATCTTCAATTTAGAAGCCGCGATTGTGTACTTAAATGAGATTACAAACTTCTACGGCTACAAACATGACAGGTAGATATTTAAACTTTAGATTAATTCTTCTCAACCCAATACAATAGATGAAAGTACCTATGTAAAGTCGTACAATAATTTGATCATGGGTCTTGATTTTGCCGATCATTCTTTTATACTTATAGTGAGGTTTTCTTCGCTGTCATGCATGTTTATGACGACACTGAAGTTCACTGAACTCTATTGCTGATAGTCAATTAAGGAACAGAAATTATTGTCGTCTGTTGAGTTAGCAGTTAATTTTGTGGCCCACCCTACTACAAGTCATTATGGTACTAAGATTAATTCAAGTCATTATGATACTAAATAAAACGTTCATCTTATTTCGCAATTAGAGTTCACAGTGCAGAATGCTTGATATTAGCAATAGACTATTAAATCGGGAGCAGTGGCGTGCATTAGGGGAGACCTATGTCAGTGGACGAGTGTGGGTTGCTGATGATGATGACGATGACTTTTCAATTTGTTTCAAAAAGGTACATAGATACAATATCAATCATACATTGATAAGAAATACATATAAAGGGTGTATCTGTAAACACTTACACCCCTTCAACCATAATTCTACCAACCATTCTGAACAACAATTTTGCTATACAATTTTCGGAGATTTGCCGAAAAATTGTTCGACTCCCCATAAAAAATTGTATTCAGTAGATGTTTTTAAAGCAGACATTTTTGACCGTGGGAGAGCACGCTTTGGCATGAATGTGCCGGTCTCGACCGGAGCGATACCACGGCCCCACAGAAAATCAGCGTGAAGCAGCAGTGCCGTGTTTCACTGCGTGAGTGAGGGTACCGGAGGCCCAATCCGGAAGAAAAGGGGTTTAAAGGTTGGCAACGTACTCCATTGGTGTCGCGGGTATGTATGGGCGGCGGCAATCGCTTACCATCAGGCGATCAGTCTGCTCGTCTGCCGCCTATCACATAAAAAAATAATGCGAATTTCAAAAGACTTAGAACAAATGTTGCTCAGTATGGATGGTAGAAGACCTAATTAAAGTGATGAGTTTAAAGGGAGGAATGTGACGTTTAGCCGTTACACCCAGTATACTATAATCTACTCACCTTTTTTCTTTCACTAAAACTCACGAGAAAAGTAACCTTCACATAAATTCATCACATCCGATCGTTCTAATAATTGCGACCGAAAGAAACCTTCACTGACACTCCGCCGGAGAAGGGTTAAGTCGCCAACGCAACTTTACATTGGGTCTATGTTTTTAAAGTTCGGCTGTGGGCAGACAGGTGGCAGACACGGTTCCGGCGTGAGCCAATAAATCACGGGCTACTTGGTATTGGTGCGGGGTCGTCCGATACGGTAGACTTCTCCTGATTAATGTTCCAGATTTGACCGATTCAGAGATTTATAGGGAAAAATACTTATGATCTCCGGATGCAATAGTGCTATTGAAATGGTTAGGTTTGATATCACTGTGTTCAACAACATTTTATGAATCCTGTATGTTTTTTTATGGGAAAGGGTGGCAAACGAGCAGGCGGGTCGCCTGTAGGTAAGTGATCAGTGATCTCCGCCGCCTATTACCAGAAGGAGTGCAGACGCGTTGCCGGCCTGATTGTTATGTCGTAACAACCCTTATTATGTGACAATCACATAAAATGCCATTATGTTTAATTTACGATGATATATGAATGAAAGGTTTTAATTTCACAAGCCAATTTTAAAAATATTTTGACTTTTAAACTCTTTTTTTATATAGTAGGTGCACCCGTCATCACAGGGCGTTGACCTAGCCTACCCTGCTCTAGGACCTCTCTTGCAAAGTCATCTTATATCATCTCAGCGGCAATACAAAAGGAAATGTTTTTAACAAACTTTCTTTGAGGCAAGCATCTCATGTGTACTTTGTATAAGCGAACACATCCTTGGATGGGCTTAAACACGACAAAGAGAAAGTTTTCAACTCGAGTGCCTGAAAAATATTACTCACCTAGTTTAATCTCCTGAAAATGTTGGCAAACAACTGCAAATAACTAGAATCTCCCTCGTCCGTATATTTTAACCGGCTGAGCAAATACTATTCGAGATATTATATTCACTATTATAAAAAATTTTGCAGACAAGACGGATCACCTGAACGCCCTGTTGGTCTAGTGGTTTAAGTACCAGGCCGTGAATCTCAGGGTCCTGGTTTCGATTCCCGGGTCGAGCGAAAAGTACGTTTCGAATTTTTCGGACATAGCTCGGGTTTGTGATCACCAATCCGCATTTGGCAAGCGTGGTGATTAAGCCTAATCCCATCATAGTAGCGATAACTTGATTTCTGTGATGGAGGCCTTTGCCCTGCAGTGGGACAGTTTATAAGCTGATGGCTGGGACAGTTTATGATAAAAAAAATATATAAAAATTTAAGTTGCGATATCGATATTCTGTTGTTCAATCATTAATAAGAATAGTCGTGGGAGAGCCATGCTTCGGCATGAATGGGCTGGCTCGACCGGAGTGATACCACGGCCTCACAGAAAACCGGCGTGAAGCAGCACTGTGCTGTTTCGCTGCGTGAGTGACCGGAGTACCGGAGGCCCAATTCGGAGGAATTGTAATAATAATATTATAATAATAAGGCACTTGGTCGTGTGGTCCCCGGCAGAGTAGAATAGGCCACCCTCACTCTTACCGAGGTGTCGTAAAAGGCGACTAAGGTAAAGCTGCTGGCATGATCATCGGCACCCAGAGGAGGAAAACTCTGCATTTATAGCAAAACCCTCGCCAACCCGTCAGCCAAGCGTGGTGAGTATGGCAATTACCCCTCATGTGATTGAGGGAGGCCCGTGCCCCAGCAGTGGGGACTTAAATGGGCTGATGATGATGATGATGAAGGCACTTGGTTTAGGCCCGTGAGCCCAGTCTAATTAGAAATATTTAAAAAAAAATTTTCGAGGAAAAAAATGTCTAAACCAAAATAATAATAATAGCTTTGTTTTCTAAAAAAGCAAATATTCTTACAGTAAGTTATAATAATAAGAAATGTTTAATTTTATTTTTGTGGTCCCTTAGTCCCTGACTGGGTGAAAGCCTCCTCCGTTTCTTTCCACCTTCCTTTATTATTTGCTTCCTTTTGCCAGTTTTTGCCGGCCACAGCCACGATCTCGTCTTCGCATCACTTTTTGGGCTTGCCTTGGCGCCTCTTACCTAGAGGTCCATTCCATGCTGTTGTATGGTTGGTCCAACGTTTGTCTTTGTAGCGTGAGATATGGCCTGCCCATCTCCATTTAAGACTTAGCGCTTGTTCCAAAGCATCTTTTATTCCAGTTTTCTCTTTCATTACTGTATTCCTTATTTTGTGCATTTTTCTAATCTTCAGGATGCTTTAGATTGCGTATTGTGTTGTACGCAGCTTCTTTTTGATTTTATTTGTAAAGGTGACTGTCTGACTTGCGTAAGTCAAGCATGGTAGGATACAAGTGTCCATTAATACTTTTTTTATGTTTATGTCGTATTCACCTTTCAATATCTTTTTATCCGGGGGAAAGGGGGGTTTAAAGGTTGGCAGCGCACTTGTGACTCCACTGGTGTCGCGGGAGTCCATGTGCGGCGGCAACCGTTTACTATCAGGCGATCGTCTGCTCGTCTGCCGCCTATCACATAAAAAAAAATTGAGAGTAGGTAATTTTGCGATACCCTAACAAGGCCATGTTTACGGATCTCAAGTTATTTGTATCCAAGATCTTGATGACTTATTTATTCTAAAATATGCAAAACAGATATTTCAATAAAATAGTGTAATCAAGTATAACTAAAAACGAGTATGCATACACATATTAATATAATTATTAAAATGTGTATTCAAAAGTACTACATGAATTAAATTATTTAGATTTAAGTTTAAAAATAAAGTAGTATTTAATTTTACACTATGGCAACTCTATGGTGAGAGCCCCCCTTGCACTATTCTGAGTAGTGCGTGCTGTCACCATAGAGTGGGCTATAAGTTAAGGTGACGGGTAGGACGCACTATACGCCAATCGATTTTATTTTTTAGCTACTAAACTGGTATAAGTGTTTGCCGTGAGGTTGTAACCCCGAAATTGGTTGAAATAGATCCGATTTAGTAGCTAAAAATTAAAATCGATTGGCGTCGCTAGTGTGCCCTACCCGTCGCCTTAAGAGATGGCGTGTCGGCAGTCAATGTCTTCTTACTCATCGAAGCGTACGGAGTTCTGCTCATAGTGTTGAAGTTATATTGTGGGCTATCGAAATAGTTTGTGATTAACGGAGAGTGAATAAATCACGAGTTTACCAGAGGCAGTGTTTTATTCGGCAACGACCACCAATAATAGGAACAGTGTTTAGTAGTTTCAATTCATTCATTCATTCATGATCATTTACGAATCACATCTATGAATCAAAATATAATGCAGCAATGCATTTATAGCCCTGACGAGTAATAGTACTCATTTAGACCGCGACCTAAAAACGCCGACTCAAATACGTGTAATGATAAAATATTATAGGCAAAAATATGGGACTATTTTGCGGGGCAGTCGATAAAATGATACCAACCCCTATCCCAGAGCAGTGTATAATTTTATAGGCAGCCAGTGTACAGGCAAATAATTATGAAACACATGCCTACTCAGAACTACAGACAAAGCTGGATGCATTTACACCGAACGCTGACAAGAATCAACATAATATCATTATTTATTTATTTTATTATATTTAAACTTTATTGCACAAATTTTGATACAATGAGGCTAACTTAATGCCAAGAAGCATTCTCTACCAGTCAACCTTTGGGTCAAGCAGAAAGTGCAGTGGTGCGGCGAAAGGAAAATTTGTATAGTTACTAGTAAGGAAAAAAAACATTAATATAAAATATCTACACACTACTTAACATTATTATAACATAACTACATTATACAACTAATATGATTATGTAGTCAGTGACATGTAAAGTTAAACGAATTCATATCAGACCATAAAAATGGCTGTGTTATGATTGGTAAAACCAAAATATCGATTCAACACTGCAATGCCATTAAAATAATCTTTATATTTTTTTTATAATAGGCCACAATCTCACCTGATGGTAAGGGATGATGTGGCCGAGGATGGATAATGTCTGTCTTGTAACAGCCTATTCACACTTTTCTTGAATACGTTCAGATCATATCGTTCAAGGAACATATCTTCCGGCAGAGAGTTCCATTCCTAAGTCGTTCGCAAAATGAATGTACATTTGAACCGTTTGGTACGAATTGCCGGTATTTCTACGACATAAGTGTCCCGATGATGTGATGAAAGGGGATGGTGGATTAAGATCATGTGATTCCTTCGCACATATATAATTTATAGAACAAGTACGATGACGGAACAAAAGCATTTGTTAAAAAATTAAAATGAAGGATAAAATTAGTTAATTCAATTTAGGTCCATACAGAATACTTATGAATGTCAACATGTTTACCACTGGTTCGAAATGTAGTTTTCTATGTATTCTTTGAATTTGATCTCAATCACATTTCATGTTACGTGAAGATAAGCTTAGAACCACACTCAGAGTCGTTGATTAACTTAGTTGGCTACTTAAGAAAAAATATTGACCCTTATTTTGATATCCATAAAGACTACCGATACTAAAGTTAATGAACATAAGCTTAAATGACGTCTCTGAGTGCGGCTGTTAGAGCGTTGGTAGCTCGGTAAATAAGAACGCGCTTTCCATAAGAGGAGCTGTGGCTCCAGTGCAAGTAGGCATGCACCTCTGAAGTTTTCAAATTGCATTTTTCTAATATTAGCTCAGCGTTTCTTAAGATGGCAAGATGCCAACAATATTTGCGATATTGATTTGATCCAGTTGGTCCATGGGAACCTAAGGGTTGTGAATGTCAGACAGCAGTCGCTATATTGTAATTACCAGACTTCTCGAATCCTAAATTGTGGTCCAAGCGTACCCCGGGTTCTGAATCGATAGCGTTGCATGCAACTGGGAATTAAACGCTAACATGAGAAGGAGGAAGGTCTAAGTTGCTTGTGAAAGAAGAGCCTATTCATTATATTCTTAAAGAAACCTAGATATAGTATTCAGGCAATACTTCGGGGGTAAAACGGTTGCCTAGAGAGTACGCTTTCATCCTAGATTTACAGTTCGGTGTGAGCGGAGGCTTTTTTAATAAGTTTATTACTGTACCTCCGCTAACGAACGGGCGCAGTCTGGTAGGCAAATTGACAATAAATAACAAATGGCCGGGTGACACCACCCCTTGTCCGGCTGATAGGGCATCGGTGTTTATTGTGTATCTGGATCGGGGCGCAGTTTGTACGTCCAAATTTTGGGAGTCGCTGAGAAAATTGAAATGTAGGTGGTGGATTTTATGGTGAAGATTTGATAAAGGTATTGGTGAATTTAAGATGGGACACTCGAATAAGCCGTGGCACATCGACATTCCGAACCAGCTGTGATGATATAATGTGTATCTCTTTTGACATTCTTAAATGTTCTGTATGGATCTAAATTGAATAAAGATTGTTTTATCTTTACTTTTATCATGATTACATTTAAATGACCGGTATGAATAAAAAAATATATATTTTCTATCCGTTGGTATTGTTTTAATGATGATGATTCTATGATTTTACCCATTGTTTAGGCATGTTTATGTCCTTAATTATGTGATCTCGTGTGTGTTTAACGAATATTTTTTTCCGAAATATAAAAACAAAACATTGAATTAGTATAAATACAACATTAGATACATCCATCTGCCTCCTTTGTAAATAGCTTAAGCACTTATTTTATGCGTGCCGAATCAACAAAGGTAACACAAGTAAATAGGTAATCAATAAGAAATATAACACCCACACCCGCCTGAGAACAGAGTTCAGAAATTTATTCACATATGAGCTGACGGATCACCTGATGGTAAGCGATTACCGCCGGCGCAACACCAGTGGAGTCACAAATGCCCTGCCAACCTATAAGCCAATCCACCTTCACGTTTAACGCCACTAAAACACTAGGGATGATGCATTCATATTGCCCTATGATGGGGGGTCGTGGGAATAAAGACTTGGCACCACACTCTTCCACCTTTTTTCTATCCCCCAGTAGTCCACCGGGGGACGGGTTATGTCGGACTCTTCCCGCGTCGGCGGTGGTCTACTGACTAAAACTCCTGGGGTGTTTCCGTCCGCGTCAGAGTGAGGAGAGGACATGGGGAATCTGACTAAGAAGTCTCCCTTCATGTCCCTCCCCAGGCGAAGGCCCGCTTACGGTGCGGGCCCGACACTGTTCCCCCCGGGTGAGCTGGGGGGAGTGATAGGTACAACCGGGACCACCGAACCGTCCCTGACCGGGCTGTAGAGGAAGCCTGTGCAATATCAGCGCCGATGCCGCCGCACCGGCCGCCAACTGACCTCCTCTACGGAGAAGAGGGAGACGCGTACCTGTATCGGCGTCTGCTCCCTCTCCTAACTCCCACCTACGTTAATTTCCTTTACAAAACCTAATTCAAACCCACACAAATGTTTCACAACACTGGTATATGTGTTGTCAACCCGGCCAATTACGTGCTATTAACCGTATTTGAGTGTTTGCCGGCTGTTCGAGCGTATTAGACAAATAAAGCACCTATTACGGACTTTCTCGACGCCTCAAGTTAATTGACACCAGTGAACGGATGTAAAGTTTGACTGGAAATGAATTTTGAGTAAATTATAATTATCGCAGTAATTTTGCAGGACGTACTTGCAAGAATTCTCGCAAAAGATGCCTCAAACATTCCATAACTACGATCACTTCGTCATGAGTGTGCGACTGAGAAGAAAAGAAGAACTCTGTCTTAATTCAGAGGTGTATACAAAAATGTAGTGTATTCTTTGGCTTCCAAATAAGGTGTTATAGAATTAATTTATTTATATTCCGATGTGTGCCGAGATATGGGAGCAAGACCATCGACTTTCATATTCGGGGCTGTGCTAATATGAGACTTACTCGTACAAATACAAGTGGCTCGCCCAAGATTTGATGATGATTAGGTATTCCCAATATTAAATGTTGGTTTTTTTTATGTCATAGGTGGCAGGCGAGCAGACGGATCACGGTTATTGCACGGCAGCAATTGCCGCCGCTTATGGACACCCGTGACACCAGTCACAAGTGCGCTGCCAACTTTTAAACCCCCCTTTCCCCAGGATCGGGCCTCCGGTAAGTACCCTCACTCACGCAGCAAAACACAGGACTGCGTCACGCCGGTTTTCTGAGAGGCCGTGGTATCACTCCGGTCGAGCCGGCCCATTCATGCCGAAGCGTGGCTCTCCCACGGTCAAATATAAGTAGTTCACGGATTCACAGCCTCACACGTTTAGTTAGCGATATAGGCGGATTCTATGGATGGACGTCCCGACGGTTTCGTGGTTTAAGTACCAGGCCGTGATCTTGGGGTCCTGGATATGATTCCCGGGTCAAGCAAAAAGTATGATTCGAATTTTTCGAACATATTTCGGGCTTATGATCACCGATCGCACACAAATCATAGTAGCGATGACCTGATTTCTAGAATGGCGGCCTTTGCCTTGCAGTAGGACAGTTTATGGGCTGATTAACTTTACTTTGGATGGTTGATCGGAGGCTATATGGTATTCACATATCATACGTACCATCTCAAAAACTCAGGTATAAAGCCGCGACTCCATAGACAAAGACGCAGAAGGGAATCTTCAGCAAGTCTCTTCTAGTTAATTTCTCTCGTATTATATCTTTCCCTATACGTAAGTTAGTACGTAGTTGCTTACTTCGACCATACCGTTGGCTCTCGATCGATTGGCTTATTATTTCATTGGAGCCACTTAATCTGTCTTGTTGGGTTGTTTATACTTTTTAATAAGAGTTATATTGGATGTGAGAGCTGTACAACGTACCCTCACTTAAGCTTCTTCTCATTGAAAGTTATAGTCGAGGTGAATTTAATCTCGTAAACCGAGAAATGTGTTTATTCTTTACCGACTTCAAAAAAAGGAGGTTCTCAATTCGACATGTATATATATATATATATGTTTTTTATGTTTGTTTGCCGATTATTTTGCCATTTATGAACCGATTTAGATGATTATTTTTTAGTTGGAAAGAGATAGTTCCGGATTAGTACCATGATCAAGATATCAGTATCTGATGATGGGATCCTGGCAAAATTGAGGGGAACTTTCAAATTTTATAGAGTCGCGTAATGTTTTTGTATATTTTTTCAAAACTGCACCAGTATTTACGCCTAATTGTATTAATTTTGTGGCTCTGCTGATGATGGATGACTGCTAAAATAATGATGATGGGGGCTGCTAAAAAAATGAGGAACCCTCAAATTTTATAAAAGTCTTTTTAGTATCTCATTTTTTTGCCAAAAAATGAGATAAGGCGGTTTTATTTCGCAGATTTTTTTTAGTATATGAAAACACAAGGAATTCTGAATATTCTGTTTGAAGCAGTAAGAAATGTGTTAAAACCTCACAGCGTCATCTTAATACAGAAGCCGTCTTAATTGACCTTTTGTAAGTTTTAAATGAATGAAGCCTTTTACAATTGAATTTGACTTAACTTAGCAAAACTAAACTGTGGATCTAAAAAACTGAAACTTTCTATTTGATTAATTTGTCTCAAAAATTAGTCCTCCAAAAAGTTGCCAATTTACACTACCATTATCTAAACCAAAATTCAAAACTTTATTCCTAATCACTAAGTACCTCTAAATGGAGACGTTAAAAAGTTTGACAGTTCTTAATTCTGTTTTTAGAGAAACAAAAAGTGAATAACTCACAACTAAGGTGACATTGGAATAACAAATAGCAATTTGGAAAGAGAAAATGGAGTCGTCACGGCAGAGATTAAAAGAACATTCAAACATTTTCAACCGCGCAACATCGCGCCTTCTAAAGATTAAAGTTATACCGAAGTAGGATTACCAGTTTAGAAGTTTTAATATGGACATGATCCTTAAATATTTGTTCCCGGATTTGTTAAATAATCTGTTATTTGATGACAACAAGTGAGCCACCTGTAGGCTCTTTTTTATTTTCATACAGGTCCGAAAATAAAGCTGTTGGAAGATTTTCGAAGACACACGTTCTAAAAAAAAATTTTATTCGTTTCAAAAAAGACCATTACAATTTAGGAAGCCACCCTTCCTAAACAAAAAATCAGTAACAACAAATAAACATTGATTGATTGAGCGATTGTCATTCCATCCTCATCATCTCGATGGATGGCGGTCGAATACTGTGCGTTTTTCGCAGAACTTTCTACCACGTACCTCAGTTCTGTGGAACAGTTTATTTATGGGAGTATTTCCCGACGGCTACGACTTAGGGACCTTAAAGAGAAGTGTACTCCTTTTTAAAAAGGCCGGCAACACATTGGCGATCTCTCTGATTTCGCGGATATTAATGGGCGGCGATGATTGCTTTCCATCAGGTGAGTCGCTTGCTCGTTTGTCGCCTCTAGCAAAAAAAAAAACAGCGAACAAGTCTCTTTGTGTGTATGTCTATGCGAATGTGTGTGGGTGTGTGTGTGTATGTATGCGTATGGATTACCATCTCGACCAGAGTACGAACTTAATATATTATCAGTTTCATTATAATCTAAATATTTTAACCAAGTGCTAAGTTGTATTTTACATTCTCTAGATGTTAATGAATAATTAATTAATATAAATAATTCTATTTATTTTATTGTAAATTTGTGACGATAAGTATTTATATTGGTGCTGAGCAAAATGAGTGTGTGTAAGCGTAACAGGCGCTACCTTATCCTTACGTCTCCTGTGTTCTTTATCCGGTTATAATCCGCTATCTCGGTACCATTCTTCCTTGCGACTGATGGCATGAATTCAGGTATGAAAACCCACAAACTCAAATCGTGTGGTGCCACTCGTGAATATTTCCTTCTCCGTCCGCAAAGTTTCGTCATTGTCATGTAAGAAAGTAAGAAGAACAGGATCGTTTGTCTTAGCCGTAAGCCTCGCGTTTGCATCCGGGGCAATAAATATTTGCGAATAAGCAACGTTTCGCTTATCCGAATCGATCCGCTCGAGAATCGCGCTTTGTTCTAATTAGGAAGCAAAATAAGTAACGAGACAATTTGTTTCGCTAATGAAATTGAATACGGACAAAAGACGGTTGTTCTAAAGGCTAAATGGGATTGTGTAGCTTTCATTTAGGTATATTTCGTAACGCGTTTATTAAAGATTAGCTTTTTTTCGCAATCTCGATTGCATGTAATTAATGGAACCTTATAATTTTATCAATCTATTCTTGTAGTATCGAACAGTCACTGGAGTCTGGAAGTTATCGGTCTTAGTACCCTCGTGCCTCAGAAAGCACGTTAAGCCGTTGGTCCTGCGCCCGATCCCTCTCCGGTCGTGTCACACTGTTGTCCCAGCGGAATATGAGGGCAAGGGAATAGAGAGTGCACTTGTGTTTATGCACACACTTGAGCACTATAATATATCCTGCGTAAGTGGCTGATCGTTGAGATTGGCTGCCTGAGTTGGAGTTGGAGTTGAGGCTGAAATCGGTTGGAGGATATTATTGTTATCGAGCAGCAAAGAGAAAAATAGTGATGACTTACTATACGTCTTCCATCATAAACTTCGACTGTGTTTATAAGATGCCCTACACAATTGATATAAGCAAACTAATGAAACAGCTTATAAATAAAGCCACCAGATCAACCGATGAACAGACAACGGGGTCTTAGCAGTGTAGTTTACATTCTAGTAAGCTCTAGAATATACCGACATGAATCTATCCAGTAGCATAAAACATGATACACCATTTATCACTCACTTACTAAAAGAATATCAGTATCCCAACGTTCTTAAACTAAATGAGCGCAAAGCCTCAAAATCTAAGTTTGATATAGCATAAGTGGTCTTTCTTCGAATCATCGATTTTATCATATTTGAAAAGTAAGTTTAAAGATACATATGTTGAATGTTTTTCATTTTTTTCTTCTTTAAATTGACGAGTTAATGTAAGGAATTCAACATATATAACTTTAAACGTGCTTTTCAAATATGATAAAATAGAAGACCACTTATGCTTATTTTCCACTGGGGGTGCGATATAAAACCAAAAACCGCTATCGCTAATGAAAAATATGCCACTAAAGATAATAGCCCACAGTAGTATCACAATAGACAGAATGGCACTGTCTATTGTGGTAGGTATAACCCCTATACCATAAATAAAGTCTGCGAGTTAAAAACTTAAATATACTGACAAACAGTTCTCCGTAGCACAGGAGATTTCACGGGCTACTGTTCGCTTTGTGAGGAGCTTTAAAGAAATTATACGGGTAAGCAACAGGCGTACAGAGGTTTGGCAAAGCCGGTTTCAGAGAAACGTTCGTCGAATGCACTTTGAAAAACTGAGTCGGAAAAATAGGGATACCCTCACAGAATAGAGACATAATCTTGCTAAATCAAAACAATCCTTTAAACTGTTTTTCCTGACCACTATAATCTGGACATCTTTAAGGCAAGAGTGAACAGGCATCTTTTAGGTAAACGCGTATCATTCTAGACCTCATCGTCGCTATCCGTCAGGTGCGATTGTGGTCAAGCGTTAGCCTATTGACAAAAAAAATGTTTAGACGCTTATAGTTGATAGTGGGAGATACCGTGTCGACGGATATGCATTGCCTTCCTGTAAAGTAATTACAGGGACCGGCTTATATCTCTCACTTCTACATTCCAAACCAATTGAACGATTTTCAATCGATGGCTTCAATCCGCGTTGATCAAAGTAAGTCGATCTAAAAATATCGTGTAACTAAATGTTCCTCGATATTAGTTGACGTCATATCAATAGTCCTCGGAAAGGTCCTCGAGAGGAGGCCACGAACAGGAAGTCGTAGCCGTGGCCCCACAAGGTGGACTGACGATCTGGTGAAGGTTGCTCGCGATCTGTGTGGGGAATATCGGGGGAGGCCTATGTCCAGCAGTGGACGTCTATTGGCTGAAATGATTATCATGATGATGATGAATACATGCATGTGCATGTTCGGATTCGAACCACGACCCCCCCATGGAAGGCGCGTTCTCATCCACTGAGGTACCATCGCTGTCACCAATAAAACCAAGTTAACTTTACTAATCCAATCTACTAATTTATCGATGCCATTGATTGTATGGTATAATCTCGCTATTCTATTCTACCAATATCGATCTTGGTATTAGGATAGTTATTTACAGGATTTCTACCATGTACATTATTTTTGTAATTTGTATATAAAAAAAACGGTCTTGGTACGTACAAATTATCATGTAAAAAAGTCCATCCAAAGTATCCTGTATGTTACATATTATTATTTTAATTTAAATATTTTACTTTGTGTTAGCTTAAGCATATAGTGCCATAATATTGTAACAATTTACCTTTTAATAAATTATTCTTATTCTTACATGATTCTAGTAGCATCCTCATAGAGGAGAGAGAGAGAGAGCTTCGTACTAGATTCTATCAATAACAGCCCAACCATTATTGCGACGACATCATCAGTCGGGCTATTAAATAGGCACAATAGGCATTATTAGCCGCTAATCGGCTGCAGTGATATGACCTTATAGGTCTGGAGCCACTCTTGTTCCAAGGGCACTTAGTTTATCAACGACCATTAGCTAATCTCAGGCTATAAATTACAGGACAGCGCTATCGTATACGTTGCAATATCTGACGCAGTTTTGATGGTTAATATGATAAGTTTAACAATTTATTGTAGACGTGTGTAACTCTTTACTGAAACGACTCAGTAATCCGATTCAGCCAAAAGATATACTGTTCCGATCTCTAATGTTCGCTCCGAATGTATCATTCGACTCAAATGGATCTCGAGTTCGAGTGAACCGAATGATCCGAATGTGCTGAATGATCCGATGAGCCGAATGATCCGAGTGAGTCGAATGAGCGGAATGATCCGATTAGCCGAATGAGCTGAATGATCTGAGTGAGCCGAATGATCCGAATGATCATTCGACTCACTCAGATTCATCACGGATCGGAATTAATTACGGATCTATCTGTGAGTCGATGTTGCAAATGAAGCGTTTCACTGTTTCGCTTCTCTGCACTGATCCAGATGAAAATGTTCCAATCTTTTGAATGATACGTTTGCCAGATCTAATTTATTGTAAATACTACATATAAAATCTTCCATCCGATTACGGCTACGGCAGCCAATCTCAACGATCAGCCACTTACGCAGGATATATTATATTGCTTAAGTGTGTGCGCAAACACAAGAGCACTCTCTATTCCCTTACCCTCATATTCCGATGGGACACCAGCGTGACACGACCAGAGAGAGATAGAGCGCAGGACCAGTGTCTTAACGTGCTTTCCGAGGCACGGGGGCACAATACCGCCAACTTCCAGACTCCTGGACACTAAGAATTTCCTGACGAAATCTTAGGTAGGTACAAATTTTTGGCCCGACCCGGGGATCGAACCCGGGACCTCTTGCGCAGCCGTCGCTTCAAAGTGCGACCTACTAACCATTTCGCCACCGAGGTAGTCAACTACATAATTGATGTCACATAATACATTATTATTTTTATGGGAGGTGGCAGGTAAGTAAATGGTTCGCCTTGATGGTAAACGATTAGCGTCGCCAATACACTCATGTAACACCAGTGGAGTCAGAAGTGCGCTGCCAACATAATGCAATGTAATAGTACAGTCCGCAAATGTACCTACTTGTACGTAGGTACCTCATATCTAAAATGATGAAGGTTTCCTATTTCTATTTATGACTAAAAGTTGTGATAACAAAAAGGATTGCATGCCTAAGTGGCAATGGGCAGGGCACATAGCGAGGAGAGCATACGGCCGTTGGGGCGGAAAGGTCCTCAAGTGCACGCCACGTACAGGAAGTCGCAGCCGTGGCAGGCCCCCCACAAAGTGGACCGACGATCTGGTGAAGATCGCAAGAATCGATAGGATGCGGGCGGCACATTACCGATCTGTGTGGAGAACATTGGGGGAGGCCTATTTCCAGCAGTGGACCTCTATTGGCTGAAATGATGATGATGATGATGTTATGATATTTTTTTTTCAATTCTGATTGTTCTTAATCCGTGCCTTCGGGATTCTTCATCTAGCGTACAGATTAGAGATTGCTGAACTCCGTGTTAATGTTTCTGAATATTATTTCTGCCAGCTACGGAAAGTGGTGAGTAAAGTTATATTGCCATCTTTTACTTAATACCAGCTGCAACCAGTGCCTCCCCATTATGTATTCTTATGTCAACATTAAGGTATAGATGAGAGCCGTAAACGATATACGCCAAAGCGTGTGTGAGAGGAGACGCTTCGGCATGAGTGATACCACGACCTCACAGAAAACCGACGTGAAGCAGCTCTGTGCTGTGTTTTGCTGCGTGAGTGAGGGTAACGGAGGTCCGATCCAGGGAAAAGGGGGTTTAGAGGTTGGCAGCGCACTTGTGGCTCCGCTGGTATCACGGGTGTCTATGGGCGGCGGCAGTCGCTTTCAATCAGGCGATCCGTCTGCTCGTCTGCCACCTATGACTATAAAAAAGACTGCTTACTTAATACGGAGGAACCTTTAAGTCGGTTTTGTGAAAAAGAGGTATATTTTCAAGTCCGCCTATCTTCCAAAACAACACCTATCCTTTCATCTATATCTAAGGCATTTTCGGCCTCGCGTCCTTTGAGAAGTGAAACATACTCGTGGCCGAATCTCACCTCTCACCTACTAGTAGTATACAACGACCTGTGATCCTTAATCCTTCGGGTAAGCGTATCACTGGTCACTCGTATATGGGTTGCTCAAACACTAGCGTCTTAGTCGCAGACCGTTAAAGACTACGTACGTATGGTTACATTAGTTACGAATGAGTCTGCATTTTCTACACAACATAACGACGGAAAGGAATCGTAATAATAATATTTTAATGGTTAAAATTGTTTATTCAAAGTACACAAGTTTTCATTTATAACGTTTTTTTTTCTTGTTAACTATCCATTCACACATTCAATGGAATGAATCCATCCGTACGATCCATTACCGTGCGTTTTATCCGACATTTTCTGCCACGCACCTCCTCATTGTAGACTTACCTGCAGCGGTATTTCCGAACCGGTACGACAAAGAAACAAGCCTTTATACCTTCCTAAGAGGCCGGCAACTCGTCTGCACTTCTGGAGCCCAATTCTCGTGCTCGTGACATTTAATTTCATACGACATATATCACTAAAAATTTGTTTTGTTGTATGGTTTTCAGGTGATATCCGCCATGTTTTCAAAATATCACAAGCACGAGAATTGGGCTCCAGGTGATATCCGCCATGTTGTCAAAATGTCACGAGCACGAGAATTGGGCTCCTGATATGGCTGATGTCCATGGACGGCGATGATCACTTACCATCAGGTGACTCACTTGCTCGCTTGCATCTGTGTCTCATAAAAAACATACATTGCAGAATCGCTTACCTATACAGATATAATTTATAATAAAAATAAAGTTTAAAAACTAAAACCCGACTGCCAAAAAAACACGCTCTAAAAAGTATGAAACAAGAAACTTGTCTTTGCTGAAATTATTATGCCGTATTGCCGTGGACATATGCCACCTAATGTAGCAAAACAGATTAATTATAATAATAAAATAAATGTGGCATACGACCACGGCGATACGGCATAATCATTTCAGCAGAGACAAGTTTCTTGTTTCGTTCTTTTGAGAGCGTGTTTTTTGGTAGTCGGGTTTTTTAATATATTTTTAGTTATGTGAATAAAATTACATATTTAAAATGAGCTAAAAAAGCTCTTACATTTGATACCCCACACGATACCGTCAAGCGAAAATTTTTTTTAGTTCCTTATTCTAAGTCCCTTAGAGGGCGCTGTAGTCAATTTAACGTGACGCCATATCACCTTTAACCAGAAGACAATCAAGACGCTTCTAATGACATCTCATCTTTGTTCACATATTATGACAAGTTTAGAAGTTATGAGAGAACAGATGAACAACCATACATGCAGTAAAATATACAACCGCGATATAAATACTCGGTTTGCATATTCCAGCCCAGTTGCAGTGTAAAATTAAAAACTTTCTGCATAGGTACAAATATTTTTCACGTTTATTTCGTCTCTACTTCAAGAAGTATGTGACGTTGGCCACAGGGCTGCCAAAGGAATAACGAAAGTGAAAATTCCTACATGTTTGCAATCCTTAAAAGTATTGTGTTAATTTCACCCCCGCATTGGCCCGCTTGGTATGCCTTTGACTTCGAAGCCCTTACGGAATACCTTCAGGAGGTTTTAGCATATCGCGAGTAGTAACGAAGTGCAGTGTTAGAGTTTTTTTGAAAAATAATTGTTAAAAATAAAGGTTAAAAATGAGCTCTTGTTTAGGATATGATTTGGACATAATATTTTGAATTATCTTGAATTTGTTTCATATTTGTTTTGCCTCGAAATCTTTGGTATTTGCTTATTAAAATCTATTTATCTTTCCATGTATTTCACCAATAAAACACTATTTGACAGTGTTGATAAGCTATTGGAATACATATCACAATTATTTTTTTCTTGAATACATTTCTACAGTTGCCAAAAAAGGTCGATACCTATTTTTAATAGCTCAAATGTTCTGTGTCAGTTGTCAGTTTAGTTACAGTAAAGGGTACCTATTATCAACGTTGTGATAAATACGAAAGGAAATGTTCACACAAAAACCCTACGAAATCTGGGTAGAACTGACACGGTCTAATTTGTCCGGACAAGCAATAATAATTCCTGACTACTATTAGCAGCCCTAACTTCATTCAACTTCCCTTTTCTTCATAGTTATATCCAAAAATATAACTTGTGAGATAAAAACAGTATATTATGGAAGAGAAATAGCGACCTCGTGTATTACAGACAATTCATTCGCAACAATATATGCGATTCTTAGAATAGTGCTAACTGCGCACCCATGCAAATACGAGTTTTCTTACGAGCTTTTACCTTTATTGCCGGGTCCAATTTATGTCCCATTTGAAGCTAAGCTTAGTGGATAAGAACCCGCTTTCCATACGGGGGGTTGTGGTTCGAGTCTGAGCATGCACCTCCTGGATTTTTCAAATCTAATGTGCGTATTTCTACCATTACCTACCTCGTAATCGAATCGTGAAGAAACCTACAGGTTGCGGATAGTTTCTGCAACGTGTAACCATGATTCAGTTGGTCTGGTTCCCCTTTTAAAGGGTTGCAAAGGTCAGATGGCAACCGCTTCATTGTAATTACCAGACTCCAAAAATACTGAATCATGGTCTAAGCTTCTAATCTGAACTCCAAAGCGATAGCTTTGAATGCAACTGGGAATGACACACTAATATGAAGACCACTAATTAATTTCACATTTCACTCTTCTGCAAACTCTTTAGTTACATTGCGGTCACTCTTGTAGACATAGCTATTTTTAATTTGTTTGTTGGATTTTTCGTCGATTGTATCTGTCTGATACAATAATACGTTAATGACCATCTATTCAGGCAACCCATAATAATGTCCTCACACTGTCGTCATAATATTTCGGTTATGACGGCTTATCACAATTGATGAAATGAAATGTACATACGGACAGACACACATAAATACAAGTTTAAGTTTTATATAAACCTTAATAATATTAAACGTTGGAAAAACCAAACAGTTAATATTTCAACGATATTATTTAGCATGATAATAACTCTAATTTGTTTACAAATATCCACATTCCAACAATCGAAACTATAACAAGAATTTATAATTGTATGTGTAGATAAAGAGAAGCGATTCAAAGTATTATTTGAGGTCAACTTCACAGATAGGTCATTTGATCGCAGTGTTTACACAGGGTGATTCAATGTGACTATGTATGTAGCTTAGTTTTATTAAACAGATATCGGCTAGACACATTCGTTAGTCCAAATACCAATCAGATGAGTGTTTCAATTTCAGAATTGGGTAGAAACCTTTGGTACGTGGTTATTTACAAGTAGCTTTGCGCTAACTTATTATTAACTTAAGTTTTAGGGCTTTCCAAATAACTATTATTAATATTGGGAGTTGCAAAAAGGTGTTCGATAATTTTTTTCATTGGTTAAATATAAAACGTGATGAAACGCTTTTTACCCGACTACAGCAAAGCCTAAAATGGAGAGTTATATACCATAATAATGTCGTCACACTGTCAATCAATCAAAACATTTATTGCATTAGTTACATGTACCATACATTGGGTAGATATTAGCACCAAATTAGATAGTCAAATTAATTATTAATCTAATTAGATTTTCCTTTACGCGGCGGAGACGTGGACAGTGTGTGAGTTGGAAAAGAGAAAGATTCTGGTAATGTGGTGCTGGAGAAAAATGCTCGGCATACCGTCGACAGAGTTCCGCACCAACGTGTCCATACTACAGGAACTCATTACAAAACCGGTATCAACCATAGTACAGTCGCGCATACTGCAGTGCTTTGGTCATGTCTCTAAGCGAGATAACGACTCGATAGAGCATCTGGTCGTTCAGGGGAGGATAGAGGGAACGAGATAACGCAGCAGATCACCGATGCGCTGAACTGATCAAGTGAAGTCCACAATAGGAAACCCTGTGTCAGACTGTGCCAGACAGTCTGTAAACAGAGGGCGAGAGATCGTGAAGAAACTTGTGTCCGCCTCTAACACCAACAAGGACGCCTCAACGTGACCGCGACCGCTCTGGCAAGAGCGTAGCGACATAGAAGAGAAGATAGTCTAAACGTAACCGAATTATAAGTTCTGTAACCTTTTGAGCATTATGAATCTATATAAGCGAAGGCTGAATGATAACAATCATAGTTTAGGCCCTGCGTTCATAGAACACTATGAACGCAGGGCCTAAACTATAAATACCTTATTCTAAATCGCAATCTAAAGTTACTACCGTACTAAACGTCATGTTATCCCGTTTCAGCACGCAATGTTAAAAGAGACTGGCACGAATTATGTTCCGGGACTATCCTTAGTTCGCGATTTGAAATAAGGGGGTAAGAGACAGAAACTTAAAATTTGGCTCAGAGGTTCCTTTTCTAGCAGGGGTGTCTAAGAAAGGATGTTTGTAAATTCTTTTCCTAAGGGGGTAAAAGCGGGGTTCAAAGTTAGTATGAAACTTTGCCGTTTTTAAAGTTATTTATGTACCGCCAACGAAGTGACTACGGGCACTAGTATTTTAGATAGGTACGTTGCACAGATAGTAAAATATCTATCTATATAATTATAGTATGTAATATAATCCTGCAAGTAATTTCTCGAGGTATTTTAATTTTAACCCCCGACTCAAAAACGACGGTGTGTTATAAGTTCGACGTGTGTGTGTGTGTGTGTGTGAACCGAACAAATGAACCGATTTTGATTTTGTTGATTTTGTTTGAAAGATGAATAAGGGGGGAGTGTTCTTAGCCATGTTGGATAAAAATCGATCTAAGATAAATAAATAAATATTTCACAACATTACATACATTGATTTGACTTCCGAGATAGGTAGCTCAAGCACCTATGTTACGGATATCGGAATCAACAGTGGGATTACAAATAGATACATATAATACTTTTCTTTTGTAAATACATACTCATAATACATAGAAAACAGACCAATACAAACAGACATGTTCATGCACACAAATGTTTGTACTGTGCGGGGAATCGAACCCGCAACCCTTGGACGGGTCGTCAAGATAGCCGCCGTCACAAAGATATGGATTGTATGTTTTAACACAACTCCCATATATGGATATCATATAAAAGGGCTTGTGTAGCAGAAAATATATTTAGTGTGACAAATTTCAAATTCAAGATGGCCGCCGTCGGGGGTTTTTTAAATTTTCAATTTAATTTTTTATTCTCACTCAAAACCATTAATTCATGGTCTATTCCCTAAAATTTTAATATAACAATTGACAAATGAAATCGAGAGCCGATATCGAGAAAGTTGTTTTAGATAACAAATCATAATTTGTTGCAGCTGTATTTACATTGATTGAATTATTTTCGGGTCATCGTACTGACTCTTAACTAGGTAACACCTGAAACCCAACACTTGTTCATACTATTAATAAGAAATATATCACTTATATTAGTCATTATAAGTAACACTAACCCAATTTTGCATATTACTGACCATATTGGACAAAGAAAAATTGTTTTGCATAACACTTTGTTTTGAACGTGAGTCACTGAAAACTTTCACTTAAAAGCGGCTGTCTTGAATGACCAGTACCATTTTGCGTAAGACTAGTCACGGGAAATCACAAGGATTTTTCAATAGATACTTTTCTAACTGACTGTACAGACGCTTTGACTTGTGCAAATTTTTATTGCGCTTTTTGGGTGCGAATTTTTTAGCATCCTGTACAGTTTGTGATCGTTGGTTGCTGTGTTTTTTTATTACGTGAAATACTCGTACATATTGTTTTCGTTCAGATAAAGCACTAGTATTTAATGTTGTTTGTCAGTTACTGAATACGACATTGTGTGAGCACGCGGAGGTGAAAAAGTTCAGGAAAAATGTCTCTTATAAAGATTTTAGTTTTTCTAGTTTTGTGTTTGGTAAAAGTGGAGTGTATGGCGTTAAAGGGGCCGGCGCTAACTAGGTATGACCCATGTGGACTAGGGGTCATACATTTTGATAGAATCACAAAGCATTACTGGCAGGGCGTCGGTACACTTTGAATTATACAGACAGTTGCAGGAAGTGGAAATTGACATACTGTTTGAGAAGAAAGTGAATATTCATGGGGTAAGTCTTTCTTCAGGATGTATACGTTTTCTTTTTATGTGATAGGTGGCAGACGAGCAGATGGATCACCTGATGGTAAGCGATTGCCGCCACACATGGACACCCGCGACACCAGTAGAGTCACAAATGCGCTGCCAACCTTTAAACTCCCCTTTACCCCCGGACTGGGCCTCCGGTACCATCACGCAGCGAAACAAAGCACAGTGCTTAGTTAGTTGTGTCCTTCCATTCGGTCATTTTTTTAGTGATACAACAGGCAGACCTTTGAGCTGAGTCATACCTGATGTTAAATGAAAATGAGGTCGGAGGTACTTTTTTGTAACATGTTTTATACATAAAGTGTATTATTGAATACTCCATCCCTTACTATTTATAAAGAGGTAAATCTTACAGACAGCGGCAACGCTTATAGGTAATCCGAAAACACGAAAGGCTTGTGCGATGTAATCGACACCTAGCACCATCTGTTGGTTTGAAGTGGAACTAATGGGTCACTAGTATTAGATAAAAGGCGTTCTGAATTATAAGCAGAAGGCCTACAACAAAATAGTATTCATGACCGAATCTTTATTACCGTCACTTGTAAACGTGCTATGCGTATCTTTTGTTTGAATGCGAAAGATATATTTTCTGATATCATTACGGTACGGTTTCGTTGTTGGCCCTCTGAATACTTATTCAGTGACTTCAGTTACTTATAATAAACGCAAAGACTCGTGACAAACTGCTGAGTATTTCGTTCATTAATTAAGAATGATAAGTCCGGGGGAAAGGGGGTTTAAAGGTTGGCAGCCCACTTTTGACTCCACTGGTGTCACGGGTGTCCATGGGCGGCGGCAATCGCTTACCATCAGGTATCCGTCTGCTCGACTGCCACCTATCACATAAAAAAAGAGTATACGATTTTCTATCCGTCTTCCGAAATCATCTACCATCTGCCACGAGCCTTTACGTTTAGTATAAAATGACGCACCTGTTAGTTTTATTTGAAATTGAAATTTAAACGAATTTAGATTTTTAATAAAGCTGTGATGAAAATTGATGCTTCGAAGAATACCTCTTAATAAGATACTTATATAGCTATGTACAGACAGCAACACATCAAGTAACTACAAGCTGTCAAAATTCCTCAATTGACGTTGAACGAATTTGTTAGACATTAAGGTGAGAATTTACTGAAGAAATTTAACAGTATTGTATACTTTGATGTGAGACTTTACGTACGTACCAGCGATGATAATGAGATTCGATATTTATACGCGCGCGGTACGGAGAACATATTCGATTTGCCATACAAAGATTCCAGTCATTTCCATTAAGATGGATAGACGATACCAATCTTTGTTATTATGTTACGTTTGAATATTCGGAAAGAGCTAAGAAAATACGTTGAAAGGTATCTTTAATAGACATATGTAACTCTTTACTGAAATGACTCAGCCAAATGATACCCTGTGAATCTCCAATGTCGCTCCGAATGTTCATTCGACTCAAATGGATCTCGAATCCGAGTGTCTACTTTCTATACTGACCAAACAAATTTTAGATTTTTTGCTATTTCATTATTACCACGTTGTAAATATGTTTCAGAAAAAAACTCTTATTCTATACACAATTACGTATAGTAAGTAGGTATAATATCACTTTTGGTCTTGGACTGGTTCTTATTTTATTTCTCATTCCAGGCTTCACACAACTCTTCGATGATCCCTAAGGACGATGAAGGGCATGGCTTTATAATAAGGCCCAAAGTTATTCCTAAGCATTACACATTCTACTTGACTCTGCAAGACTTGGCGGAGAATGACACTGACGTGCCCACAGTGACCAAGTTCGCGATGAACAACGTTGTTTTATGCGATGATGGTATAAAGGTAAGAAAAATGTAACATAATTATAATTATTACGGCTGCTGCCCAGCTTTCAGTCTTTACTCAAAGAAGATGACCTACTTTAGCACGCTTAGGTTAATTCCAGATTCATATCCAATTTTATATTGTACACATTTCTTTTTCACACTTGTTTGTTTCACTTCGTTTTATTGTTTTTTTTTTATTATAATGTTCTTATTGCACGCTGTAATTACCTATAACTGTAAGAACAGTTAGTCTAAGTATGTATAGATTTTCAATTGTCACTTCTTTATGCTGTATCCTTATGTTGGTGATTCAATAAATAAATAAATTAATTACCGTCAGGTGATCCGTCTGCTCGTCAAAAATGCTAAATTCCCATATGAAAAGAATATAGTAAGTTGTTTTTGAGAGATAAAAGAATACAGAGGTATTTTGTAACTTGTAGAACAACCTAGATAATAGCCTTTCTAAAATATGTCCACAAAGAGTGTATTCGAAATCGAAACCCAATACAGAATAAAAAATTAGAAAAGTTTGTTTTCTACATTGGGGATCGAAACATTCCATCCTCAGGCGTTGCCGACATGTTAGCTATTGTACTAGAAAAGAGAGATCCAGAAATTATTTCCAAGTTTCTCTTTTAATATACCTTCAAAATTTCCATTTCCATAGGCGTCTCAAACAGTGGACTCCCTGAATGTCACTAAAGAACATGACAAATACCAAAAACACGTCTGCGGCAGAAGATCCCTGGACCACACTGAGCTGGTGTCAGTGAGGACGGAGGCCAAGGCTGGAGACTGGCCATGGCACGTGGCCATACTGATCAAGGACCCAGATACAAATAAAATTTCTTACTATTGTGGAGGCAATATTATATCTGCTACAGCTGTTGTTACAGGTAAGAAAATTCATCATCATTTCAGCTAATAGACGTCCGCTGCTGGACATAGGCATCCCTCAATGATCTCCACACAGATCGGTCCTGTGCCGCCCGCATCCATGGGATTCCTGCGACCTTCACCAGATCGTCTGTCCAACTTGTGGGGGAGCTGCCACGGCTTCGACGTCCTATACGCGGCCTCCACTCGAAGACCTTTCTGCCCCATCGGCCGTCTGATCTCCTCGCAATGTGCCCTACCCCTTGCCATTTGAGGCATGCACTTCTTTGGGCTATGTCTCTGACCTTGGTTCCTGATATGATCAAGCAAGAAGGCTCCGAGAGCATAGCCCTTTCCATTGCTCGCTGCGTGACTTTAAGCCTTCTTAAGTAGCTAATTGTTAGACGAGTAAAAAACATAAATGACTAAAAAAATAAACTATGTAAGTAGGTATATTTCTCTTCAAGGTTTCTTCTATAGCAAATTACTCACACCATGATAAAACATCAAGTAATAACCGGTTTTCTTAAATAACTTTTTAATGATGGTGCATTTGGTAGTGACCCTGCCTGATAAGCCAATGGTCGTGGGTTGTACCCTCAAAATTAAATTTTCGTGTGATGAACTTGTATTTGTTTATTGTAATATTTATACTTAAGTATATTTTTGTAATTCCTCTGTTGTCTGATTACAGCTGGCCACTGCGTCCGTAAAAATGGCAAGAGGATACCCACAGAATCCATAACAGTTGTAGCTGGAGTAAGCAACCACAAAGAAGTCGGTCAGGTCGGAAGACAGAGTTTACCGGTGAGTACCCGGTTTGACGACCCGTTTGGAACAATGGTAGTGAACGCTGCCTTTGGTCCAAGGGTTGCGGGTTCGATCCCCGCACAGTACAAACATTTATGTGCATGAACGAACATGTTTTTTTGTATTGGTCTGGGTGTTTTCTATTTATTATAAGTATGTATTTACAAAAGAAAAGTATTATATGTATATATTTGTAATCCCGCTGTTGATTCTGATATCCGTAACACAGGTGCTTGGGCTACCTATCTCGGAGTCATATCAATGTATGTGATGTTGTGAAATATTAATATTTTTTATTATTAAATAATAATAAACCAAAGTAGAAGTACCTGTTGCGAATAACGCAATCAAAGAATTTGGATGGCAAGCAGTAGGACAGTATAGGCCAAGTACTGCTGACTCAGAGGTCAACTCGGACAAATAAATTCACCATGTGAGGTCTGCTCACACGAGATCATCTCGGAAGTTGATGAAGTATAAAATACCGGCTTAGTGTAAATTATCCATACGTTCCAGGTTCTAGAAGCAGTGATACATCCAAGTTATGATGATGCGTTAGCTACTGCTGACGTTGCCGTGCTCAAAGTTAATAAATTCAAATACACCGCCTACGTACAACCTATTTGTATATGGGGACCTGTATATGACAAGGAAAGCATCGTAGGACGACAAGCTACGGTCAGTAAATTATTTTTACTTACTTTTAAATAAACTTAATAGAAATTTCAAAATGTTGTATTACCGAAAATGAGTAGCTGCGGTGTGAATACTAGCACTAAAACGCATTCTTAAAGCGGAAAAGCATCGTTGGACGGCAAGCCACGGTTGGTATTTTTTTTTACTTAGGTACTTTTAAATAAACTTAATAGAAATTTCAAAATTTTGTAAATATTTTATGTAATAGGTAGCAGACGAGCAGACGGATCACCTGATGGTAAGCCCGCGACACCAGTGGAGATTCAACCGCTGCGCCATGCGCTGCCAGATTTTAAACCCCACTTTCCCCTGGATTGGGCCTCCGGTACTGGATGGTGGTCCTGGATTGGATCCTCACTCACGCAGCACAACCCAGCACAGGACTGTTTCACGCCGGTGTTCTGTGAGGCCGTGGTATCACTCCGGTCGAGCCAGCCCATTCATGCCGAAGCGTGGCTCTCCCTTGGTTAAAATATACAAAAATAGAAGCTGCGGTGTGAATGCTAGCACTAAAACGCATTCTTAGAGCGACCAGACTATAATAATAGCTGTCGTTGAATGTTCATCCGTAAAGAAATAATGAGACTGCACCACATTCAGTGTTCTATAATGGTACTAAAACGAACGTTTATTCTTGTTCTAATAGGTAATGATACATTTTCATATTAGTTTCCACTATCTCAAAATAGTCTGGACGAGAATTAACAATAAAACCGCGGCGATTATAATACCATAAGAATGGAATTTTCTATGTTTTCAAAATCATTTATCTAATATTCCTTATCTTAGCGTGCAATCCCCAGTAGTGTAACCCCCAGGTAAGCTTGGTCCATGATTCGTGATTTGGGGAGTCTAGTAAATACAATGAAGCGATTGCCGTCTGACCTGCGGAAACAGGGAAACCAGGCTAACTGAATTTTGGTTATCATCTATTTAATATTGTTCAGTCGATATATCTTGATATCTACGGTGGCCACTATCAAGGATGGGCCAAGTAAATAGCAATGCTACACTAAGGTACACTCAATTCCTTTAGGTACCTTCATTTTCATGAACTGACTCGTCTAGAAATGGAATTACTATTGCTCTCTCTATTAATATTCCATTAAACTCGTTCAATAGGATAACAGCATGATATAATTGGAAATGGATCAGGCTCACATGCTTTCCGAAGTAGAGAGGGATAAGACCACTTTAAGACTCTGACACTTAGAATTTACTAAAAGAAAAGATACTAGGGAATCCCACTGACATTGAAGTGATTCTAAAAGACATCCAGTAACGTTATTATTTCAAAGAGGGACTTGAACTCTTCTTCTTCTTAAATAGCTTCTCCGACTAGCGAAGGTTGGCCGTGAATCTAGCATATACTTCTCGGTCTCTAGCAAGGAGAAACAACTCGGCGACGACCCACACGCCTCTTGCTACATTCCCCATAATAATAAGTTGCAACAACTCGTATCTATTGTGCCTTAACACGTGTCCTAAGCAACTTTCCTCTGTTTGATGGTCGATAAGAGTGTGCGTTTCTGGTGCACTCGTCGGACTTCAAGATCTGACACTTTGTGCCCAGCTAACTTGGGACTTAAGCTAATTAACCCCTATTATATTTCTTCCAGGTGGTAGGATTTGGACACGACGAGAACAACGATCCCTCCGACGTATTAAGATCCACGTACATCATGATTCAGAATGGCACAACTTGTCTGACATACTCACCCAATGTGTACACCAAGCTGATCAATGAGTTTACCATCTGCGCTGGATATGGTCCGACTTCTGGTAAGATAAATGATAATTTATTATTAATGAATACTCTACCGCGAGTCTTTGCGGTAGGTACTATAGCGGTCCGCGGTCACATCGTCTTGGGACTTGATTTTTACATTCGTTTCAAATTTCGGCAATAGATGGCGCTGGGTGTCGAATACATTCTTCAAGTCTTACGTCTTTTCCGATTACATACAATTAACCTCTCTCCTCCAGTAAAACAACCTCATTTGAACAATTGCAGGTATCAACCCCAGAAACGGCGACAGCGGCGGTGGTCTCGTGTTGGCAGTCATGCAGCCTGACCACAAGGTGAGCTGGTTCCTCCGAGGGGTCCTGTCCAAATGCGGCGTCTCCCCCGGCCACTCCGAATGTGATCCGAGATACTATGTCGTTTACACGGACGTCGGGCCTCACTACGGATGGATCTACCACCACTCTGGATTGCAGTTTAGAAACAATATTATGGGTTATTAAGATAACTTGATAAGCTAAAATGGATTGTTTTATGAATGGACTTTATAGCTACGATCATTAAGTCTATGGTTCAATGTGATATTATTTCTACTTAAGTTAAAGTCTAATAATGAAAAGTGTACATACGTGTACCTAGGTAAATTAGAAAATAATATAGTGTTACATTACATACTTATACATAAAAACTGTAGTGTTAATAAAAATATAGACAAAATGTGAAAGTAAAGTATCAATAATTAGTACAAAACGAATAGGATACACATTTAAATAGTGTACATTTCTATGGAATTGGAAATGAAATTTACTAATATATTTTGTATCAATTTATGCGGTTTATATCAATACGAGTCTTAACAACCAAAAGTGAGCACAAACAAATACTAATAATTTTAATACTGTAAAATTGTAAACATTTCTATTAAATAGGGTAAACGACATTTACTGCCCGTGTACATAATTTGTTTTTTTTTGAAGTCCCTATTGTCTTAATTGGTTGCAGCGATGCCCACCTGGTAAAAGTAAAGTATCAGACTATATTCTGTCCCTATGCAGGGCAAAGGTCTCCATCATAGAAATCAAGTCATCGCTACTATGATGGGGTAAGGCTTAATCACCACGCTTGCCTAATGCGGATTGATGATCACAATCCCGAGCTATGTTCGAAAAATTCGAAACATATCTTTTCTCAACCCGGGAATCGAACTATGACCTCGAGATCACGGCCTAGTACCTAAAACATTAGACCAACGGGGCGACCTGGTACAAAATAATATTATTTGTGGAAGTAAAATCTTTTCTCGTTAAAATGTAACTTTTATACTGGTGAAAGATGAATGATTTATATGGCTTCATTAAAAAACAGCAAAGAACCTCACACATCCGTCGTAAAACAACAAAATGGAAAGAAAACTGGAGAAAAAAAAGAGGTATAATGAACAACTTGTTTTCAACGGCCAAGTAGAGTATATGTTACTTTCAGCAAGTGAGTGTTTCATTATACCTATCTCATTCTCTCTGCAGTCGCTCCCTCATGACTGAGAATCGTGATCATCAGTGGACGTGGATGGGTTGCACCTTGCTTGTGTAATCTGCCTCCACCTGTGCCTATTCATCGCGTCTCTGGCAACCGAGCAAAACTTGTTTGAGGGGTGTTCCTCTCACTTGATTAATCCATCTGCTTGGTCTTGCTCTTGTGATTATACGTATACATTGAGCTCAATAAAAGTATTTAGAATTTTTATTATTATGAGCTCATAAGTCTCACTACAGGGCAAAGGCCTCCGTACCCCTTTTCCACCTCCCCCGGTCCTGGGCTGCTGTGGACCAATCTTTAAATAACGCGTCGAGTTCATCTCGCCACCGTCGCCCCGGGCTGCTGCGGGGACGTTGAACATTTTGGGGGATCCATTCTGTGGCTCAGCGTTCGGGAAGCTACGCAGCATATTTTCGGCAGATCTACCGCAAATATAAATAAATATTTCACCACATCACATACATTGATCTGACTCCGTGATAGGTAGCTCAAGCACCTGTGTTACGGATATCAGAATCAACAGCGGAATTACAAATGTATACATATAATACTTTTCTTTTGTAAATACATACTTATAATACATACAAACACCCAGACCAATACAAACAGACATGTTCATGCACACAAATGTTTGTACATTGCGGGGATCGAACCCGCAACCCTTGGACCAAATGCAGCGTTCACTACCATTGTTCCAAACGGGTCGTCAAATAATATTAGATGTTTACAATAGATATTTTAATATTGATGACCCAATTGGAACAGTGTTAGCAGTGAACGCTGCCTCTGATACAAGTATTGCGGGTTCGATCTCCGCACAGTACAAACATTTGTAAAAGATAAGATAAGATAAAAGATAATGAAAATAAATCTTTATTCAATTTAGGTCCACACAGAACACTTATGAATGTCAAAATAGGTACATATACACAGGTATCTACCGCTGGTTCGGAATGTCGATTTCTACTGACAGCCAGAGAGACACCAGCCAGAGAGTCAGTAGTTACTCTTTTCTGTGTGCATGAACATGTTTGTTTGTATTAGTCTGGGTGTTTTCTATGTATTCATTTCAGCCAATATAATTCTATGTATTATAAGTATGTATTTATATAAGAAACGCATTATAATTATGTATATATTTGTAATCCCTCTGTTGATTCTGATATCCGTAACACATCTTGAGCTATCTATCTCCGAGTCAGATCAATGTGATGTAGTGAAATATTTATTATTTAATATTAGTTACGTGAAGTTTGTAATCTCAAGAGAAAAAACAATAAAACGAACATAAGTTAATAAAACAGGGGCACCTAATTAAAAAACTTGATGCAGAAATCTGAAAGTTAAAGCATCTAATAGAGACTTTTATAATACCGAGGTTGTTTTTTGTTCGGTGACACTTTTTAATAAGATTTTAATAAATTATGCAGGGCCCGCCTTCCGAGTGACGTCGTCTCCTCAGTATAATGTTGCCCGTTTTTCATTTCCTTGTAAGAATTAGAATTTATTCAATATTGTGATATTAGTTTAGTTACTTCGACATCTATTCTTTTTGTTATATTCTTATTAATTTAACGTCTCTTATGTTTTTTTACGGTAGACAGCGGTATGAATATTTGATAATGTCTGTGAGTTGTGGTTGTCTACCTTCATAAAGTAAGTTATTGATACTCTGGTTACCTTTTACGGATACCGTGCATATACCACAATCTCCTCTGCCTATTTTAGGAATAACCAAAAAAATTTCCAATACGTTTTTTTTTGGTCAATAAGCTAACGCTTGACCACAATCGCACCTGATGGAAAGCGACGATGAGGTCTAGGATGATACGCGTTTGCCTAAAAGATGCCTGTTCACTCTTGCTTTAAAGATGCCCAGATTATAGTGGTCAGGAAAAACAGATCTCGGCTGAGAGTTCCATGAAACTTATAAAATCCAATAATATTTAATTATTAACGTTAACTTATAAAATCCAATAATATTTAATTATCAAATCGTATTGTAATATCTATGAGCTATGGAAAGGGCTATGCTCGGAGTATCTCTGAAGGACCGCATCAGAAATGATGTAATCCGACAGAGAACCAGAGTCACCGACATAGCCCACCGAATTAGCAAACTGAAGTGGCAGTGGGCTGGTCATATTCGCCGCAGAACTGACAGCCGTTGGAGCCGTAAAGTCCTTGAGTGGAGACCGCGACTCGGTAAGCGTAGTGTAGGACGCCCTGCGACAAGATGGGATGATGACATTCGAAGGCTGGCTGGTGTGGGCTGGATGAGAGTGGCCGAAAATCGGGAGCAGTGGCGTGCATTAGGGGAGACCTATGTCCAGCAGTGGACGAGTGTGGGTTGCTGATGATGATGATGATGATTGTAATATCGCACAGGCAAGAAACTTCAGGTGGAAAAATTACCTAATTTCAACTACAAAATCGTAAATAATACAGTACAGGGAGGGACTGATGTAAGGATGGCAGTTTTAACTCTATGGCCAATTATTGAAAAGAAAAAGTTTTTAAATTTTTGAAGAGTTACGGTTGTCAATAGGATGGCTAACAGAGCTGATGCTGATTCACTCTTGAAGTTTAACTCGGTGAGTATAGAGGGTACACTAGCCCGACCACCGCAGGGCGCTTATAGAATAGCCGTCACTCTCGGAGGAGTCGCGTCCGCGGTATAACTCGTGCGAGTGCCCAGTTTCGCTGTAACAATTTTATTGCAGATTTCCTTGGAATAAGCGTATATCTGATTTTCTTTGCGCCATCGCAGCTCGACACCCAACTGTTTCTTTTTTAATTTCTTAGTTTGTTCCACTATACTATAATTTTCACGTCACATCCTTTGATCTGACTGCGAGATAGGTAGCTCAAGCACCTGTGTTACGACGAATCACTTGTATAGTCAGCCAGCCAGCATTACTGCACGTTCTCTAAAGGTCTTCATAGTCTGACTGTTGCAGCGTAGACGCCCTGTGTTTCCTTTTACAAATTCACTAGAGAAGTATCTTCGAGTCTAATAATAATATCCTCCAACCGATTCGGCTACGGCGGCCAATATCAACGATCATCAACGTACGCACGTTCAAGTGTGTGTGCAAACACAAGTGCTCTCTCTATTACCTTACCCTCTTATTTTGGTGGGACACTATAGTGACACATCTAAAGAGGGCAGAAACGGATTAACGTTCTTTTCGAGGCGGGTATTTACAAGACCTTCATTCCAGACTTCGGTCGAGAATGAGAAATTCTTAACAGAAAAACCTTTTTTTGCCGACCCGGGACCCCAAGCTACTGGCTATATATTATACTGTGTCGATACTACAGGGTCTAGATCACTAGAACCGGGCTAAAGTGCTATGAAGAATCTTAAATCTTATCACGTACTGTGTACTGACTATTTTTCATTATTACTTTCCACACTTAATTTCAATGCTTCCGAGATCCAGCTAAGTGATGTCTCATAAGAGCGATTTATTATTAAAGTAGAAGACCCTTCTCCGAGGACTGAAGACGTGTTACGCCTTAGAAATTCAATTACAGAGCCTCGCTTTATTGTGAGCATGTTGTGGAAGATATACACCCTGTATATGACATAGGGGCATGTGTTTTGGATAGGTCCACCGATCTATACAGTCTGTCATTCAGCGGGAAATGATAGGATTAAGCATGGTACGAGTATATTTGCATCCCACTTTTTGCTTTTCTCGTCGTGGGTTTCTGCGATTTGCGGTTAGATAAATTTAGTATGTTTCGAATTTTTCGAACCTAGCTCGGGTTTGTGATGACCAATCCGCATTTGGCAAGCGTGGTGATTAAGCCTAATCCCATTATAGTAGCGAGAACTTGATTACTATGATGGAGGCCTTTGCCTTGCAGTGGGACAGTTTATAGGCTGATACTTTACTTTAAATTTAGTAACCGAAATTTTTTGCTCCGGTGTGCTGGGAGACTAGCCATCGTCATCAACATAGTATCTACTAGGGGTCCTATAGTTAGTTAAAACGGTGCTATAATCTAGCTTTCGAAAATTTTGTATGATTTTTTTTATTTCAAACGTTAAAACTGCTCTGTAACACCGTTTTAGCTAACAAAGGTTTACTGAATGTTCATGAATAAAGCCCTATGATTGTTGTGTATTCTCTAGAGCCTTTTTATGGGCTGTTAGCTACTTATCATTTTCATAATATTTTTTTATCTCGACTAAAGAGTATGTTATATGTACAATTGGCGATGTTAATTCCACTGATTAGAAAAATATTATGAGTGTCAAATCATTGATGACCTTTTTTTTGTGATAGGTGGCAGATGAGTAGACGCAGCGATTGCCGCCGCCCATGGAGACCCGCGACACCAGTGGGCCTCAGGTACCCTCACTCACGTAGCGAAACACAGCACACTGCAGCTTCACGTTTTCTATGACGTCGTGGTATCACTCCGGTCGAGCGGTCGAGCTGGCCCATTTATGCCGAAGCGTGGCTTTATCGCTTTTATCGATTTAGAGTAAACGGGTATTTTATTTGAAACAAATAGGGTGAGCCTTGCGTCTCATTGCCACTGCGCCCAGTAGTTGATCTATTGTGGCAAGTATACGGGTATATACTGATGCTTTCAAATCAAATTCGAGATATGCCCAAAAAAAAAAAGATTTTTTGATTACAAATACTACAAAAGTTTTCTTGAGTGTATAAGTACACTTATAACCTGTCTTTAAACATAGAATAAACATGTTTTTCACGCACGCAGTCAAACTGAAGCTAACCGCGGTACAAAATACTAGTGCATTATACAATAGGGTAGGTACACACTCGCGGGATAGAGTAATTTCATACGGTACATTTAATTTTATTGTAGAACCATGACATTAAATTTTGCAAGAAGGGAACGTAACTACGGTTTCTCGAATAATGCGGTATATTTTGGGGCAAGCTGATAAAAATCGTTGACTATGATAGGAATGCGGTTGGGTAAGCGCAGTAAAGGACGCCAATGTTTTTATTGAGCAGCTTACGATATTAGAAACGTGACCGTGGGAGAGCCACGCTTTGGCTTGAATTGGTCGGCTCGTCCGGTTCTATGTATCTATATATGTATTTCACAACATCACATACATTGATTTGACTCCGAGATAGGTAGCTCAAGAACCTTTGTTACGGATATCAGAATCAACAGCGGAATTACAAATATATGTATACATTTAATACTTTTCTTTTGTAAATACACACTTATAATAGATAGGAAACACCCAAACAAACGGTTCACACACACAAATGTTTGTACTGTGCGGTGATTGCACGCCACCCTTGCACCAGAGGCAGCGTTCACTACCAAACGGCTCCACAGAAAATCGGCGTGAAGCAGCATCTGTGCTGCGTTTAGTTGAGTGAGTGAGGGTACCGGAGGCCTTGTCCGGGGAAAAGGAAGGGTAATATGTTAGCAGCGCATTTGTGACTCCACTGATGTTATTCATGGGTGGCGGCAAATGATTATCATCAGAACAGGTGATCGGTCTGTTCGTCTGCCACGTATCATATAAAACAATAGAGACTACTAAAAGCAAAAGCTGAGTAAGACGCCGTTATTGTATGAATGAATGAATGAAAATATTTATTTGGACACACATTATACAGGTAGGTTATTCACAGTATGTTATATAATAAATAGTATCATAATTAATTACAGAATACCGAATAATAATAAATAATGTTGTTATGTGGCCAAAATGGTTTCCACTCAGCTTGTGTCTACGGCTTAGTAAAACCGAGACGCTGATTTTCACTACTGCCGTTACTACACCACTTGTACAGTCAGCGTCAGATCAAGTTATCTACCTTGCAGTGGAAAAATAGCACTTGTTCCCCAGACATAAGGACGGTCCAAAGGTCATCAAGAGTAACTCGACGAGACGCCTTGTACATGGTGGACCCACAACCTAATAAGGGCTTTATTACAACCTTCACTTCGTTTTGATTTCTACCTTTGGTTGATTATGACGATCAATATTTAAATATCTTTGAACCTAGTTACGTTTTTACGTTAACAAGGAAGTGTTTTTATTGATGATGGGCATGCTTTTGGCTTCACAGTTCATACTGAACCCTAGAGTTGAGATGAAGTCTGCTATGGAGCCAGCTTATAAACCCAGAAGTAGCCTATTCACTCTAGCTTTAAATTTTTTCACTGGGGGAAACCGAAAACTCAAACTTATCTCAACAATTCATAAAGAGAAAAATCAAGCTGACAGCGGCAACGCTTATAGTTAATCCGAAAACACCAAACACTTGCGCGTTGCATTCTAAACCTAGAGCCATCTTTTGGTATAAAGTGGAACTAATGTCCCGAAATGAAGTGAGGGTGGGCCACTAGTAGAAAAATATTATACCAACTTCATTCCCTATCGAGATTCAGTAGTAGGGGTCCGAAGCTTCATGCAATAATCAACTAACCTGAGGCGTAAGCAGGGCCCCTCTATGCCAAATGGTTATGCATAAGAATCCCCCCGAAATAAGAATTGTTTTATTCACCTGTTTACATTGTGCGATTTTACGAAATTCAATCATGAATGCAAATAGTTCCTTCCACTTATTGGAATGAGGGGAGTGGTTTTATATTAAGAATATTTGAACCATGTAGGTAATTGTTTCGAAATTGTTTCGAGACTCTTGCGACATTTTTTGGCACTGATCAGTGTTTGGGCTCAGTGGATTAGAATCTGTGTCGTCTGATTGGGACGTTGAAGGTGAAGGAGCGCACTACTTTTTTAAATTTATGTCCGTATCTCATTAATTATATTAAATGTTCCTTTCTTTATTTAGATAACCCTACAATGAAATCGTTTCCAGACAATAGACACAACCGGCACGTGCGTAACGGAACTGGTATACTGTAAAAGTGTGTGTGTCTGTTTGTTTGTCCATCTTTTATGTCAAAATGGATCGTGATGTAGAAGAGTAGATAGTAGAAATATGAAGAGTGAATTGGCTACTTTGTGGCGAACAGAATTCCAAGCGAGCAAAGCTACAGGCCACCGCTAGTATCTATAAACTCTGGTATCATCCACATAATTGTGCCAAATTCCATTCAAAGGGGAGAGTTTAGCTAAAGAACAACAAAACAGCAACAAAGAGGATTTAATCAAACTTCTATCTGGCCATCCACTTGTTTTTTAATTAATCAGATGCTCGAAAGTTCAATTCTCGTTTCTTTTGTACTTAAAAACCAATCATCCCTTAATTAATAAACTGTGGAAATTTTAACGGCTTGAATATTTAATGTGAACCGACGTGCTTTGAGAAATTAGAAAACTTAACTTTGTTATTTTTTTTTCTGTATAAGTACAAATTATTTTATTTGAATCTTGAGGCTAATTGCAAATGTAATTTGAATTTTGTTTATTTATTTATTTGATCACACATGCTTTTAAACGAAGACGAAGCATCCAACGATACACATACGCTTGCAGCATAAATATCCATTAAGATACAATAAATCAATTCACTGAAACACAATATCGTAAAAAAGAAAAAATATACAAACATAAAATAAAATCTAAATAGGAATTAAATACATTGAATTCAATCAATAAAATGGAAGAAAACATCGAGCATTTCATCAAAACTCAATAAATTGTAAAATGAAATATGGGTAATTCATGGGTCTTTTGTGACTTGCTCCAGCGATTTTATAAATATACCAACGATAAACCTTCCTTGCTTAGCGTTCAATCGATAAAGGTCGATCGAATGCGTCAATCGATAACGCATTTCTAAACGTAGGCGTTTTCAAAAAGTGTGTCGACCTTCCTATAGTCTGTTACAATTATGAAGTCCTTTTTGACATTTCGAACAACGTAACTCTGCTCGTAGTCCTGTGTTATCTGGCATCCAACCGCTGTCAGATATGTTAAAACCCTTGTACTTGTGGTTGCGAACACACTTGAGCACTATAATATATCCTGCGTAAGTGGCAAAGATCCCCGGCAGAGTAGAATAGGCCACCCTCACTATTTTACCGAGGTGTCGTAAAAGGCGACTAAGGTTAAGCTGCTGGCATGATCATCAGCACCAGAGAAGGAAAACTCTGCATTTATATCAAAACCCTCGCCAACCCGTCTGCCAAGCGTGGTGAGTATGGAAATTACCCCTCATGTGATTGAGGAAGGCCCGTGCCCCAGCAGTGAGGACTTAAATGGGCTGATGATGATGATGATGAAGTGGCTGATCGTTGAGATTGACCGCCATAGCCGTAATCGGTTGGAGGATAACAAAACGGAATTCACGATCCAATTTTTATTCCTGTCCCTTTCACGTGCACTGTGCATATCTTTTGTTTGTACGCGACTTAGTTGTAGACCCTCAGATATTTTTCCGTCTCCATCGATCAATTTAAGAGCTCTTTAACGGATCAGATGCGCCGCCACCAGTGTTTTTTATGTCATAGGTGGCAGACGAGCAGATGGATTGCCTGCTGGTGAGTAATGTTCACCGCCCATAGTCACCCGTGACACCAATGAAGTCACAAGTGCGCAACGAAACTGAGATAATAAATGAAAAAAATTTCAAGATTTTTTAAATTTAAATAAATAAGGATTTGCGATTTTTCAAGTTTAGTCAAGTTTAATCAAGTGGTAAATAATCTCTAAGAAGATTGAATAAAAAGTGGCTACTAAAAATTTAAATCTTGCAAGAGATGATTGTGACATGAAAGTAAGGTTTCAAATAAGTAATAAAAATTACAAATCTTTTTTTATGTCATAGCTGGCAGACGAGCAGACGGATCGCCTGATGGTAAGCGATTACCGCCGTCCATGGACACCCGCGACACCAGTTGTGTCACAAGTGCGCTGCCAACTTTTAAACCCCCCTTTCCCTTGATTGGGCCTCCAGTATCCACACTCACGCAGCGAAACACAGCACAGTGCTGCTTCACGCCGGTTTTCTGCTGAGGCCGTGGTATCACTTCAGCCGGTCAAGCCCACCCAAATTCATGCCAAATCGTGGCTCTCCTACGGTCATTTATATGCCTTGATCAATTATTCATTTATTGTTGATCGACGTTGGTCGATGTTTTACCGTTAGCGGGCTTTTTAGAGTCAACCGTACGATGACTATATTTTGGGTTTAAACATAGATTAATTATCTAATTCTTCCATGGTTTAGGCTAATTATCTGGACATCTTAAACTTTAAGAAACAATGCTTAGATCATTATCATCCTTATCAGATCTAATCTTTTGTAAAACCGTGTCAGTGTAACGACCCATAAAATCTAAGCCTGCACTCGTGTAAATCTCACTCTTAAAAACTTTATAATCCCCCATTTTATGGCTCCATTCGGAAGGCCTTCACGACTTACAAGCTCATTAAAACGGAAAAAAGAACTTTTAATTAGAGTCCCAGCTGTCTTTTGTTAGATAAAAGGCAGTATGTGTAACTCTTTGCATGTCACCAACAAAAGAGGTAGCGTTTTGAATTGTTCTAACTCTTTGGTACTATTAACGAGTTATTAGCAGCCCCCATAAATTATCAGATAAGATAATTTTCTGTCGTGAGGATTTATATTCCACTACAATAATAATCCAACCGATTCGGCTACTGGAGCTAAACGCAGGATTTATATATTATAGTGCTCAAGTGTGTGCGCAACCACAAGTGCACTCTCTTCCTCCCTCATATTCTGGTGGGACAGCAGTTTGACACGACGCGACCAGAGAGGGATCGGACACGGAACCAACACAGGCACAACGGAGGCACAGGATGCAAGACCGCTAACTTCCAATCTCCAATATCTTTTTTTTCTTTTTTTTATGTGACAGGCGGCAGACGAGCAGACGGATCGCCTGATGGTGAGCGATTGCCGCCGCCCAAACACACCTGCGACACCAGTGGAGTCATAAAGAAGCTGCCAACCTTTAACCCCTTTCCCCCGGTTTGGGCCTCTAGTACCCTCACTTTTGAACGTGCTGTATGTATACAATAGGCTTGTAAATAATTTATTTATTATTTATTTATACTTTGATTTGATTTGATTGACTCACGCAGCGAAACACACCACAGTGCTGCTTCACGCCGGTTTTCAGTGCGGCCGTGGTATCACTCCGGTTCAGCCGGTCCATTCATTACTGATGTAAATATATAGGGTATCTAAATATAGGTAACTTTATTGGCCTGACTAAGAGAAGTGAATCGGGGACCTCATGCGCAGAGTGTGACGCACTATGGCAGTCACTACATAATCCACTATATATAAAATCTTATGTAGCGTAAAAAATATCTCTTAAAATATTTCATACTGTAATAATATTCAGACCTGAAGATGATAAGAAAGTAAGGAAAATGGCGTCCCAAATGACAATTTCATTTTTTCCCTGAAACAATTTTGTTAAGTTTGATGAATGAGAATCGTTATTTGACAAGTGAGATTTTTTATGCTATTTACTTACATTTATGTATAAAAGATTAGCTAAATTTATTAACCTATATATGTATGTATGTATGAAAATGTAATAACCGGAAAACTAAACAAATTGCCGTTTCGCGGCAAGATACTGTGAGTATTGTGTGTCGAGAACAGATGCAAGTAAATAGTGAGTTAGTGAACAGTGGTACCGCAGGTGCGCGTAGAAAAAGACTGCGAAGGAGGGTAGACTGTTTTGTCTGCCAGTAACAACTTACCCGCAAAAACTAGCTAGTAACTGATTACTCGGCGACCATGGCGCTTGCAACAGTGCCGACATATTGGAAACTTAAAAATAAGGTACATGGTAGAAATCCGTAAATAACTATTATAAAGCTAAATTTATTGTCAGCCCAATGCTATAATCTTCTAGTCAGCCCATTGGTATAATATAAAATAAATGGTGGAGGCCGGTAGCTCCACAGATTAGGACTGACAATTCTTTCGAAAATGCTGCGTCTATTACCAACGACTCTTGTTGGGCCACTCGTCACAGCTCTTTTATTTTAAGTGATAGGCGGCAGACGACCAGGAGCCCAATTCTCGTGCTGGTGATATTTTGAAAACATGGCGGATATCACCTGAAAACTATACAAAAAAACTATGTTTTAGTGATATTATGTCGTATGATAATAAATGTCACGAGCACGAGAATTGGGCTCCTGAGGATCAATTCTCGTGCTGTCGACATTCAAATCGAATTTAGAGATTTCATAGATTCAGTCCATAGTAGTCTCCAACTTCTATGTCGAGTGCTCGAGATTAGGCCATCAGATGGGTCACCTGATGTAATGCGATAACCGCCGCCCATGGACACCAACACCAGTGAAGTCACAAGTGCAATGCTATCCTTTAAGTTCCTCTACCCTGATTCCGAATCAAACACAGCGCTGCTTCACGCCGGTTTTCTGTGCGGCCTTGGTATCACTCCGGTCGAACCGCCCATTCATGCCAGCTGTTCCACGTTAATGCACCTCTTCCATATTTGACTTCTACTCAATATCGCTGACTGAAAGCTTTAGTATTTTTGTAGATATTGCCTAATCAATCAATTTGAACTACTTCGAAGTTAAACACCAATTTCGTGCTTCCACTACCTTCACTCAGTCGAAGTTACGGTCAAAATCGAGGTAGAGAACAGTTGTCTACAACTCTGACCGCAATGTAACTAATGAGTTAGCAGAAGTAGAGTGAAATACGGCATACATTGGACCCGGCAATAAAGGTAAAAGCTCGTAAGACAACTCGTATTTGCATGGGTGCGCAGTTAGCACTGTTCTAAGAATCGCATATATTGTTGCGAATGAATTGTTCTGGGTACACGAGGTCGCTGTTTTTCGCACAGAATTTACTGCTTTTGTCCATTTCAGGAGTAAAAAGTAAGCATACTAGATTTTTTCGTGACACAGTATATTGGCACTATTCAGCCTGATGATGGTAAGGAAGAGAAGAGCCTACGTTGCAATTAAATCGCAAGCGATTTCAAAGGCATCACCTCTATAGGACTGCCGTACTGGCCCGCGAGATGCTTCTACACGCTTCGCTTGAAGGAATGCATATTGTAGGAAGGAGGAAATACATGCGCCGGCAACGAGTTCCATTTCTTGTTGGTGCTGCAGAAATAGGATCTGCCAATTTTATTAGTATGTGATAGATAATATTCATTCTTTAAAAAAGGCCCTAATATCTAACTTATCGATTAAGTTCTTAAGCTATATATTTGGGATCGGGTGTATGTAGGTACGAGTAGACGAATCGATACTGATGGTAAGCCATTGCCTGTGGGTCAACTATACTCAAAAGTCCTATAACGCCCTGCGTATTCAATACAATAATGCTTTCAGGGCATTGCTGGGGTTGCCGCGCTACTGCAGCACCTCTAGCATGTTCGCGCACGCAGGCGTCGACAGTTTCCCGGCCATATTGCGTAAGAAAGCCGGCTCATTTTTAAGTCGAGTGCGGCAGCCGCAACGGTGTCCTGAAAGCCATCGCCGAGTGTGGGGACTGTCCATTATCGAGCACTTATGCACAATTACTCGGTTGCTCCCGCCGTGTGGTCCCCGGCAGAGTAGAATAGGCCACCCTCACTCTTACCGAGGTGTCGTAAAAGGCGACTAAGGTAAAGCTGCTGGCATGATCATCAGCGCCCAGAGAAGGAAAACTCTGCATTTATATCAAAACCCTCGCCAACCCGTCTGCCAAGCGTGGTGAGTATGGCAATTACCCCTCATGTGATTGAGGAGGCCAGGCCACCCTCACTCTTGCCGAGGTGTCGTAAAAGGCGACTAAGGTAAAGCTGCTGGCATGATCATCAGCGCCCAGAGAAGGAAAACTCTGCATTTATATCAAAACCCTCGCCAACCCGTCTGCCAAGCGTGGTGAGTATGGCAATTACCCCTCATGTGATTGAGGAGGCCCGTGCCCCAGCAGTGGGGACTTAAATGGGCTGATGATGATGATGATGACTCGGTTGCTCTTAGTTATTAAGTACTAACACTAATTATTTTTTTTTTAAGTTGTATGCTACTAAGACTTATGGGGCACTGTTGTCCGATAAATAAACATTTTCATTTTTTTTTTGCCACGGCCTATAAATACCTGCAACACCAGAGGTACCAAGCGCGGTCCCAACCTTTAAAGTCCCAGATTCCCAAATGGGCGTTACGCCGGTTTTTTATAGGTATTATATGATTTTTACATGATCCATTTCTTTCATCCAGAAAATTATCACTAATATCCTGTCCTCAAGCAAGGACATTCACAGTTCCCTGTAAATATGATTATTAGATCTCGACAGCCTGGAAACATATCTAGCACGTCTCTAGCGTTTTAGATCGTGGGAGAGCCACTCTTCGGCATGAATGAGCTGGCTTGACCGGAGTGATACCACGGCCTCACAGAAAACCAGCGTGATGCAGCATTGTGCTGTGTTTCTATGCGTGAGTGAGGGTACCGGAGGCATAATCCGGGGGAAAGGAAGTTTAAAGGTTGGCAGCGCGCTTGTGACTCCACTGCTGTCGTGGGTGGCCATGAGCGGCGGCAATAATTTACCCTCAGGTGATCCGTCTGCTCGTCAACCACCTTTTTTTTCAGCCTATAAAGCTCGTCAGCCTATAACGGGTAACCAACTGTCCCACTGCAGGGCAAAGGCCTCCATCATAGAAATCAAGTTATTGGTGATCACAAACCTGAGTTATGGGCAAAAACTTCGAAACATACTTTTCGCTCGACCCGGGAATCGAACCCAGGACCCTGAGATCTCGGCCCGGTACTTATACCACTAGACCAACAGGGCGTCAATCTCCTATTACAAAAAAAATTGTCGTCAATGTAAATATCTAAGTAACATAACGTCTTTTATTTCTGAATACTGTAGTACCTTTTTTATGATATAGGGGGCTGACCAGCAGACGTATCACTTGATGGTAAGCGATTACCGCCGCCCACGGACACCTGTCACCTCAAAGAAGTCACAGGTGCGCTTCGGGCCCTTTAGAGAGCACGCTCTTTTCTTGAAGGTTTGCAGGTCGTATCGGTCCGGAAGCGCAGGCAATAGTTCATTCCACAGTTTCTCAGTACCTATATATTTATCTAGTGTGATCTAATACAGGCATTACCATTGGTTGGGAGCATTTATTTACTTTTCTTCTTCTTCTCAGTCGTACACTCCTGACGGAGTGGTCGTAATTATGGATTGTCTGTATGTTGGGTAGCGGCTTTAGCGAGACTTCTCCATCTTTCTCTGTTTGTGGCACTGCGTGCACATTCAGTCAAGAAACACTTTGTAGCAGACTTGATACTGTTCGTCCACCTTGTAGGTGATCTGCCTCGGGAACGTTGACCTTCTACTCTTCCCTGTGACATTAAACGTTCCAAAGAGCTCTCGTTTCGGATTATATGTCCAAACGTGGTGAGTATTCGCACTTGCACAATCGACGAAAGTCTTTGTTTGATTCGAAGCTCCTTGAGGATTGAAACTTTAGTGCGGTGAGCAGTCCACTTCACTCTAAGCAGGCGCCTCCAACACCACATCTCGAGGGCTTCTTATTTATTTACTTTTATTGGCCTACAAATAACAGGTAAATTGATGAATTACATGATAGTTCGGAAAATAAAGTTAGAAATTTTGTGATTTTTCCCTTTTCTATTGTCACGGCCAAAGCAGTCGTGTCAACCTGCACCTCAGGTTAATTCCGATTTTTGCCGTCGTCAAGAACAAACTTGTCGCCCTGTTACACTGAAAGTCAACATTACGTAACTTCCCTTCCAGTTCCCCGACATCCGAGTAGCGACCCTCGCGACCCGACTCTTTGAAGAATGACCAATTCGGACGCAGGTGGCTCTTCGCGAGGAACGTGGGACGTCTTATTTTCGACATGTCCTCGTTTTCAGGTAAATATACCTCGATTCCGTGCCCCCGGTTCAGCAGATCCCGCGAATATTCGCACGTAAGCGTAGATACAGTGTTTGGTACGTGACGTATTTTATTTTGTTGGCTACTAGTTTGTTTGGTCGTGCGTGGAGAGGGAAAAATCTGGGACTTTTCCGCAGATTGCTCGATTAAAGTTGATTTTTTGTTATTATCTTTTCTATAGGTTTTTGCTTGAGTATCAGCCTATATACTGTCCCACTGCAGGTCAAAGGCCTCAATCATAGAAATCAAGTCATCGCTACTATGATGGGGTTAGGCTTAATCACCACGCTTGCCTAATGCGGATTGGCGATCACAAACCCGAGCTATGTTCGAAAATTCGAAACATACCTTTGCTCGACCCGGGAATCGAACCCCGGACCCCGACATCACGGCCCGGTACTTAAACCGCTAGACCAACGGGGCGTTGGTTTTTGCTTTGGTTTATAAAAAACCATTACATCCGGTAAGGTACAGGAATATTCTAGTCGGGTCGGGAAACGCACCTTTCAAATGGCATTAATGAATTAATTAAATAAATGCGCCAAATAGTTAACAACAATCTATATTATATTCTCAAACTAGGACATTCCTTCCACCATGTCATCATAATATCATCAGTTTTTAAACATATATAATAGCTGACGATAACCGAAGGCGTATCCTAAGAAAAGTATACCGATACCCCAGTCAAATTAGAAAAGTTATTTTTCTAAATTGATCTACTAGACTGGAAAACAAACCTGTGACATTCCATGCTCTAAGGCCACTGCGCCATTAAAGTCGACATGTTGTTTAGTATTTGAATGTTTTTTTTCTCGCTATTAAGTGAAAATTGAAACACCCTTATCTTCTATAACAGAAAAGAAATCCAACACGATAAAAAGTAATGACTGTGAATCCATGTTTATCGTTACCGACACCGTTACCCTTCCAGATCACGATTCCCACATAAGGTGCACTAAAAACAATCTCCTTAGAAACAGGTGTGTTCAAAACTGGGCTAAACGAAGTGAGGATAAATTCCTACCCTTTGTAACCCGTTATCTGGGACTTGAAAAATTCCACGTACAAATAGCCATTTGAGAGAAGGAACGCGTCAATTCGTTCACGGTATCGGAGATGGCCGAGACGATTCTAACACATTGATATTCTCTATGTATGCAATTCTGTGTCGAGGTGTATGGAAGAAATTATTCTAAGTTGATGTTTTTTATAGCAATCTTATGCAATTTATTCTTAAGTGAATAACACACTTAAAAATTTCATCTCGTGTCAATTTATTCTTCATTAAATTTAATCTCGTGTTCAGGCGGGACCCGCCTGAAATTTTTTAAATGTGTTATTTACTTAGGAATTATTGTTGTTTTAATATTCATTGCTGTTTTCCGGATCGTAATTTTGATGAAGTGAGACGTCAGTTGCAATTTTTTTTCCAAAAAAGCGTATAACTATTTGATTAAAGCTTTTGATATTATATGATAGCTCATTGCAATTGATTCACAAAATAGTAAATTATTAATGTCGGTAAATAATTCATTGGTTGATTAATGTCGGTAAGTAATTCATTGATGATTAGTGGCCCGATGGCGCATTTGGTAGTGGGTGACCGTACCTCGTACCCTAAGGCTCGTGGGGTACGACTTATGTTTGTTCATCAGACGAATGTCTGGGTGTAATATATATGTATTTAAGTATTATTTTGTAATTTCACTTTTTGTCTGATAACCGTCACACAAGTGCTTAAGTAAGTAAGGAATTAAGTGCAATGTATGAGATGTTGTAATAATTTAATAATCATCATCATCATTTCAGCCAATAGACGTCCACTGCTGGGCATAGGCCTTCCGCAATGTTCTCCACACAGATCGGTCCTGTGCCGCCCGCATCCAATGGATTCCCGCGATCTTCATCAGATCGTCGGTCCACCTTGTGGGGTCCTGCCACGGCTGCGACTTCCTGTACGTTTAATAATTAATTAATTACGTATAATAATTTAATATTACATTATTATTAGTTACTAAATATTGAAGCCATGTTAGAGTATTTGAATCAATTAAGATTAAATTGAGACCACTATGAAAAAAAATTGCCCGCAACATAAATGTATTGGTGTAAACGTTAATGTTCGGTAATAAAATAATAGTTCATCGTATATGCATCTATCTAACTCAGTCTGAATACAGCTCCAAGCGATTCCCTATTGAAGCCCAGTGCAGTGGAGCATAACAGGGCATTAAATTAGCCACTAGTAACTCTCCTAGCGCCGGAGTTAGCTCTGGCCACTGGCCGAACTAATTTATCGAATATTATGGAAATGCTTGCGAGGTGTAAAGGCGGATGAGCTATTAGGGAGCGAAGCTAATCCCATTTTAGAAGCTAATTGTTAGATATCAGTTTATCAGTCCGGTTTATAGTTGGTGATTCTGGAAGTCTTGGAAATGGTGTTAAATACTATGAACTTAATTGTAAATAAAGGTTATTTGAAGTAAAATTAAATAATGAAATGATTTCATATGTAGATAACTTGGTGTATGTAAGATGCAAAGAAAATTACTTAACTAATCAAATACAAATTTTATCAGTGACAGAAAACTATTTAAATACATACTTTATTCTGTGTGCATTAAACAATCAAAAGTGTTTTTTTTGTAAGTGATTTTTTTTATATCTCCGAAGACAATTCGCCAATGTCAAGTAACTTATTGAGAATAAGTAGGTAGCCAACAGTCGAAGTCAGTCTAAGTCACCGTCAATCAATAAAACGCCGATGTTTTACGTTTTATTTACCTACGAATTCAGCGGATATCACTCTAAAAGCAATCGCGGGTTTTAAGACTGTATTAGGTCCAAGCAAGTTGTCATGAGACAACTCACTTGACACATAATAGCAGTGTTAAAAACGTGTATAGTTTTTAACACTGCTATTTTGTGTCAAGTGTGCCAACAAATTTTTTTATTAGGAGCACTTTGCGGCACTTCAGTGCACAAATAAACACCAAATTTGTACACTAAAAACAACTGTAATTTAAAACCTTTGAATTGAATCAGCCCACGCGGCGTGTTTTAGCCATACCCGCCGAATCATAAGTAATAAAATTATATTTAAATTCATCTTCTTGTCCAGTCTGCCACCTCACACATAAGAGATAAGTCATAGTTTAGTCTAGGTCCCTAGTTTTTGTCAAAAAATTTATAGGTTATTTAAAATTGAAATTGGACTTTTACCAACTAATTTACTTACATCTTCCTAAATTGCAAGTGATCTTATCTACGGACATAGTCGGCGGACAATTTTTTGATTGATAGCAATATTAACGAATTCTCCCACCATAGTCTTAAGTACCTATTAAGCAAGTGATTTCACATTGTCATGAATGTTTTGCCTATGACTCACCAGTTTTAACCCAGTCAAATGTTAGCTCCCGGTGACTTTTTCGCAGTTGAGTGAGTACACCGTGGCATTTTAAAATGTCTCGCCACGGTTGAACACCTGCACCTGGCGGAAACTAATTAATTACTGACCCAGTATGGAATCATCTGGGTTACTCGATAGGGAAGTAAACCAAATAAAAATATTAGGTACTACCTATAATATTATTCAGCAGGTATATTGAAGACATTCATCGTGTATACACCGTGACTTTTAGAATATCTGAGAAACTTCTCAAGGGTATTTATTATACTAATGAACAATTGTCCCCAAGTAACAGGATTGAATCTCAAAAAATCACCTCCCATATTAAAGTGAAAGGTTTTTTTTTATGATTAGACCCGACCTTCTTCACCATCCTTGGGAAATTATTTGTATAATGCCCTTGAAAAGTTTGGCGGGTAATCAAAAAGTCAGTTCGTTAGCCTAGTCGTTTTCTTATAAAGTACCTAAATATAAAAATGGACAAGAACAAAAGAGGTAAATTGCTATCCTAAGTTAGTCATAACCTAACTTTTTGCACACCAAAAAAATTAATTGCACATCAAAATCATAGTTTGAATTAGTATTTTTGATGTGCAAATGGGTAATTTTAGAGGTTTGCAAACTACGTTGATTCAATGAACGGATTTTGGACAGGTGAGTCTCAGTTTTAAACGAATGAGTAAAGTCAATCGACTTTCCATCAATCATACCCTTAAAATCCGATTGGACAATTTGACTCGTCAGGAGAGAAATCTGGCGCCGGACTAACATTTTATATTAACTCACTAGGTACTTTCCTTTCTACCAAAATAGTAAACTTGTAACTGAGGCGAAAAGATTTATGGTTAACTATTGATCTAGACATCGTTAAGGCAAGGTATCTTCTAGGATTAGAATATCTGTGTTCTAGGCAAACGCGTATCATCCTATACGTCATCGTCACTTTTCGTCAGGTGCGATTGTGGTCAAGCGTTAGCCAAAAGTTTAACAAAAAATGTTGTTGCCACCTGAACGCGAGATGTAATATTTAAGTGCGTTATTTAATTTAAAATTTAGATCAGTTGCATTCTCAGAATAACAACAACCCAGCGGGCAGTGTTAGTATCAATGGAAAATCAAATTACTTCATTTATATCATGTAAGTCATGACCAAGGCAATTTAATTAAGTAATTAACTCAAGAACGCCGTAATCGCATGTTGAATTGTCGTTTCACAGGCTGCGTTACTAAAATACGTGGGAACAACACTGCCTGGTGCACTTAAAAAATCTATTCCAACTCTTTTGATGACCGCATAAAGTTTATATTTGAACAAATAAAAGCGATGTACAGTGAAAAAGTAACTTGGTATATTAATGTTTCGTTTTTTTAGTATTAAAGCAAGCGTCAAGCAATCCTCTGTTTTCCATGTAAAAGCATTCCACACCTGGGATCGTTACGTGACAGTTTGCAATAAAAACCTACCAGAGGCAGCCCTGATATTGCGTCTCGCATAGTCTGTGTTAAAAGGCGTTAGAGCTTAAATTACTGTGTCGAGAATATTTGTAACGTTACAAATAAGGTTAGTAGAGCGAGAGGCTGCGAAAATAAAATTTTGGTGTCACGCAAACCCGTGCTTTTAGTATAGTGCAAGCCGTCGTTTACGGCAGCGGAACCCTTTGATCGTCAATAGCCAAATAAATTTGGTCTCGCATGTTTTAATGGAAGTATTTTTCATGTGGCAATACTGTTGTTCATGACTCGAAAACGTTAAGCGTGACGGTAGGAATTCTAAACGTTCTGTTGTGATAATACCTAAACGTTGTTTACCATTGCAATACAATAATTTCTTTCGTAATCTAATATAGGAGATTTAGAGTAGGTAATTACTTAAATTTGAATGGGTTGGATTTAACATTCCCTGAAAATTAATAAATTGCTATCCTAAGTTAGTCGTAACCTAACTTTTTGTACACCAAAAAAAAATAATTGCACATCAAAATCATAGTTTGATATTAGTATTTTCGGTGTGCAAATGGGTAGTTTTAGAGAGTTGGCTTTTTATATTCCATTCCGAAATACTTAGCTACACTATTTTGACAGGTGCCAGCCATTTATGCCGAAGAATGTCTTGCTAACGGTTATCGCGAACGTTTATTCGAGAAGAATTGCAAGATTTGTTAATGAGTGTGAATAAAGTGCTCAGGCGATTTTATTTATTTTTATATCTAATCCTCGACCTTATTCAAAGACTGACGCTTTAAAACAACAAATAAGCGAGCGAACTCAACCGTTTTTATTTTAACATAATAGATTCAAATTAAATACGAAATCGAATATTATTATGTCCGTGCGTGAACGACATATCAGCTTATAACTTGTAAATAAGTAACGATACTTTACAAAGCGAACTTCTTTAGCCATAACAAGGGCACTTTTTGACAAAATCAAAGCGTTTGTGCACTCCACTTTGATGTGCCGCTCGCTCATTCCGGACACGTTTTCTTATAATCATGTTCGAGTCCTCCAATGTTTGATAAAGTCCCGCGTCTGTGAGAAAAATGATGTGCAATTTGTGGAACGAAAATATGGTATTTTTATACTTTTGGTCTTCCAAATTGCTGATGAGATGGATGGATACCTACTTATGTATAAAATTGCTGCGTAAGTTTGCTGTGGAAATAATAATTTATTTTTCAGAGGTAATCAAACGAACAAGCGGCTCCTGATGGTAAGTGACAATAATTGTCGTTAACCCGATGGGAAATTGCTAGACCAGTGAAATTGCTGGTACGTTGCCAGATATTATAATGAAAAACTAAATTATTGAAATAGAGACACTTCGAATTTTGAAAATTGTTCAGAGAAAACTAATTTAAACAAACGTCTTCAAAACCAAATCAAAATGTTGGGATGATAAAATATGCAATTTTTGAAGTACCGTCACACACGGAAAAAAGAATGGAAAAAATAACTCTCAAAATGAATTTGCTGATAATTTATACTTGATTGATTTACTACCTACTTCTCCCAATTTTATTCAAATTACTCACTATAATTTAAGTTTTAGAAACGGTTTTAATTTTGAAATTGATTTGGGACAAGGTAGGCTTGCCTGAGCGGGAGGAGCTCGTTACTGAACGGTATCCGAGGGCCTAAATAAGCATGATGAAGCCTGATTGAGTCAATTTGCCCTTATGAAATATAATATAAACATTGTACCTACCATGATGTCAATATGAAACGTTGAAAATGCTGACGTATGTAGCAATGGTATCGTTTGAAAACACACAAGCTCGGGTATAATAAAGAAAGTAAAATAAATTAAATGCTGTGAGATAAATTTTATTTACCAAACGGCATTTTAATAGTTCATAAATTCTATTTAGACATAATATGGGTGATTCGACGGTAGTAAATCGGATGGCGATCGCCAATAAAAATCTACTGATTTATCGAGAGTGACCTACGATCAATAACTTTTCGATCCATTAGCTTTATTATTATTTTTTGCATTATGATGACGAATAAAGAAGAGGTTAATAGCTTGGGTAATAACGAATCGTTTCTAACCTGCGCAATGCATTTAAAATGCACCGCTAGAGAATATAGCACGCGCTCATCTAAATGATCTAAAGATTATAAAATATTTATAAAAGTGCCACACAGTACGGAATATAAATACAATTTTATTGGTTATGAAAATAGTACGCTAATAGCTCAGCTAATAGAGCAAAAGCAATCAAGTGTAAGTTTATTCATAACAGAATTTTTCTAGAAAAGCTATGCTAAGTATGGGGGGATAGAAAACAAAATAATTTTGGAATTTCTTCAAAGAATTCATTTCGTTAAAACAGTTGTTTCTGAAAATTCTATCATGTACCTTAGGATAGGTTGTAGGTACATAGTAGGAATCTCGTAAACAACTTTTGAATGTAGTAAGTGTAATGTAAGTGACAATCAAAGTTTAAGACTTCATTTCGTTTGGATAAACAAACGCAATGAAGTCTTACACTTACATTTGATATGTTGGTCCTCAGCATACGAAGATAATGTATATTAACATTTTATATTCGGCATAATACCCTGTCGATGTTATAATGTAAACGTGCAGTTTCGATATGTCTGAAAATGGACAGACAGGCGGAATAAAAATATATGTGTCTTCCTTTTCCGGAATCCTTTTTCTATAAAATTAAATTAATACGGAATATGATTTATGCGTAATCTTCAAAGCAACAAAACGTCCGTTTCGCTGACAGCACAGGAAAAAAACATGATTGGAAACGCTATGATGTATGGTTTTGTCGATCTATCTATTGTAAAAAAACTAAAACCCAACTACGACAAAAAACGTCGCTGAAAAAGTATAAAACAAGCCTTCGTTGTCAATTTATGCAATATTCACTATATAGAGATAAAATTTCATGTTTGGAAATCCGCAGTCACACGTTGTCAAAGGGTAGTATATTTAACGTGTGACTACGCCTTTCCAAACATGAAATTTTATCTCTACATAGTGAATATTGCATAAATTGACAACGAAGGCTTGTTTTATACTTTTTCAGCGACGTTTTTTGTCGTAGTTGGGTTTTAGTTTTTTTACTTTTATTTTATTTGTACTATTTTGGTGTCCAAGTGCTAGTAATATATACATATATTCAAAATGTACAAGTCAAGCGCTTTCAAATGATACCAAACACGGCATATTTATCATAACTTTATTTTTTTACTCTGTATGTTTTGTCCGCTAGAGGGCGCCACATTAGATTTTGTGAAACTTCATATAGCCTATAACCAGCGGACGATCAAGACGCTTATAATAAAAAATAAAGATATTTTTAGCGAGAGTCAAATCAATCACGAATCCGCTTATATTTAACTCGGGTTCTGAGATTGCCTCAATTCATAATATGCTATTTAACCGACTTCAAAAAAAGGAGGAGATTCTAAGTTCGACTGTATGTATGTTCACCGATTTCTCCGAAAACTGCTACTGCCGAAAAATTAGACACTAAAAAGCATTAAAAAAATCTACAAGAAAAAAACCGCCGTCGAAAACCACAAAGCACTTCATATACTTCAGGTAACATTTTATAACACTACACTCGAAAATAGGTGTTACTGGAGTCGCCGCCCAATCCCTGTTGAATAATTCTGTGCGTCCTGTGAAAAGTGGTACAAGTCGACTTATATCGAATAAAAGGTAGACTGGGGACTTTAAACACAAATGCCCTAATTGCCTATATTATGTACTTATATATTACATTTTTTTTATGTGATAGGTGGCAGATGAGCGGATGGATCACCTGATGGCCGCTCATGGACACCCGTGACACCAGTAGAGTCACAAGTGCGCTGCCAACCTTGGAACCCCCTTTTGCCCGGATTGGGCCTCCGGTACCCTCACTCACGCAGCGAAACACCGCACAGTGCTGCTTTACGCCGGTTTTCTGTGAGGCCGTGGTACTCCGGTCGAGCCGGCCCATTCAAGCGGGAGCGTGGCCCTCCCACGCTCAGCGTGGCTCTCCCACGGTCAAAATTAATTTTCAAGTTTCGTTATAATATAGTGAAACGGTAGCTGCAAAATGGAGTATACTGTAACGAATAGAACAGTGAAGCCAGCATCCGATTGGCCGGGATTTAGTCGAAAATTGCCCAAATGAAAGCTCAATGAACGTGTCACGGCGAGTCGCTGGGCACATTTGTCCACGTCCCGGATTGTCCGCATTGCTGTAGCGTAGGGTTGCTCAGTGTCGATGTTCGGTTGCCAGATTCAACTTTACACAATTAACTTTAAGCTCCAAACCCACTCATCTTGGCATACCCAGTTGCGCAGAAATGTCCAGCCACGGTGCCCGGGGTACGGTTGGACCATGATCCAGGATTCGGGAAATCTGGTAATTATTACAACCCTTAGAGAGGGGAACCATACAAAGTGGATCACAGTTACATACACGTTCAGAATAATTATCTCAAATATTGTAGGTATCCACATTTTGAGAAACCATTTCTATATTTACTATGTTTTCCCTTACCGCCAAGTTAACGTTAGAAATGCGATCATAGATTTAAAAATTCCAGAGGTCTAGATCAAATTTTTGACCACGACGGTAAGGTACCATCGCTCTAATCGCTGAGTATTAAAATATTTAACAAGTTACCACAAAAGCTTGTTAACTTACCAATACCTAAATTTAAAACACAAATTTAAAAAAAAATAATGGCAAAGGCCTATTATACAGTTGATGATTGTTTAAATGACATACTGATAAACTGTTCGCCTACACCTTAGACATTCTAATAATAATAACAATAATAATAAATATTTCACATCACATACATAGATCTAACTCCGAGATAGGTAGCTCAAGCACCTGTGTTACAGATATCAGAATCAACAGTGGGATTACAAATATATACGTATAATAATTTTCTTTTGTAAATACATACTTATAATACATAGGGAACACCCAGACCGATACAAACAAACCTGTTCATGCACACAAATGTTTGTACTGTGCGGGGATCGAACCCGTAAACCTTGGACCAAAGGCAGCGTTCACTACCACTGTTCTAAACGGGTCGTCAAATATATACATATAATACTTTTTCTTTTGGAATTGGAAAAAATATATACGTATAATACTTTTTCTTTTGGATATATTTATTGCTGGACATGAAATCGACTTATTTATGTGAGTAATTTAGTAATAATAACATTGTATTAAAAATTTTGGCGATTAAAAACAGTAACTGGCGAATTTCTTGCCGGATCTTTTCGTCAGAATCAACTTTCCGATTAGATTAGGTTAGGTAGTCACATTAAATATGTTTATTCATTTCTTAGTTTATTTTATGTATCGACATATCATGTGTAATTACTTGTATATTATACTTTCAAATAAATAGTTATAATTTTTAATGTATGACGATTTCAAAGTGCTGTATTTGAAACCTATGCAAATAAAGATATTTTGAATTGAATTGAATCTAAAACCATTTTAAATTAATTCATTGCTACATACAATCAGAAACATTAAAGAGTAGCGTGGTAGGTTTACAGGGTGATACTACAGTACGATTAAACCGCACACTTGACCATTATTAATACCAGTATTGACATTTTACTGTAAATATTAATACTGTAGACCTCATCGTCACTTTCCAACAGGTGAGATTGTGGTCAAGCGTTAGCCTACAGTTCATAATAAAAATAAATAAAAAAAAAAAAAATTATGTCCATTTGTACGAGATCATAATCATCGAAACTTTTGAATGCTAGTGATTGTCTCGATAGCATTTCGTGAGTTGCTCTACGAGTTGGACGGCGGATCATCAGAAAAGCAATTCCGCCTGCTTATAACACCGATGCTGCCATTTAATCCTCATTCTGAACTTAGCGTATAGTTCTCGGCTGTGTCCGTTAGTAAGCTGTCGCTCTGGAGCCCGGGATACTCTTAGGATTTGGGAAGTCTGATTATTACAAAGAAACGACTGCCGTCTGACCATCGCAACTCTTTAACAGGGGGATTATGCTGTCATTTATTGGCTATTGTAAATTCTTGTCCGTTTACTCGAGATTCATCGATACTTTTGTAACCGAGTATTTTCTCGACACTAGACTCTACTGGGCTGCCCTGGGGGTTGGACGGCGGGTCATCAGAGGAGCGATCCCGCCCGCCTATGACGCTGGCGCTGTCATTTACTGTGCTGCATAAAAAATGCTATTGTCGAACTAAAACGTATCCGTGTTTCCTATCGGATAGTCTTCGGAAAATTCTGTCTGTTGTATATTCCAATCCACTTCTTTTTAAAATGTCAACAGCAAGCTTAACGTTTATATTGTGAAGATTCCTGTCGTTAGACGCTAAAAGGACAGTTTTTAATCTAAATTTCATTTTGAAACGTCATACATTTAATATGTTTACGATTCAATAGACTAATAACAAACTTGACTATCAATACTAGGGCTCTACATAGTCTCACCTCATTTGAGATGTTCGTACCAGCCACAGAACACACAACAAAAAAATAAGAAAGGTCTCTCACAGAAGAAAACACTCACAGAATAGATATAATTTCACGTGCGCTACATGGCGCATTATGGGACAAGTCTATCTACAAGTTGATTGGTTATTTTTGAATTAGTTACTTTTGGTTATTTTTGTACGTCAATTTGACGAATGAAACAACGTAAGATTTTTTGTGAGATAGGTGGCAGATGACCAACCTATGTCATTTAGCAGATTTTTCACATGCAATATCTCCAATTGCACTATTCCGACTTGTATTCTATCTATTCTGTGAATACCTACGACATCCAGTTTAATCACAATCCTATCCTATTAGACTTTTCTTATTATCCTCCATAACTAGGAAGATTAGATAACTTCGCAAGAAGAAAATTAAACAAACCTAATTAGGATTATTATGTAATTTCGGCCGTAATTATAAGGTGCGAGCGTACCCAGCCGTGCTTCCACAAATCTTCATTACCGCAATTTAGAAACGCATTACCACGAAAACATTTTTCCCAGGCCAAGTTTTATTTTAACGTGGGCCTTTTTTGCTAAGATTCTCATATAAAAGTGCTTGAGAAATTAGGGTCCTTTTAATAGGAAGGGCTCGCATCGCTGAATTACGACCAGGCTTGATAAATCTAAAATATTTTTAGTCGATAAGCTTATCTTGGATAGCCGATAGAGAGACAATTTAAAGTTAGTGGGAAAGAGAGGGATGATTCTAAATGTAAGAATATGTATTAACGATTTGTGAAATTTGTGTTCTGTGCTTGTATTCTTCTGGATTCATATTTCATGCTCACCTCTAGTGGTATTTTGCGGTAAATATGGCGTGTGAAAATTAGAATCAAATTACGATACAGTTTCCATAATCTACACCGATATTTTTGCTTTGGCGGGCAATCTCAACCATCAGCCAACGATGTTTGTGTGTGCAGAAATAAATGCACTATCGAATCCCTTCGAAATGTAAGGGATATTTCTATGGGTCGCTAGTATGATAGGACCAAAGAAGAATCAGGCCGGTAAGATCGCTAACTTCAAGACCGGTAAATTTAAGCCTAAAACATTGCATATGTATATAGGTATATACTCCCACTGAAAGCAATTCAGTTCTGTCAGAAGGCAGATCTTTTTACAACGGTATGTTGGTATAACTGATTCTTGCCGTGCAAGCGAAAATTTACCTTAAGGTGACAAACCCTTTTTTTTCTCTGTACCATACAATAAAACACAAACATAGATTCTTCAATATAAGAGAAGCCAGGATAAATAAACAAATTGTAGCTAGATAATTCTCCTAAACATCTGATCACCATGAAAATGAAAGCGTCCGGAAAAAAACCCGGTTAAAACACATTCGGTGGCATTTACGTTTATCTTGTAGGGATATAGGCTGTGTTATCAGAGCCTTAAGGGGCCTTTCTTCGTTTTACATACTTATCTTTCATAATTATATTATAAGTCAAGCGGATATCTGTAGCGTCAACGAGTACATGCTAAAACGTAAAATATAAATCATGTTACTGTATTTAATCGCCTTCATACTGTGGGTTAAATTGAGTAGCTAGGTTGAACAAAAAGTCGTAGTTTTTTTATGTGATAAGTGAAATGAACAATTGACGCTGGTAAAGAATACCAAGGGAAGCTATATCCCGCCGCAGTGCTAGAGGATTAAGCCGACTAGAGAGTCAAGTCGGCGACAATTCGAGCCATACGTTGTTTGCAGTCTAAAGGAAGTAACTGGTACTGATTGAGGTGCTCCGGCCCAGAAATGGGAGCAGATGGGAGCAGCATTTTCATATGGGGCTGACCTTGTGCCTTATAAAGCTGTGACTGAGCTGGAGCGAAATACTGTCCCGCTCTAAGTACACCCAGTTTCTTTGAAGCTATTTTAGCTTTGTCTTCTAGATGACAGCAAAACTGGACAGTGGGACATCGCTCGAAATCTCGACACCAAGAATTCCGATAGAGTCTTAGGTATGTAGTGCATGAGTAGAGCCAGAAACGTGATCCCCAAGTGTGGAAAGTTCCGGGTTCGATTCCCGTTCTAGTCAATTTAGAAGACGAGCTTTTGCTAATTTGTCTCTGGTCTGGTTGTTCCCGTGGCTTCGTCTTCTACGATTCATAGTTGAGGAAGAGCCACGATTCGGCATGAATGGGCCAGCTCAAGGGGAGTGATAATTCAGCCTCACAAACACCGGCGTGACACATCACCTGCGTTGTGTTTCGCTGAGGATGTCATTTGTGAATCCACCGGTGTTGCGGATTTCCAATTGTCTAAGGACAACGACGATCGCTTACCATCAGGTGATTCATCAGCCCGTCTGCCACCTTTGACATAAAATATAAAAATCTGAGCTAAATAAAGAATTTGAATACTTTATCTTACGAACAAATTTCTATACTAAGTGATTTCCATCATTTTCATTCCCAAGATAAACCCTACCAAAGTCAAGATTAGGTCTAACTTGAATGAACACACACTTCCAATACATTTTCTGGGAGAATTCTTTCCCATTAACTTTAACATACCCAGCTTAAGCCACATCAATTCTGCACCAAGAGATGGTCCGTTCTACAAATGTTGTAGAATTTCAGTACATTATTTCGTTTCGGGTCCAATTTCCATAACCGGAGAGCGTGAACGGATTAATGGAGCAAAAGATTGCTACTCTCCCTCCGAAACGGGTTTTTATTTATGTAACTATTTCCTTCTAAGCTATCAAGGTTTAGGAGTTAGGTCTCTACTGGTCGAGTGACATAAACAACTGACTACGTGTTGATGATATCGTAAGGGCGAGGTTACGACGTGGGATATTTGGATCACGGTGCGAAACTTGAGTTTGTGGTTCCCCGTGACTGCGTGAGTATCCGGGACCGGAGGCCCAATCCAGAGGAAAGGGGGGTTTAAAAAGGTTAGCAGCGCCGTGTCTCCACTGGTGTCCATTGGCGGCGGCGATCGCTTACCATGAGGTGACCGCCTGCTTGTCTGCCACCTATCACATAAAAAATAATATCTGTCGAAGACGTCTCCGTGTTAGAGACCTCTTTGAAGGTCTGGTTTTCAATCGCCAAACAGGAATGTCAACTTATGGTTTAAAACGTACCTACGCAATTTGTATAAATTCGATAGCTAGGACACACTAACGCCTATCAAATATGTCAAAGCAAAATAATACTCGAACATATCAGGCCGTTTTCACAAATGGATAAACGAGCAGTCTCAATGGTCCCACTGTCACACTCTTACTTTAGCTGTATTTTGAATATTAGATACCTAAACATCTACCCAGTCACATAAAGTACTAGCACTATTTCCGTCTAGAAATTAAGTGTCTTCGTGGTTTTCTGTTTCGACACTCGTAAATCTTGAAAAATCTTCTGCCTATCTAAAATTACATTTTCTGAATAGGCCATCAACGCACCTGCAATTCTTTTGGTAGTCGATGTCAAAAAAAAACTTTTTTTATGACCACTGTCCATGGGCGGCGTTGACCTCTTACCATTAGATGACCCGCTTACTTATTTGCTTTGCACCTAATTATGAGACTCTGATCGATCATAAAAATCAGGTACGTATTACGTACCTTTACCATAATTATGTTTTTTTTTATGCTAGAGGTAGACAAACGAGCAAGCGAGTCACCTCATGGAAAGCATTCATTGCCGCCCATTAACATCCGCGAAATCAGAGAGCCAACGCGTTGCCGGCCTTTTTAAAAAAGGAGTACGCTCTTCTCGTGCAGGTCTCTAAGTCGTTGCCGTCGGGAAATACTTCCGTATGTAGGTATGTACAAGAAACAATGAAGATTTTAAGAAGGGTTGACAAAAAATCATTGGTGTTAAATTTTGGTTTGATCGAGGCCTTGGCATGCCCTAAGATGACCCTAGTTTACAAATTTACCGCTCTATAGCACATCCGCAGTTCCGCACTGGTTGTAGCTGCTAGATTACGTATTTTTCCTCGGAGCTCTTAACAAAAGCACTGTGTAGCCTAACAAGGATTGTATTCGAACGCACCCAGTCCAGTAAAAATGGGAGCATCATATTATCTCCAGGTGGTTTGCGCTCCGAACAATGCTCGTATTTCCTAGAAAATTTTACAAGCACTTTTATTATTTTACAAGGAAATCCGGTTGAAAGGTTTCAGCTTTGATGTAGATATCAACTTTTTTCAATTTCAGACTTAAGCGCTGATTACTTTATATAAATAACTAGAAGCCCACCTTCAATCTGTTTTGGATCATTAGTTACACTGTACACCAATAGATGGCGCTAGGAGTCGATTACATCACGCACTTCCGTGTTTTTGGATTATCTATAAGCGGATTATCTATACAGTATAGATAGAAAACTAGGACTGGATGCAATGAACTTTTACAAGCACACAATTACATAGTTGGTCCACGAGGTCAATTAGTGCATTAGCAAAACTTCATTATACGTGTTCTTTTTGATACCTCATAACTTTAAGTATAGTACAGACGGCCATAATCAGATGACTACAATTTGTCGTAATTAATTGATACTGAGCCGCACGTGTTGACATTAAAGGGAGAATCGACTGAAAAAAAAATACAGTTTTGTATACATTGATGCGTGGCTCTACTTATATATACATAATTTGATTTTCTCTGCGAAACAAAGGAAATATAAAAAAAAGATAATCGCCTTCTCATACAAACGTGATCAGCGCATTTACGTAATTTATAAAAGTAGTCATTTATTATTGTCTGTTGTTGTATCATAATTGTATTTGGTTTTTGTGCAATAAAGAATATATATATCTTAATATTTTTTTAAAGGAAAATGATCATATCTAAGTAAGCTTATTTATTTACTATTAAATTAAATAAAAAATCTTTATTAACTATTGAAACTTATATCTTTTGTACATTTGTGGTGTTCTCATCTGCAAAAGGTAAAAACTGACGCGCAGAGAGAGCGCCCTATACCAAATAATTATTATAAAAAAAAAATAGTAAACAATGGAGAATAGGGATGTGGGCTATTCTTGGGAAAATTTTTAAAACCATGCATAAGTACCAAAAATATCTCAAACCATTTTTTTTAATACAACTAAAAATGTTGAATAATGTATTTTAAAATTCCATTTCAAATTAAGCGCCAAAACGTGAATATTTGACAAACGCCCGCTATGACGTCAAATGCTCCTAATCAATCAGAGGTTAGAAATAAGGTAAACAATGTTTTGTACTTTCATTTCAGTTGCCGAATGACAAGGAGAATTTAACTTTTCGAGTTTATAAATACCTATGATTACTATTATAACGTAGCCTGTGTTTATAACTTACATAGAGGTCTTTACATTTCTAAATTCAGTAGAGCAGAAGTTACTATTTGTTGCGAAGAAATTAGCCAATTTGAACATCTGCCTTAATATATCTACTTGCCATATTAGGAAAATTATTATATATAAATTAAACTTTTTGAGTTTATAAATACCTATGATTACTATTATAACGTAGCCTGTGTTTATAACTTACATAGAGGTATTTACATTTCTAAATTCAGTAGAGCAGAAGTTACTATTTGTTGCGAAGAAATTAGCCAATTTGAACATCTGCCTTAATATATCTACTTGCTATATTAGGAAACCCTTCAAAAATAGATTTCAAAAAAGAATTAGGCAAATTTCGAAGAAATTTCACGGGATCCACAATAATAATATTGTCCAAAATATTAAACAAACACACTACTTGTACTTGACAGCGAAAATTCTTATTTGAGAGCACGTTCAATGACGTTACGCATTTTTATTGGTCTTCATTGTCACGTGACTTGAGTTATTTAATTACAATTAAAGAATTATTATTATTATTAACATGGAATATTTAATTACATTTTATTTAATAAAAAAATGTATCCCTTGTTTATTTAAGTAAATATTGTGTATTTATTATTATATTATAGAAACAACCTTTTTGTGGTAAAATTATGTACTTATTTGAGTATCCCTATTTAAATCATAAAGAGTACGTTGTATTGGTGAACTACAAACGATACAATCGATTTGGGCTGGCAGCTACTGGCAACCAAGGTGTTCCAAGACTGCTGAATGAATAGGCCTTATCTGCTCTAACCATCGGCTTCGGTGGGATTGAGGTCACACGTAAGTTCACTCAATAAAATTAATGACTGCCTCCTTACTCGACACAATTTGAAGAAAAAAGTTAAGCAAATACACTTAAAGAAGTGACAAATTACCAACGGTTAATACGTGTAGTGATAGACTTGCTTTTTATTGGATGGATTGGATGGATGACTGCCTCGGTGGCGCAATGGTTAGTGGGTCGCACTTTAAAGAATGGGGACCCGGATTCGATCGCCGGGCCGGGCCAAAATTTGTACCTGAGTTTTTCTGTTAATAAATTGTTAGCCCGGAGTCTGGAAGTTGGCGGTCTTGTACTCCCGTGCCTCGGAAAGCACGTTAAGCCGGTCCTGCGCCATTTTTTTAAGAAAATGGTAAATATTTGACCATGGGAGAGCTATGCTTACGGCATGAATGGGCCGGCTCCACCGGAGTGATCACAGGCCTCACAGAAAACCGGCGTGAAGCAGCTCTGTGCTGTGTTTTGCTGCGTGAGTGAGGGTACCGGAGGCCCAATCCGGGGAGTTTAAAGGTTGGCGCGAACAAGTAGATACGCACTTAGAAAATTTGTTTTAAATAAAACGCTGATTTAGTAACGTGCAGCAGCACACGCCCGAACCTCGTCAGCAAAATAATTTATCCCCCGTTGATTTCTTGAAAAAGCCTAATATATCCGTCCCAAAATCAGTGGTGCCCTTAGGATGTAGATAAATGCCCGTCGTATCCCGTCCTGACACTTTCGCAGGCCTACAGAGCGAATAATGACCTCGTACGGGACTCCTTTCAACTATTTGTGTCCATTTGGGTCAATTGGAGTTCGCTTTATGCATGCCGCTAACATTTGGCTGAAAGCTTTTTTGCTCGGTCTCTCGAGATTCGCGTAGTGATGTGATGTTCTACAAGAATATTTATGTGACACTGTGGCAGACGTGACGCCTGCTGGTAAGCGATTACCTTTCAAGTCCTTTAAAAAATGATCTATGGATTTTTTTTGTGATAGGTGGCAGACGAGCAGACGGATCGCCTGATCATCATCATCAGCCCATTTAAGTCCCCACTGCTGGGGCACGAGCCTCCCTCAATCACATGAGGGGTAATTGCCATACTCACCACGCTTGGCAGACGGGTTGGCGAGGGTTTTGATATAAATGCAGAGTTTTCCTTCTCTGGGTGCTGATGATCATGCCAGCAGCTTTACCTTAGTCGCCTTTTACGACACCTCGGTAAGAGTGAGGGTGGCCTATTCTACTCTGCCGGGGACCACACGTCGTATCGCCTGATGGTAAGCGCATTTTCAAGAAAAGAGGTAATGCGCTCTCAATCATATCACAATTAATATTACAATCGATAGTTCATGCCGTGTGAATTATTTTGTAAAAAAATACATTACCAATTGGAGTTTAGTCTTGAAATATTAATTTTTTTTTCATGGAATGAGTAATTATTCTTAATTAATTGTTGAAATGCATGTGATTCATTTAGAGTATAATCTCATTCCTAATAAGGGGTACATACATTGTCCTGGCCGCAAACTAAGGTTTTCTGATAGAGTAAGGTAACAATACTCCGGGGTTATCCCTTGTAGGTACTTTGGAAACAAGAAACAACGAAGACCTTAATTATGTTGGTGCGGATTGCGAATCGGATTTATGTTGGTGCGGGAATCAAACCCGCGACCCTTGCGTCTTAACCGGCGCTAAAACCATTGTCGTATTATTCGTCGTCGTCGTATTTACAGTAAAAGTGAAATTAACGCAAATAGTGGTTTAGGCTCTGTTTAAAATAATATTGGTTAAGCGAAGTGAAAATCGATAGTTTTATTAATAACAAAACTATAAATCGGTAAATTTAATAAAAAATCGATAAGTGATAGCACTTATCGATTATTCATTCACAACTCTAGCCTCGTGTCATTTTACGAGCTAATCCACATCGCTACAGCATCGTTTATGGTGTGTTGTAAAAATGCTATCACTGTCCACTAATCGTGTACATTTGGTTCAAAGGTCGGACGGATGAATTAAGTCGTTGGTTGGATCTTGTTCACATCATTAGCAGTTTATTAGCCTTTGTAGGCGATGTTATCGTATTTTTGTGTGTGAAAGTTAGTATGTCGGACTCCCCCCGCATGTTGGCGGGGGTCTACCGACTAAAACCCCTGGGTACCCTCTCATCGTCTACGGTGGGGGGATCGTGTTTACGGGCATGAAGCCATGTGCACGACCTCCCGGACGAAGCCCGCCTAGGCGGCGGGCAGGACGCTGCTTCCTTTCCTGCCACCACCTCCTTACAGAAGGTGGTGACTAGTACTATAAAGTAGTAGTTTGATTGACCGGATGGCGCAATTGGTAGTGACCCTGCCTCTTACGCCAAAGGTCGTGGGTTTGATCCCCACCCTGGACAAACATTCGTTCGATGAACACTTGTGTTTGTTCAGTGTCTGGGTGTAATATATGTATTTAAGTATATATTTTTTTTATGTGATCGGTGGCAGATGAGCAGACGGATCACCTGTTGGGTAACGACCTATCGACACCCGCGACACCAGTGGAGTCACAAGTGCGCTGCCAACCTTTAAACCCTCCCTATCCCCCGGATTAGGCCTCACTCACGCATCGAAACACAGCACAGTGCTGCTTCACGCCGGTTTTCTGTGAGGCCGTGGTATCACTCTGGTCGAGCCGGCCCATTCATGTCGGTTTTCTGTGTGTTAAACGTGTTAATTAAACGTGTGATCACGTGAAATATCAATTTAGGGTTAATAAGCCATAACCAGCTAATTCAATATCGCCAATAACAATTTAATCCGCTATATTGTGAATGCACTCACTGCAATATCAAAAAGCAGATTCTAACATAATTTCACGGGCCACTTGTTATATGACGTAAAAACAAAATAAATTTCACTGGAAGCGACTTTTATACAAACAATGTACGGTCAGCGAACTTAGCGGTGTTCCAGTCACCTGGCAAAATAGCTTGAACTACTTGCTTGCTTGAATGCTTGCCAAATGCGGAATGATGATCACAAACCTGGCCCCCTTTCATCATCGGGACACAAGACGGAGAAGGGGTTACCACCCTTATGTGGTAGAAATACCGGCAACACGTACCAAATGGTTCAAATGTACATTCATGTTGCGTACAGCTAAGGAATGGAACTCTCTGCCGGAAGATGTGTTCCCTGAATGCTATGATCTGAACTTATTCAAGAAAAGAGTGAATAGGCTGTTACTAGACAGGCATGATCCATCCTCGGCCACATCATCACTTACCATCAGGTGAGATTGTGGCCAAATGTCTGGCTATTCTAAAACAAAAGAAAAAAATATAGATAAAAATCACTTGAAAATATATTTTATTACTATTTAAATACACATACAGTTGAAAAACAATAAACTTTTCAAAAGGATACCACAATAGTAATTATGGTAGGGCAAAAAGGAGAAATGTATATAAAATATTTTGTCTAAATATCTACACTTTCCTAGACTCTAGCATTAATGAACAGTACAATACTTTGTTTAATGTTATTGAAAAGGGGTGTGAAGTAATTTTTACCAAGAAAAACCTCAAAGTAGACAAAAACTTCAAAAGAAGACGAATTTTATTTGAAGTATATGACAGTAAAGCAAATTCTGATGGTCCTACAATAACTGAACATATTAATATAGAAACTATTCCAAGCTATTTAAGAAAGTCTGCTCAAAAAGTCAGTGTTAATGAAACTAACTCTTCTGGTGTACAGATGGGAGTGTCCCAGAGCCCAATATTGGGGCCATTACTGTTTATTATATATGTAAATTACCTTCTTTACTTTGCTAAATATATTTTGTGTAATCGAGCCCACGCAATCGCGGCTCTCCCACGGTCAAAAGGGCTTTAAAACTCAAATATTATAGTAGTAATAATAGTTAGTAATATTCGTTATTTACGGGATTAGGATTAGGAATAGCTATTTAGGTAATTTGATTTCATGCATTGTGAGTATTATGATTATTATTTTACGTTGTAAACCATATTGCAAAATACAATCTATTTAACACTTCAGCATAATTAAATTTATTAACATGCTGCGGTATTTGCCACACGCAGCTTTAATAATTTCGGTTGAGTTTGCCACCGGAATAAATTCAAATTATGTCTCACTTATTATTACAGTCAGGGCTCTTCAATTAATTAAATTTCTGCGTTGGTGAGCGGCATAAAACTAGGTCGGAATAATCTAGCCCATCTGCAAGCTTAGCGAAAATTGCGAGAAGCCTAGCCTGGGTTTCATTTAAAAATTGATATAAAGGCTTAGCAATTGATAGCTCTTTATTTTTTGTATTGGAAAGAATGAAATTCATTGGATGATATAATTACGAACTATATTGATAGGAAAATACCGCGTTGAAAGTTTGACGAAATCTAAACATGGACACGCCAACGATGCTTATAAATGGATGAAAATTTCTATGAGAATTGCGTACTATAATACGTAAAGTTTAACTTACATGAATATTTGTTTTATTTATTAATTTCTGATAAGATAATGAGCCGACTGCTCGTTTGTCTAGTATAATGTAAAAAAAACATAAAATTAAGAGACATAGTCTAAGCCTACTGTACATTTTGTTGTAAATAACGATGCGTTTATAAAATAATAACGGATTATCGAAATGTCAAGTAGGCCCATTTAACTTTCGAACGACTGAACCAAATTGTTTTTTTTTTATATTTCACAAATTCTCATACATTTGACTCCGAGATAGGTAGCTCAAGCAGGTGCTTGCAGGTGCTCACGTCCGTAACACGGGTGTGTTACGGATGTCAGAACCAATAATATCCTTCAACCGATTACTGTTACGGCTGCCAATCTCAACGCTCTTACGCAGGATATATTATAGTGCTCAAATGTGTGCGCCAACACAAGTGCACTCTCTGTTCCTTTAACCTCATAATCCCGAGAGGGTTCGGGCGCATGATCAACGCCTAGACGTGCTTTCCGATGCACGGGGGTACAAGACCGCCAACTTCCAGACTCCGGGCTGACACTATGAATTTTTTACCGAAAACTTAGGTGCAAATGTGTGCCCCACCCGGGGTTCGAACCGGGACCTTAGCGCAGCCGTCGCTTTTAAAGTGCAAATCACAACCCACTGCGCCATCGAGGCAGTCAAAACAAATATATAAATTTGAATACTTTTCTTTTGTAAATATAACATCATCATCATTTCTGCAAATAGACGTCCACTGCTGGACATAGGCCTCCTCCAATAGTCTCCACACAGATCGGTCCTGTGCCGCCCGCATCCAATGGATTTCCGCAACCACGTTCTTATAATACATATAAAACGCCCAGACCAATTCAAACAGACACGTTCATGCACACAAATATTTGTACTGTACGGGGATCGAACCCACAACCCTTGCACCTGAGAGCAGCATTCACTACCACTGATCCAAACGGGTCGTCTTATTCATCGATTATTGCTTTTATGTATTTGTTATTGTTAGGATAGGTTTACGACATAGCCCACCGAATTAGCAAACTGAAGTGGCAGTGGGCTGGTCACATTAGCCGCAGAACTGACAGCCGTTGGAGCCGTAAAGTCCTTGAGTGGATACCTCGACTCGGCAAGCGTAGTGTTGGACGCCCTGCGACAAGATGGGATGATGACATTCGAAGGCTGGCTGGTGTGGGCTGGATGAGAGTGGCCGAAAATCGGGAGCAGTGGCGTGGTGGGCGTGCATTAGGGGAGATCTATGTCCAGCAGTGGACGAGTGTGGGTTGCTGATGAGGATAGGTTTGTGTAATATAAAAGATACGCGTCAGGTAACAGCGCGGGGCGTAGCTAGTAATTAATATCCGTGTAGTTTGTGTATAAGCTTTCCTAGAAATTGGCTGGCTCTCCGGTCAAAGTTGAAGAGTAAGGTAAAGATTGGCAGGAACTTAGATGTTAGCTCTACAAAGGAATTAGCTAGCCTGAACTAAGTTTAAATTAATAAGTGGCTTTTAATCTGTTGATTACTCCAATTAAATTTGTATTATTCAGATAACTTTCTATTCTATTACATAAATGTTTGTTGAGGAAAAGGACATTTGTGATGAGTCTGAGTGTTAATGGTACCTTCGTTGTTATTGGTTTCATTAGTACAAGAGAAAACATTAGTTTGGGACCGGGACAGTGTATGTGATGTTGTCTCTATTTATTTATTTATCATGAAATTCGTGTTATTAATTTAAACAATTTATCTTACTTAGCTTAGTTTTATCGAGGCATGGTATAATGAGGTGTGCATACTACGTACAGCCTCCCACTAAAGCCACCACCCACTGTCGGTTACCTTACAGTTCACTCCACTTTCGCTGCGTACACCGTTACTGCGTGTGATGACTGCCATTTACATGTCCCGCCCAGTTTGCGTGCTGTAGCTGAAATGAAAAGTTATCTAATAGATAACCCCTCATGCGTCAAAATATGGCGCCAACCAAAGCATTAGTAATTCACACACACATTAGTAAACGTTTACGTACAAAGCGCTTCATGATGTGCACTGCCAAGACGTGGAAAGACCTTCCTGCATCTGTTTTCCCAGATGATGAAAACCTCAATTTTTTTAAGCTATTGTGAATTGGCTACTTCCGGGTTATTCCAGAGAAGAAGCCTACGATGGAGCGATATTTCGCTCCGAAAATACTTCAGCACTAACCTTGATCAGCTCTCAATGTCAGCCAAGAGTTCTTGAAGTTGGCGGTCTTGTAGCCCCGTCACGTGAAAAACACGTAAGCTTTTAATCATGCACCCGATTCCTCTCCAATCATGTAATATCTACTCATCGAAAATTTGAGCGTATGGCAAGTAGGTAGGCTTGGCAAAAACGTATCCTTCAAAAGATTTGAACATTTACATCTGGATCAGTGCAAAGATGCGGTACAGTGAAACGCTTCATTTGAAACATCGACTCTCAGATAAATCCGTGATTCATTCCGCTCATTCGGATCATTCGGCTCACTCGGATCATTCAGCTCATTTGGCTCATCGGATCATTCCGCTCATTCGGTTCACTCAAACTCGAGATCCATTTGAGTCGAAGGATACATTCGGATTAGAGATTGGGAACAGTGTATCATTTGGCTGAGTCGGATCACTGATTTCAGTAAACAAATACACACGTCTAAAAGAGAGTGCGCTTACTCGTATGTCTGCGTACGTACTTGAGCATTGTAATAATGTTCCGTGTTCTTAGCTGATCGCTGAGATTGGCCGCCATAGCCGAAATATTATAGGAGGAATTTATACAGATATAAAGCCACTGTTAAATCTTTCCACTGTGCGCGCTACACAATAAACTAAGCTTTAACTACTCAGCCCGCATCAGTGAGTCGGCTTTATGCAAACTTAAATACGCCCGCTCCTAGTTTCAGTCTCCGAAATGAGATAAAACAGGCCCAAGAAGTTAAATGAGTAACAGCTTTGGCAAAAGTAAACTTTGGCCCACTTTGTGGGTAATTAACTTCGGGCAGGAGTGTACATGCGTAGACTAGAGTATGTGGTGGGTTGTATTGTGTGACGATGCGAGGAGGCATTCAGATGTTGGGAAGTGGTTTTACTACAACAAAAATATCTCTATATAAAGTCAAGGAGTGTACGAAGACTAAGAGTTATTATACTATCGCTTAAAATCCAATCTGCCGCCTATCACATTAAAATGTGGTGGGTTATTAAGAAAGAGAACAGAAAGCTTATTTTCTCGACGCAAAAAAATAACAAATAGGCGTATGTTAACATTAGACCTAAGGCTCCTTAGACCGAGAAAGAAAATGCGTGCAGTAAATCGATTTTGATTCAAATTCACACACTTCATCTCTTTCTCTCCCTCAGCTCTCGTTCAGCATCATGGCTGCATCTGGAGCGGATGAACTGCATCCACCGGTTTCTGTTGATCGCTTCTCTTTGCGTAGAATAGACACTTTGTCTACAACCTTCATATTACATTGTATAGTGTATTGATATAATCGATTTAACTACCTTTGTACATTTTCTTCTACCTGAACTATAAGGTGACCATAAATAAAAGAAACTTGTCAAAGAATCCAAGTTTCGCACTCAGTTGTTCACCGTGAAAAGTTGTGAGATCTATGTTACCAAGTCGGTTATTAACTTGGCAATCGGATATTGAATATTTTACTCGGCCGATTGCATGAAAACACAACAGATTGCCAAGTTAATTACCGACTTGGTGATATAGATCTCACAACTTTTCACAGTAGAACAACTGAGTGCGGGACTTGGATTTTTTGACAAATTTTGTCAGTGAGTGACAAAATTCAGAAATTTTAACAAGTAGTTATTCTTAAACTACTGGTTCGAATTGACTGTCATTTTAAATATACCGTGTTTTTACTATGCCTGATTATTTACTGAAAATTTAAGCTTCTTGTTTTATCCACAACGAAATTATAGGGGGGTCGAAAATAGCCTGAATTGCTTCGAGAAAAGGATGCGATGGTACGGCCGTGCCGCTTTTTTTTTGCTCGACTTGCAGATAACATAAAGTGGTGGTACTTTAGTGGATAAGAACGCGAATATCATGGAGGACCCCCCGTCCTCCTAATTATTCTGTGGTCGTAGTTCGAATCTGAGCATGCACCTCTAGATTTTTAAAATATATGTGCGTATTTTATTTATCGCTGGGAAACCTGCAAAACGTGCAGGGCAGTTTTTGATTGGGATTGTTTCCCTGTTAAAGGGTTAAAAGCGAAGGTCAGACGGTAGTCGCTTCATTGTAATTACCCAACTACCTAAATCCTTTATCATGACCTCAAGCGTACCCTGGAATTATACGCTAATATAAAGAAGACTGTTTTTTTAACTATTATGACATAGGTGACAGACGGATCATCTGGTGGTTAGCGATTGCCGCTAGGCTATCACCGCACTTGTGGCTCCACTGGTGTCGTGGGTGTCAAAAAAAATCACAGATGGACGGACAGACAGACATGACGAATCCATTACGCCCATAACCCTGTAGATCTAAGATGTACGATGGAAGGAAAATGCACGAAAGCAAACATACATACCTAGGTATGTTTCAAAATTCATAGGTTTTTATAATCCCAGAAGAGACTAGTATATGGTCCTTTATTTAAATAAATATTTCACAACATCACATACATTAGTAAATATTTTTATAGCGATCTTCTGCAATGTATTCTTAAGTAAATAAAACAATTAAAAATTTCATCTCGTGTTCAGGCGGGATTCAAATCCACACCTTCCACAATCCGGATGGATTTTCTACCAATTAGATCACTGAACGCGTTACTAAGCCGACGAAATTTTTAAGTGCTTGTTATAATGAATCTGTTTTGCTACAGTAGGTGGCATACAACCACGGCAATACGGCATAATAATTTCAGCAAAGACATTTTTCTTGTTTCGTACTTTTTAAACTTTATTTTTATTTAACACATTTTTAGTTATGTAATTATAATTACATATTTGAAATGTGCTCAAAAAGTTCTTTCATTTGATATCCCACACGGTATCGTCAAGCAAAATTTTTTTATAGTTCCTTACTCTAATTACCCTAGAGGGCGCTGTAGTCAATTTAACGTTACGTCATGTCGCTTATAACCCGAAAACAATCAAGACGCTTCTAACGACACCTCATTTGTTCAAATATGATAACTAGTTTAGAAGTTATGAGGGAACAGATGAACAACCATACATACATACAGGTCAAAAGACCCTCCTTTTTGCTTCGCCGTAGTCGGTTAAAAAGGGACATACTGCATCACTAATTGAAAACTTGAGAACTGTAGAACTTGATCATATTTTAAAGGAGGAGCTTGCTATATTTTAATTTAAATCCCATTAGGTATAGTGATTGAGGTTAAATTACTATCTAAAAAATATGTCAGGCAGACGAGAGTTATGGTATTTACCTATCAGAATCAACAAAGTTAGCTACGACAAATATATACATAAATAGAAACTATAACACTTAAACTACTGTTACACATGCTCATTTGTAGTATGCTTTTTAAAACTAAGCACTGAATTCTGGAAAAGACTACCTCGACTAGAACAGTCTAAGGCGTTGATACAGGCGTTCGATCAGAAACGAGCTGTAGAAATAACAAAACTGAGTAGAGGACATGTTAGGGCACTCACTCGGACCCTCACAGGGCACTGCAAATTAAATAAGCACCTGCACAACATGGGCCTTACAGATACCAAAATCTGCAGGTTCTGTCGCGAGGACGAGGAAACGATTATCCACGTCCTCGGCGAGTGCATAGCGCTGCACCGCTGCAGAAGCCGGCACCTGGGAGCACACATGATCTCACCTGACGAGATCAAGAGCTCCCCCATCAGCTCCATTCTCGGGTTTATCCTGGAACTGGAGCTACATGAGGTGCTGTAATAGGTTACGGGGCTGCCACAATAGATCATCTACTGGTCGCAGTGGCTATGAGACGCAGGGCTCACCCCATTTCTATCAAATAATAATGCTTTTTAAGCATACTAAATATGAGCATGCTTGAGGCTAACACATTTGCTATCAATAAGCATGCTTTTACCCATATTTTAGCATGCTTTAAAAGTAGCAAACCTTTTTACACGTGCTAAAGCACTCCGCCACACTCCCCCTTCCACCCGCAATACAGGTAGCATGCTTAAAAATTGACTGGCGTGCGATTATTGAGTATGCTCAAAATAAGCATGCTTATTTGTAGCACGTCCGTCCACATATGCTACTAAGTAGCACTTGCTTAAAATTAGCAAGCTTAAAGCTTGAAAATGAGCATGTGTTACGGTGCCTTAAGGGCTAATTCGACCAATCGTAATCTGATACTAAATCTAATGCTATCTATACGAATCTGACGCTATACCATAGATTTATCCACGGATAAAGATTGGTCGAATCGGGCCTAATACTTCCTTATAATCACAAAAAAATAGTGCGACTGATAAATCAGATGAAGTTTTTTTGAAAATAAACGTATAATTGCACGCGATTCAATAAAAATCGTTTTACAGATTTAATATCACGAAGACATTGATTGCATACTTAAAAATCGATTACGTCCTTTGATCAGAAACAGCAACCAATAAAGATTAGTCCATTAAAAATATTTACAATCATTTCATTCAAAAGATTTATGAATTACACAGTGCAATATTAAATCACTTTTCCGATTTGCAATGGAAGTTATTAACCGATTCATCCAGTTCAAATTAACTCGATCCATACTAAGGCAGAGGCGCCTCAAGGATTAATTTCTGAATAAATCTACGTATAAATCATACAACCCGCTTACCACCCGCTGGTCTTACTGGTGTTTGCTTTGTGACTTTTTTGTCATACAAAATACACTGTTTAAATTCAACATGAGAACCAGAACCTTCAGAGAAATATAATTTAAACACTCATAAATATTAAGCTGTTACATTATTACGTGCGATATTCAAACGTAAACATCTTTGCAGAAAAAAAAAAATACTATGCCTCTATTAATGGACATCACGTGGTGATAATCGGTGTTAAGCGCACCTCTATGAATTGAGGCGATTATATTACAAAATGTCAAAAAGCAAAAGCACGGTGGACTAGGGGCGGCGACCGCGGTTGGGAGGGGAAAGTGGGGAGAAGGGGAGCAAAGCCGCCAGTTTCTCGCCGTCCGCCGCGCCGCGAGCACGCCTGTGATGCGCGACGCGTTTTGACGCGACATGGCCTCGTCCACGACCGGTAACATCGTCGTCGAGTGGCTGCGATCTCTCCACTTGGGCCAATACGCGGAGAGTTTTATAGACAACGGGTATGATGACTTGGAGATATGCAAGCAAGTCGGGGAGCCCGATTTGGATGCTATCGGAGTTCTCAACCCGGCACATCGTCAGAGGCTGCTGCACTCAGTCAGAACTTTAAGAGAGGAAGGTGCAGCGGCTGTTTACTTTACTTTGGAGGAAGCTGCGGCCGCAAGAGATCCTTGTCGGTGCGAAGAAGAAGCTAGAAAGGAGCAGGCAACTGCTGCAGTGGAACCGGCGAAGTATGCAGACGAATACGAGGAAGGAAAAGCCGAGTTGGTGAAGATTCCGCGTATGCAACTGAAGCGACTTCTTCGGGAGCGTCTCGCTCAAGATGGGATTCGTTTGAGTCTGCAGCCGTACTCAACAACGGTCAGTGTTATTAGCCCAAGCCGGGCAGTGCTTCTCGCGGTGATGACACGTGATTTTGTGAAAGTGTTCATCAATGAATGTATATGTGAAGTTGTCCGGTGCGTTTGTAAAGTTGTTGCCGCGTAGAGACACTGCCTGCGTATTGTTGTTTCTTTTGAATAAGCCTGTGTGTGGCGCGGCCGTCGTCGGTCGCCCCAGGCGGATCGCTTCTCAAGACGTGTTGCCATAAAGTTTGTTGCGTGCGTGATTTCCCTCGAGATGAGGAGTTTGCGCGCCTTCCTGTCGTGAGAAGATTGTAATCGCGTGCCTCCCGGCTCTAAATTGGGTTTTACGATAAATCGCGTAACCTGTTCCAGCTCCTTTAGGCGTTAATTAGTAATAAATGCAACTTGTTCCGATGTTGAACAAAGATGTCAATCTCCGAAACGGATTGCGAAATTTACGGGTCAGTCGGGTTCGTGTTTTTATTTCTTATCTTGGAGTATTTGGAATAATGATGTAGGTACATATTTACTCAGATAAATATATTGTAGTATTTAGTTAAGAATAATTGCTTATGACATGTAGTGCTAGCAGCTGAAATACCTTTTTGTTTTTCAACAGTAATTAAGTAGTAAAAGTTTACATATGGCAGTTTTTTTTCTTTTGAAGTAGCATACCATTGCGAAAGTCTAATTGCATACTCTTATTAAAATAAGATTATGGGTATGAGTACCTACTAAAGTAGGTACGATGTAAAGGATCCTGTTTTTTTCAATTAGGCACACCTGAAAAGTGTGAAGAAAAAAGCGAGAAAATAAGACGTATCATGCCCCAACTTCTGATTTCGATACAACCAAAACAAAACATTTCAGTCAACCCGTACCGAAACATTTTCATCACATGGGCGGAAGCGCTTAGTTGATATTTTAATTGAGGTGTTATTAATTATTCCACTGGGTAGTGATTAAGAGGGCGGAATATTACGCGAAGGGCACGCCCTTTGACGTCGTGTAAAATGTATCCAACATTTGTCAGAGCACGTGAGTAAAATATCTGTGCAGAGATTATACAGCAGGCAACATCGTCTGATTATGTTGAAGATTTCGCAGATCTAAATTTGGAAAATGACAAAGATTTAAACATGTACGATAGTAATCTGTAGAATCATGATCTACATAAAATTGGCTTATGAAAAGATTTATGAAGTAGACGGCCTTCAACTTCGAGAGCCTAAGCTTGAACTTATTGTACCTATTCTATGTTATACCAGTAGGTACGTGAACATCGATTACATAACTTAGAAAGTGTTGCTTTTGTGTTAAGCAGCAAAAAAAATCTAAATTATTATCCTTTATCTAATGCATAGAATATTAATGAAGCAAAGCAACTATAACAAACTATGCAATGGATACGATTGAAAAGGTGATTAGTAACTTTATAGACTGGAATCAAGAAATAAGAATCTAGCATTAAGAATATCAAACGTCACGTTAAAATGCATGAATATTTACTTTTACAAGGTGTGACGGTACTGACTCAGACAACATGCTTATCGTCCAGTGATTAGTCTTATCACTTTGAGTACATTTTATAAACGTCACGTACGAGCCTAAATAAAATTATTAATATCCAAAATTCTGAATTCAATTTTGTCAAAGTCGTTATCGTAAAACCTAAAGCTCATTTATGACATTCCCTATACTCTGTCCACGAACATTACCAATACAGTTTTACTGCTTCCTGGGCATAAAACCACAAAATGCTTTGGCCAACCTTCCGCATACTTCTTGCTTTTTACTACGTGCAGAAATTCTTTGTTTTCGACCTCGCCAACAATGCACTGTTTCTAATAATCCCGCTAACAACTAGTGGAAAATGGAATGCCACAATGGACAACATAATACATTGTAGCTCAAATGTTTTCCAAAAGAAAATAAACTTTTACTCCACCACAGACATTACCGTAGACAAAATTTAGAAACGACACAATTTTGGAACTATACTCATAAAAGTTGTGTACAATATTTCATACTAAATGGATTCAGTTTTTCAATTACTCATACCATTACACTCCTATATCGGATTGTGAGGCGATGAGCCTTCCGTAATTACCTGTGATGATTTTTTACCGGTTTGGGTCCCCATGTTCAAACCTGTTCAAGCTCAAGTGCGCCAAGAATCCACATCGAACAGTCGCTCGCTGGCTCGCCGGCAAAAAAAGAATCTAAGAAAGCCACTGGCATCACAAACGTCCAACCGACTCGAGTCGCCCTTGAGTAGAACTAAAGTAAACATTTACACGGCAAAGTTTGCGTTCAACACTTTTACTAAATCTGTTTATCTGAGACAAATTTAGCATCCGCATTACATTAGTAGATTGAATTAAACATGGAAATGTTCTCTATAACATAAGGCACCAGCGGTGACGTTTAATGACATTTATTCTATTAATGTTCCCATTTGTATCAATTTCAAGTTATTAATTGAACGTTCCGTCAGTAATAAATTATTTAACAATGTCCCTATCACCATGTAACACATTGTGTGATCGATACACCCCCGTGTCTACCTGGGAGGATTCCTTTTCAACGTTCCTAGTTCAAACAATACCGTTGGCAGCAGATTTTTTTTCTAACCCATTTGTGAAGCGATTACCGCCGGAACTGTGCACAAAAGCTCTGACAAAATTCTGTCGGGGTATCAGTAACAGTTCCGACTAATAGGCTAATATTTATGTTTTGTTACCGCCCATTGTGTGAGCAACATCCGCTTTCTGTCAATAATGTACGAAATAGTTGGCAATAATTTGTGAAGGCATGAGGTCATGGTCATAGGGGGCCCAATAAAATTTAGTAAGCGATACTCCCCGAAGATAGTCGTAGTATTTTAGCCATTGTTGCTTCCTTTTTACCTATTGCATTAAGGGGTATAGAGCGGATGAAACGCATTATATTGTCATTAGCGCCTCTCAGCGGATCGTGTTTCATTTCCAATGCTCCACAAGACTTAGAACTTAAGTGACGAATTTTGGAGCTAAAAGGCAAAGAAGTGATATTTAATTAGGCAGTTAAATGCCTATTGTAACGAATAAAATGTGTGTATTGACATCATTATACGAGATAAAGATATCCGAAGCTTAAAGTAGCGAGCCTCTGACCGGCACCGTTTTTATCATGTCCACTTACTGATACTCTGATATGGGGACGGTTTAAATGCCACGCATATTTTAATAGCGGTAAAAAAGATATTAATGTCTCAGCATTAGACTTTGCTTTAATCGGAAAGGAAAAAAGCGGTCTTGATATCTATTCAGTCGGTAAACGGCTTAGTGAGCGGGTTTTGTGAAAGATGTTTTTAATCAATGTTTTTAATATTTTATTTAAGAATTTGTTTTTATTAGGAGGAATTTATCATTAGACGTAAAATTTTATGGACGGTTCAAATTGATTATGAAGCCTTTTAGTGGCGATATTAAAAGCAGACATTTATCATGTTTATTGATGTTTTATTTGAATACATTTAACTATTATGCTCAATCATTAAACACAGTTAGTACATTTTCATTATAAGTATTAAAGCTGTTAATTTGTGGTAAGCCTAAATGTAAAACTAAAAGGTAAAACCATAGCTCTTTCCATTTTTAGGTTTTTTTTTTCTGAACATGAAATTAATCATCATTTCTACCTTAGCATTGTGGGAGGGTAATCATTTGCCACCACCTTTTCCATTCACTCGGCGAGTGAAATATACACTTGATTCCATTCCCGCGGTTAATGTCTTTAGTAGAAGCACAACTCATACGATAACTCAATTAACTTTAATACCGTTGTATGTACCGAACGTACTCATATCCCAGAAGTTATACTATAATACTTTTAACGATCAACAATAAGCACGTCAGTTACATTCGTATCATAATATTGGTTTTAATTAAAAATGTGCTTCTACACAAAAGTCTTGTTTACATAAAACGGGCCCAATATTAGCTCGGCGGGTTTTTCTACCTGTCTCGACGCTTTGTTCCGACCAATGTGTGCGGAGTCACGCAGTGTGGCCTAAGCTCCTTCGTATTCCGACCGCCTTGCGTTTTATGGACGTCTGGTAATTTACTCGCGTAATAACTTTGTAATGCTATTCGTAATATTTAGAATTCAACAAAACGAAGAAACATCTTTATAAGAAGTTTTACAAGCGCTAAAGTGTAAAGATTAACAATACGAATAATAGCCGAAGATATAGTTGATACAATACAAAAGTTGAAAATAAAGTGTCCTTACGTTTAGATAGGAAAAAACTTTTCAACAAATATCAGATTTCTATCTGATAGAAACGGACGAAAAAGAAATTATTTAAATGGATTTAGATAAACATAAACTTTGAGAGAAACAATGTCGATATTAATGTGAAAAAAATAAACCTCCAAAACTATATTACATACTTAAAAATAAAAATGATATAAAAACCTACGCGAGCATAACGTGGCCCGGAATTTTAACCTTCCCGACTGTCGAGTTTCTTTGTATATCCCATCTGTTTTATGCTACATGAATATTCTTACACATTTGGATGATTCAGCAAAATGTTATGTATATTAAAAGGAGTAATAGTAGAAGATTTTCATCTTGGTAAAAGTAGCAGTATTTTTCTTGCCTTCCACACCTATGTGCTTTATTGAATATCACATGTTTACTTAAATCAAAACGTCGAAGAAGTTACTTCAGCGTGTTTTACTTTTGATGTTCTATTGTTGCGCTCATATCTGAGCAGTAAACTTTGTTCGGTAGTTCCTTATTCCCCGACACTCGCATACAATGACAGGCCTTCATTAGATCAGTAGGAGTTAGGAACTGAAACACCAATAGATCAAGTTCAAGTTGCAGGTGGAAGATGAGCCAGTTTGCTCGGAGTGTTGGATGTTTGCCTCCCGAGTTGGCAGCCCGAAGTCGGCAAACTCCACTAGATTTACTTCGCAGTCGTGTCGGGAAGATTAGCATCGGTGATTGTAAGGTCAAGGAGAAATTTCCAGTGTCTGAATTAGTTTGGCTGCGAATTAGATTTCTGTTGAAGTCTGGAACTGACGGCTAGTTCAGTCTAGCTCGGTCTGTAGTGGTTAATAAGAGTTGTTGACTGGCTTAGGCGTTTGACCTTTAAGCTTGTTATATGCAGGATTTAATAAATGGAGTTATTGCTTTGTAAACATATTTCTGTACGTAAATGTCTTATCATTGAATAAAATCGGTAAAACATGAAATCAACAGAGCTGTCTAAAGAATAATATTTCATGAAAGGAATACGGGAATACGGGTAGAAAAACCGGATTAAGGATTCATTTACTATGATATTTATAGATAAACAATCTAGTTACAAGCAAAAGTTATTATAACGATAAGATTAAGATTGCCTGTCTAATCTGATTCTTGGAAAACTCCTTGTATCTTATTATCTGTGATTCATTAATTCAACATTCAAACTTCTAATGTAACTTATATGTAGTTATTATTTTTAAAAAACTGATAAATCAACTAACTGACATTTTAATGTTGAAGAAGGAAATTTTGACAATTTCAGAGCAAACAGCGTAGCACAAGCTAACTTATACTATGAGAGAGTGTTCACGAATTTTGTTTATAAAGCGATGTTTGCTCAGCTTAATAATATTGCGTCATGAGAAGTTAGTGTTTATTTAACCGCAGATATTAGCTTCATGTCAAAATTTAAGAGGCTTCTTGGTACGATAGCGTAGGTAGTAAAGCTGTTGCTACTTTGCTACTAATGTGTGTCGAAAACTGCTTCCGTTGTTAGTTTATGTAGTGAGCTTTAAGTGTTTAAATTATGATTGAACATATTTTATTAAACCATTATTTGATAGTGCAGTAAAATAAAATTTAAGTTTCAAATGGATATATTCGGGACTATAAATATGAACGTAACCTATCTAAAAGTATAGCCCCCAAATACTTAAAGGCTTTTTGTTTCTGGGAGTTTATCAATTATCATGCGACCCCTTTCTAATCAAACTTGTATTATTATTATTATTATGTTAATTTATGATAGAGTCAACAACATGATTGCACTCACAGTATGAAGCTATGTAGTGTTATAAGTACCTACCTAATAATTCCATAGTCAAAACTAATTAATGAATATTGTTTTATACACAACATATAACATAATATTGGTTAACTACTTACTATAAGAACTAAAGCTAGAATTATTGTAAGAAAATCTTATAAAGATAAAATTTAAGTATAAAATGGGATCTGAACTTCATGTTAACTTAAAGAACACCAAGTTACTTTACAAATTTCCAAAAACAACAGTAGCCGAAATAATACGATAGCATTTCATAATAGAAGCTTACAAGTGTGTTAACCAAGTTGAGGAAGTTGCTAGCTTAAACATACCGTCTTATACAGTAGATTTGTTTAGAAGAGTTCTCAATCAAACTTCCGAGAAGCCTCAAGATAAACGATGGCATTGTTTTGCTTCTTAGGTGGCACATGGCACCTATGTTTATATTGGTCTGTTAGTTTGTACAACACAAATAGACTAACCCTTTAGTCAATATTTGTTAGTCAATTGAATAATTCTCGATTTGCTGATTATTGTTATGTGTGGGAACCGGAAACTAGACGGGTTTGCTGGAAGCGGGCTTTGTGTTCGCGTGAGCAAAAACATTACACGTTTTTGTGCTTATGTAGATAGAAGTTGAAGGAAAGTTCCTTGTATGATATGCAATGCATGATTTCTATTAGGCATATGAGTACATCATCAGTCTTGTCCCCACAATATGGGGCACATGCTTGAACTCACGCAAAGTCAGTATGTTCTACCAAGCCAGTCTACAGCGGATTGGAAAAGCTTACAAATCACACCCCTTACTGACCCTTTTATTCTTCATCATTGCCTTTTCTACCGCCGTGTGGTGGCATGTTTTTATCAACTAAACCTTTCCAGATTATATGATTTTGTAATGTTCATGATATTAATAAATTATAAAAAAAATCTTGACCAAGTCATTCATCCGCCGTGTGGTTCCCGGCAGAGTAGAATAGGCCACCCTCACTCTTACCGAGGTGTCGTAAAAGGCGACTAAGGTAAATCTGCTGGCATGATCATCAGTACCAAGAGAAGGAAAACTCTGCATTTATATCAAATCCCTCGCTAACCCGTCTGCCAAGCGTGGTGAGTATGGCAATTACCCCTCATATGATTGAGGGAGGCCCGTGCCACAGCAGTGGGGACTTATATGGGCTGACGATGAAGTCATTCATCACCATCACATATGCCTACCTATGTCATGCAACGTTTGCATTTTTTTTTATTTCTCTTGCTATAAAAGTAATACTTATTTATATCGTTAGAGCGATAAATTAGACAGGCACATTAGTGTTGATATAGTCGTACATCAACGATATATTTTGATTATATGTCGATATATTTTGGTATTGAGATAAATAAACACGGACATACTGACATATAGGATGTCTTCTTAAAACCAGAGTGTAAACTTTGTCTATGTAAACCCAAGTAGGTTTAACAAAAATCACTATTTAAAAGGGTGCAGCTATTTTTGTTGCTGATCATACATATGTATTATATTTAGAAAGTCAAAGATGACATGAAATTTACTTGACGCTATACGTATGTCATTCATATGCACAATCAGACATTTAACTTGGAATGGAATATTCCAACGGGCTGTAAAATATAAAGTGCATGATACATTTTGAAATAACAACTCAGCCTCAGATAAATAGACCTACTGGCCAATGTTTCAGTGGGTGTTATAAGAAGTTAGTAGGAATAGAAAAGAGTTACTGATCTGATAAACTAGCCATACTATTGTATAGCGTACATAAGCCAGCCTAATGCCCGCCACGCGCAGTCAGACTTGTCAATTTCCTAACGGCAAGCGAAGCTAATTAGTGTTACGAAAAGACAGGCTACGAGAGATAACGTTCCTAAAAAGGTTCCCTCTTATATCCACAAGAGGGAAATACTTACAAGAGCGACAATAAATAATATTTTGTCACTTAAAATGTTCAATACAATACCTGGCAATGAATTTGCACCTGAATTTTCCTTAAGAAATTCTTAGTGGAGAATCAGCAGCCCGGAGTCTAGAAGTTACGTTAAGCCGCTGGTCCTGCGGTCCCTCCCCGGTCGTGTCACAGTAGTGTCCCATCGGAATATGAGGGTAAGGGGGAATAGAGAGTGCACTTGTGTTTGCGCATACACTTGAGCATTATATTATATCCTGCGTACGTGGCTGATCATTGAGATTAGCCGCCGGAGCCGTAATCGATTGGAGGATATTACTGAGCCTATTGTGAGAAAAAATACACTTTTTAATAGACTCGAGCATTCAATCCGGTTAATTTAAACTTTTATCACCCCAGTTCACATCAACCGGTCCTAATATCACCAATGCGGGCTACATCAAACATTTATCGCTACTCTTTCGACAAATAAAAATTACCGCCGTCAAAAAACCAGCTGAATTGAAATGAAAAAGTTTGAATAACGCGCTCCGGAGAGCGTCGCAAATTGGTAACAATAGCGGAATAAGTGTGGTGGAAATTTTTCATTTGCACACTGTTTCACACTCCGTGTTGGCTTTGAGTTTTAGCGCCACGATCAAACACCGCGTCCACAATAGTTGCCTGTGTGCTGAGCAAATTTGTCGTTCATCAATAGTTTAGTCCAATTGCAGCATTTGTTTAGGATAGTTTTTTATAAAGCAGCAGTAAAAAAATAGGATGAATATAGTAATAGAGGACAAAAATATGATAATTATAATACAAACACGAGATTTGGCGAACTCTCGATTTTAGGCCCTGTTAAAATATTTACCAAAAAGACCAAAAACTTTGTGTACTTCCATGTACCAGGTTAGGTCATCGTCATCGTCAGCCCATTTAAGTCCCCACTGCTGGGGCACGGGCCTCCCTCAATCACATGAGGGGTAATTGCCAGACTCACCACGCTTGGCAGACGGGTTGGCGTGGGTTTTGATATAAATGCAGAGTTTTCCCTCTCTGGGTGCTGATGATCATGCCAGCAGCTTTACCTTAGTCGCCTTTTACAACACCTAGGTAAGAGTGAGGGTGGCCTATTCTACTCTGCCGGGCATCACACGGCCTTCAGCAGGTTAGGTGTCTAGATCTAAATGAAAAAAGTTAAAAAATAATAAAAATCTGACATTAAACCTCTAAAGTGCCATACGCATTACGTATTAGTTGAAAAAAAAAACATTTAATTTATTCGCGAAAAAATTGGAAAAATGGCACCAGCTTTTTGAAGTCCAAAGCACATCCTAGCCTGTTATGATATTTTTTTTTTGAGACAAACTTTACTATTGCATTTTTGATATTTTGTTATCCAACACTTTTTATTGCTTGCCATCATGATCTACGCCTAAATGTACACACGGCTTCAAGTCCAGTTACCCTTGTTGGACTTTGGACCGTCCTTACGTCTGAAACACAAGTACTGTTTCTGCACTGCGAGGAGGAAACTAGACCTGAAGCCGACTGTACTTCAAAGTTTGTAACAACATAATTACCTATACCTTAAGTAGTTGTCAAAATATTGTATTTCGTATCAAATGAACAAAAGATTTCGTAGAATAATGTTTTGTGATATTCTATCTAAAGCGATTTTAGGAATAACGACACACGATAGTCGTGGAGTTTCAACGATTATATCTTTTACATTAAATCGTTTCTATAAATAAAACCACTTTTGTTCAAGTTAGAAAAAATGTTTTTTTCTTGCATTTAATATTTTTTATAGTTAAAGATAATTAATGTATGTCGATAATTATTTATGTTCGGATTTGAACTACGACCACCCCATATGGAAGACACGTTCTTATACATTTAGCTGCCATCGGAATTTTCAAAAAATAATTGTGTTTGATAAAATATGGTCTGCTACCATACAACTTTTCTTCCTATAACAAAACCCTTGCATTATTCCTATTAGTCCACAGTCTTTTAACTGCTCCCATTAATTCTCCGACTCCGTAAAATTACTGACCTACGATAATACGACGTTTACGCTCCTCACAATTATCTTTTCCGGTCATAATAAGCGTCAATCGAATGTTATTATTTTCATATTATCCCTCGATTGGACTTGACCACTGCCAATTTGATGCGCTCACGAAATCGGTTAATAATGATAGCTTGCGTTGGACCCAAAATTATTGTTTCCTCCCGGTTCAAGATTAGGCCTGAAGGCGCTTGTATCATCAGGCTGTACCGGTATTGTCAGCGCTGATAATGTTTCATAAAGACTTGTTATTTGTATCGTGTATGTTAACCACTCAAAATCTTCAAATGTTGTAGAGTTAAAATATTTGAAATGCTTCTTTTTTATAATAATAATTCTCACTTGACCAGATTCCGTACTAAGTAGCTTAAGCACTTGTGTTACAGATATCAGACAACAGAGGAACACAAATATATACTTAAATACATATATTGCACCCAGACACTGAACAAACACAAGTGTTCATCGCACGAATGTTTGTCCAGGATGGGGATCGAACCCACGACCTTTGGCGTAAGAGGCAGGGTCACTACCAATTGCGCCATCCGGTCAGTCAGCTTTGGGTACGAAATCGGCTGCGACCGAGCCATAGAAGAGCGACGCGACCGTGGAATCATCATCACAATCTATGCCCACTTTACCATACTGACATAGTCCTCCTTCAATCTTCTCCACTTAGGTCTATTTTGAGCAAAATAGATCAAGTTTACGCCCACCAGCCAGCAAGGCTTTTAGAGTGAAGACTCCGTGGTCTTCACTCTAGAAGCGTTCTGCTCCAAGAGTCCTGCATTCTAGCTATATGTCCAGCTTACTAACACTCCTGCGTGCGTTTCCGAAGCCACCTATTTGTCTTCCTTCCTATCTCGCAGTGTCACCACTACCAGTCGCCTCAACATTGCTATCTGTGCCACTTCCAGTTTCTTGATGATAGACTTGGTTTTTACCCAAGAGCAATGGTAGGTCAGTGGTATAGAACGCACCTTCCATACGGAGGTCGTGGTTCAAATCCGAACATGCATCTCTGAGTTTTTCAAATGTAGGTGCGTATTTCAACCAATAGCTTGGTGGTGAGGGAAAATATAGTGATGAAGTCTGCATGTTTCAGACAGTTTCTGAAAAGTGTAACCATGATTCTGTTGGACTGGTTCCCCTGTAAAGGCTTGTCGCTTCATTGTGATTACCAGACACCTCAATCCTGAATCATGGTTTAAGCCCGGACTCCAAAGCGACAGTATAGGACGAAACCGGTAATTACACACTAAACAATAGTGGTAAAATATGAGAGTATTCATTATATCTACTCAAAGATTATAAATATGGACTAAGTGGCTCTAAAATGTAAACGAATAAGTTTCGACTTCAAAGACGCGCATTTACAAACTTTATGTAGATCAGCGCTCAGGCACAGTTGGCGGCTTGCTCAGTAATCCCAATAACTTAGGCTAGGTACGTTCAATTACATAAAATAAATCGACCGCTCAATTACATTTAGAATTTATACGGCCCAATTTTGCTCGGGTAACTTAATATAGGCAACCATAGCCAGAAACTAGTGTAGCCATCACCTATCGATAGTATAGCAAAAGATGACGTCATATTAATAGTATTGATAGTTCAAAATCGGGCAACATTTACTCTCCATAGTATAGATTATTTTATCAAACTATCTATAGTACCAATTTACAATAAAATTGTTTACAATTTGGTTTTAGAAGATAGTTTTCCAAAAGGCGGTAAAAGTGTCAGCCTAGCCCAGTAATTTAGGAGACACGAGTAATGATAGTATCGATGCTAACGATAGTTTTTTTTATCGATTGGAATGTCGTTTTCGAATGAAAACTACTCCTCATTTCAGCGTGTATGGGAAATACGGGTTGCGTCCTTAGTTGTCGCTCTTGGAGCCTTGGGTACGCTTAGACCATGAGTTTGGGGAGTCTGGTTATTACAAATATTTTGTATGAAAACAATCGATATTAAAACTATCGAGTAACTTCGGCAACACTACCAGAAATACCTTCAGAGGTTAAACTCTTCAGTGTCATGTTACTTACTATGAATGGAACGATAAACCGACTAAGTTAATATCGTACGTGGGCGATACTGTGTGTATGTATAGTACAGGTTTTTAAGGTTCAATGTAAAAAATGGAAAAACGGAACGTGTAAATTGCACCCCCCACCATTAGGAGTAGCGTAATAGGCGATTTTATTTCCATGCAATTTCCGCAGTACGACTGGAAATTGAGTAGAGGTAAGTCACACAAGAAGTCTACTCGCTATTTTATAGTTCCGTGCGGAAACTTATGTTCAAGAGTGAAAACTATTTCAATTTTGCTAACAATATGTTTGCTTTTCTTAGTCGGTCATTTCGAACAAAATGAATTTGTTGCAAATGCCATATTAAAAGTAAATTAATCTTTTATTTATTTACCTATCTTTTTATTTCAACGTTAATATCGCTATGTATGCTTAGAGTTTACTACGTAAAGGATTTTATAATTCCAGAGTTTTTATCTAAAATAATACATAATACCATGGACTAATTATGTATAGCCCATGAAAATACTGTAGCCGAGCCAAGGCGGGGCAGGTCATTAACAATATTCTTTAGGGTTTAATCAATAAGACGACTTAATCGCTTATTCCTTTAAGATCTTCATATTTATTAATGAACAAATATTACACAAAATTTTCTGATTTTTGCCTAAAATTTGTACCTAACATGCGCCAGAACAATCGACTATAAGAAAAAAACAGCTGGTTTGCATCCATTATATTGGTCTTATTCATAAATGTTTGTTAAACCTTTGTCAACTAAAACGGTGTTATAAAGCAGTTTTTAGTCTTTTAAAAAAATACGTTTTTTTTGTTTATATGTAAAAACTGTTCCATAACACCGTTTTAGCTAACAAAGGTTTATTGAAATAGTTATTTACGGGATTGCTACCATGTCGTACCTTATTTTTGAGTATCCGATATTTCGGCGCTGTTGCAAGCGCCATGGTCACGGAGTTACTCCGTGTAACTCCGTGTAGCCGAAATATCGGATACTCAAAAATAAGGTACGACATGGTAGCAATCCCGTAAATAACTATTCTAATGTTAGTGACCATGAAAGTTTAAAACAATATAAAGGTTTATTGAACGTTTATGAAGCCCTAGACATTAACATTAGTTTTTAATTGTTTTATAAAAAGTTAAGGCGTTTGATTACGGCGCCTTAACTGATTCGTGGCTAACTCACGCTTCAATGGCATTTTATGCTTATTATCCATCAAACCAGGCGCCTCCGTCGTCCCAGCGGGAATCGAACTCCACACTCGGTCTCGACTACTAGTGATGTGAACTTACGACTTATTGAGTTAATAACTTGAGTTTAGTCGTGTTGGGAGTAACTCAAATTTCAATAGAATTAATGTTTTCATTGCTAGACATGGTGGCCTACATGTTACTGTTAGCGTCTATTCGCTGAAATGATGCTGTTATATTTTTTACATACCACATTTTAAATTTATTAAAAATGGAGAGTGATGCCACCTGATAAGGAAGACTCCATTCACACATTTTAATGTATTGAAAATTGAGTATATTAAGTACTGTAATATTTAAATTACTCTGTGACCGTAACAAACCTTTTTACTTATTAACTTATCAACGTCGGTCCGATACCGAACCCTGTGCACTCCAGTCACAGACTACAGAACACCAATAGATGGCGTTGGGAGTATATTAATTCGCTCCAGCGTTTCGATTTTCCGTTAGTATAAGGGTCCCAGTAAAATTATGTAAGGCTTATTCTAGTGCGGTTATTCATTCTGAAATCGCTCTCTTCGTACCTGCTCTAGACAATTCAGGTTATTTAGGTTACCTAGACTACCTAGCTGCCTGTTATCTTGACTTTGGCCAAGAAATTCATGCTTGACTGTACAATTTGTTCACTTTGTAACTGCAATAAACATAGTTCCCAACAATGTCGCCGTCTTTTCATCGTGTTCCGCCATCATCACCTAACATCAAACAAGTAACATCTGCTTCAGTACATTATATTCTCAAACTTTTTTAAAGTACCATATCGAGTGACTCAAGGTAATATATTTTTGTGTTTGCATTCACACAACTTAGTGGCGGAAATCCATTGGATGCGGGCGGCACAGGACCGATCTGTGTGGAGGACATTAAGGGACGCCTATGTCCAGCAGTGGGCGTCTTTTAGCCGAAATTATGGCGATAATGATAAACTTAGAGGAAACTTACAACTCAAGTTGAGTCATATTTATCACATCTCTATTCACGACTCACCTAATTTATTGTACACCTGTAAATTGTCCAGGCTTGCCCCGCCTTTGTTACAAACATCCAATTTGTTTATCAGTCCCCTTTGTGTCAAGACTTATTGCTGAGGTAAATCGATGTTATTTAATGCTTTTTGAAAAGTCAATTTCTTACTGGGGTTTTTTGTTGGTGGCTCTTTGTTATTGACAATATTTTGGGGGCAGTGTAAACGCATATTTGAAGGTGGCTCCCAGCTGATTCTATAGCGGTGCATTGACCTATTAAGTTACCGTAACGTTAAGGTTATTGTTCAAATTGTTTTTTTTATTGTCATGTAAAATTGTAATGTTCGATTACACGTTGCGGCTGGAATGTCGTGGATAGGTGTGTGAATTAAATTATTTTTAACCAAAGTAAAAGAATACTTTAACAACCTAACTTACTTTAATAAGTCCTGAGCTTGGGAGAGTCACGCCTCGGCATGAATGGGCCGGTTCGACCGGAGTGATACCACGGCCTTACAGAAAACCGGCGTGAAGCAGCACTGTGCTGTGTTTCGCTGCGTAAGTGAGGGTTTCCCGCGATCCGGCGGAAAGAGGGTTTAAAGGTTGGTAGCGCACTTGTGACTTCACTAGTGTCACGGGTGTCCATAGGCGGCGGTGCGTTTACCATCAGGTGATCCATCTGCTCGTCTGCCACCTACCACATAAAAAAAAGGAAAATGAGTCATTATAAAAATTATAGGTAATCTTTAATGATAACTCCCATTCATGGGCAATTGGACAATAGGTAGACTTGATAAAAGAAAAAAACTAATAAAATTACTATACCTATTACAAACTAGCTACTTACGGAAACGATGGCGCATAATTAAGTAGTGACCCTGCCTCATTAGTCAAAGGACATGGCTTCGATCCCTACCCTGCAAAAACATTATTGTAATGACTTGTATTAGTTCATTTTCTAGGTTTAAATATTTTATACTTGACATAAGGGAGGTCACATAGGGAACCAGCCTGTTTGTGCGCGCCGCGCATATCCAGTGACGTAATGCAAGCGGCTGGCGCGGGAGCAGGTCTGACGAATACCTATTTGCTTGGCTGCAGTGTCGTGCATGGGGGGCAATTCTTGTTGTTTATTTGAACGAACTGTAATGTATTTTTAGAAATAACACCGGTATACGGTAAAGCTTAATTTGCTTATGATTATACCGAGCCCTATATTAAAAAAAGTGTAATTAGTTTTTATAAGTTAATTAAATAAAAAATATATTTACGAGTAATGCATTTAGGTAAATATTTGTATTATTTACGTTGTCTAATATCTGTAACACATGTATTTAAGTTACTTAATACGGTCAGGTTTACTATAAAGACTCGCTAAGGAAAGAAAAAAAAAACACATCTTCATACAACACAAAACTCGAACGTTGCCAAACTACATAGGGAAGCTTCAATTAACGTCCTACCCTTTAACGACCAATTTTGTATTGTCAGCAAAATCTCAAAACGGTACAAGGATAAACATCCAGGAAACCGTATTTCAGTGTTCTTCAGCATCTTTTTTTCGCAATTTGCAAATCGATCGAGGTTGAAGTTGCGAATATTGAAATGGATTCTGACGAGGGAATATACAAGTGTAGGGTTGTCCGTTTGTAAAATCATCAATTTCGGACAAAGGGCTTTTGTGGACGCTGATTTATCCGTTTTAAAACCCTTTTCGAGTAGGACTTAACGGAGCTGGTCAAATGGTTGATTTGCTCGTATGGGGCCATTTAAGTTATTACGAAAGAAGATTTTGTTTGGAATTTTTTGATATTGTGTTTAGGTTTTAGTCAATAATGTAATAAAATATATTAATTTCATATTCACACTACAATCCAACTAAAATATAATGTAGATAAGGTACCAAAAGTCTGATCAAATATGATACAACTATCGAAAATATTATGAAAGCAAATCAACACTTTATTCAGTCAAGTTAATAATAATAAATGAATAATAATAAAATTTTATTGAAAAATCTTTAGAACATAAAAGACTTATAATCTACTTAAACTTAGGGAACAATTTTAAGTATACTGCCTAAACTAGGAATTTCCTGTATCTTAGGCAGAAGTTATACCTACTCAGCCTATATAATTTGTCTTGGACAGGCTATAATGTTCTCCAAACCGATATTTCGGTCATGACGGCCAATCTCAGCGATTCGCCATCGACGCAGGAAATATTATAGTGCACAAGTGTTTACAGACACTAGTGCACTCTCTATTCCCGTACCCTCACATTTCGATGGGACACCAGTATGACACGACCGAAGAGGGATTAGCCGGGGCACGGGGGTACAAGACCGCTAACTTCCAGTTAACTCCGGGCTGACACTGAGAATTTCTTAACAGAAAAACTCAGTTACAAATGTTGGCCCGACCCGGGGATAGAACTCGGGACCCCAGGCGCAGCCGTCGTTTTAAAGTGCGACCCACCTACCACTGCAGGTGGCAGGTGGACAGGCTTGACCATAATCGCACCTGATAGAAAGCGACGGTCTAGGACGATACGCGTTTGCCTAGATGATGCCTGTGCACTCTTGCCATGAAGAAAATATCATGCATTTGTAGCATAAAACTGACTTTTGTATAATACTTATTTGAACAAACTTTATTATCAGTACAGACGACCATCCCCCAGTGCAAAAATAGTAATTGTCTCATGACGCCGAGTGTACATATCTACAGGGTGTATCTGTGAACATTTACATCCCTTTAACCACGTGTTCTACTTACCATTATGAACATAATTTATTCTATCACTTTTGGGAATTTGCATGAAAAAATTTCAACTTTTCATACAAAGTCGGTCACGTGACTTGGTCATTTTGTATTGCGAGTCGAAAAAATGTTCGACGAATTCCGAAAAGTCGTTGAACAAGTGTTTTTTAGAATGGTTAGTAGAATACGTGGTTAAAGGGATGTATATGTTCACAGATACACTTAGGGTTGCCACCTTTTTTTTGCAGATAAAGTACATTCGTTATTACAGGTAAGGAAAAAAAGTACATAGTATCAAAATAAAGTTCAGTTTATTTATTTTTATCATTATGCATATTTAAATACATGCGGCGCTTTCTGCGACATGTTTATCACCAATCGTTTAATCACCAATTTCATTTAAGGTGACGGGTAGGGCACACTAGCGACGTCAATCGATTTTAATTTTTAGCTACTAAACCTGATGTATTTTAAACAATTTCGGGGTTACAACCTCTCGACAAACACTTATACTATTTATGAAATAACTATGCATAAATTTTGGGTCCGTTTTTGTACGCGAAAAATTACCGCCAAAAGCGGCCACTTTTAGCGTGCCCGGTTTAGTAGCTAAAAATTAAAATCGATTGGCGTTGCTGGTGTGCCCTACCCGGCACCTTAAGGAAAATAAATACGACTTAGTACATTTTCCACAATTCTAACGCAATCATGCGAAATAAAGTATTTTCGCGTACTTTATTTTTCTCATAAAGTATAGAGTACAATCACCTGAAATAACGTACAATACTTTAGAAGAGTTTTAAAAAGGTGCAGCCGCGTTCGTCAACCCTGACCAAATGTCTAAGTAAAAAAATGGGTCTTTATGAGCTCTAAGCAGGGTTCCGTTTATCGGAATATTCGTAAAAGCAGCCAAATTGAAACTTTCACTTAGTTTACTGGGAATTGATTAAAGCGAAAATCGAAGTGGAATTGTCAAATATTGCCAAGATGATTGATATTTGATTTAGCTGGGACTGATTTTTTAAATTAGAGTGAAGGATAGGTAGGGAGGAACGCGGTGTAGGATGCCCTGTTGAAAATGGACTGATGATTGCTGAGGACCGGGATGGTTAGCGATCTTTGTTTGATTGGTAGATCGATAGATAGATACTCTTTATTGCACAAAAACAAAATACATGAATTATACAACAGCAATAGATAGTACAATACGGCGATTTTATCTCCTATTTATTTAAAAAATATGGTTATGAAAAAAAAAACATTTAGAAAAATTTCTAATCGCCTTCTTTTTTTTTGAAGTCAATTAAAAATGAAAACTTACAATTATATTACTATTCATAACAACAACTTAGTCTACCCTTCTTGTTAAATTATCGCTCAATCAATATTGCTTGAGGAAATGTGAAAGTTTATTATAAGTCAACATGCTGTCCTTCATTAAATAATAGTGACAATTTATTCAAATCTGTCTTTATTCAATGAATTCGCACAATCATTTACATTTTTATGCAAACTCTGCCATTGATTTGTTATTCTGTCAATTTGTTATTCTATCAAAAGTTTTTCGATTAATTTACAGTTGCCCTACCCGTCATCCTAATAGTAGCTTTGAGTTACATCATATTGATACTTGATTTCACTTCCCATATCCTGTATTCAAGTCGCTAGACATCGGCATCGATCGCCAGTCAAGATAACTAAAACATACCATTATTATCAGCCAATGTTAGCAAAACCATTCGTACATAAAATTATGTTAAGGTGACACTGCGACGATACTAGCGCCGCCAAGTGATTTATATTGATTGTTTTTTTATGTGATAGGTGGCAGACGAGCAGATGGACCTGATGGTAAGCGATTGCCATCGTCCATGGACACCCGCGACACCAGTGAGGTCACAAGTGCGCTGCCAACCTTTTAGCGGCGGTAAGAGGTACGCTAACACCCCTTACCCCCGGATTGGGCCTCCTGTACCCACACTCACACAGCGAATCAGCACAGTCCTCCTTCGTGCATTTTTTGAGACGAACTTATGTTAGGTATAATTACTAGTTACAATAATCTGCACAATTGCTAAAAGTAGCCTCTTTTAATGAAATGAAATGAAAATTGTTTATTCAATTTAGATCCATACAGAACACTTATGAATGTCAACATGTTTACCACTGGTTCGGAATGTAGTTTTCTGCCAAGAAGACACCAGCAAGAAACTCAGCAGTTACTCTTTTAAAAAAAAAAATTTTTCAAAATGTCACCATTAACTTAAAATATAGTACAATTTTTGTGTTACTAATATGTCCCTAAATTCAAAAAATCGTCTATTTTATAATAGCCTTTCTTCATTAAACAGTTTTTTAAATACAATTTAAACTTATGTGTGGGCAAGTCAATAATAATCTGAGGTAACTTATTAAACATTTTTATGCTCAATCCTATAAATGAACTACCAACCTTATGGAGCCTGATATTTGGAACGGCCAGTCTGTGCTTATTTCTGGTGTTAAGGCTGTGACAGTCGGACTTCTTCGAGAACAGATGGAGATTCTTATGTACGTACATAAGGCAATCAAGGATGTATTGAGAAGCCACGGTAAGTATGTCGATTTCTTTAAACAAATCTCTAACGGAGTCGCGCGATCTAAGGCCATAAATGGCGCGGATGGCTCTCTTCTGTAATACGAAAATAGTCTGTATATCAGCAGCTGATCCCCATAGTAATAGACCATATGACATGATGCTATGAAAGTAGCTGAAATAAACCAGCCTCGCCGTTTCAACATCAGTTATTTGTCTTATCTTTCTAACTGCATATGCAGCAGAACTAAGTCTACCTGCCAGGACATCAATATGGGGACCCCATTGCAGCTTAGAATCCAATGTGATTCCTAGAAATACTGTTGAATTTACGAGCGCAAGATGCTCATTATTTATGGTTATATTTGTATTAACCTGCCTCACATTTGGCATTGTGAATTTAACACATTTAGTCTTTTTGGCATTAAGTAGTAATGAACGTGAGCAACAATGCTCACTTTTTATAAATGTCTCTTATTCGCCACAATCAATATAAATCAACTGAGGCTGTCTGGAAGAGATCTTAGCGATAAGACCGCCTACATTGTACTTGTATAATAACATAGACTAAGATCTGTAAATTTTGTGCCATAAAGTGTATCAATCTTGCTAATCACTTTGCGGCACTAGTATCGTCACGGTGTCGCCTTATTAGTTATTTTAATTTCATATTTCGTAATTTCTTGATCGACCTCCGATATATTGTTATGTCTGAAAAAATATATATTCAGTTTTCTAATTTTTGATGTTTTGATCGATGTTTTTGTATAACCACAGAAAAAGCCTCACAGGTGGTTTATAAACATTCTGATTCAAAACCCGCAAAAGAAAACAAATGCAATTGAAAAAGACTTGTGCAGACAAGGTTTTCCGAAAACAAAGCACTTGCGCAAACAATATTTTCCCCAATCTTATCTCCGTGAGTCACTGGCCTATATTCTGACGCATCCACCAATAAACCGACTGAGTCAGGGTAAAAGAGAATACCGTCCACATCTAGCCGGGACAGTATAACGGGTAACAATGCATTCCGCTGTTCGCCCACAAAAAGGCCCGGCGTTTTTTGTTGACAACCCCTGCTAAATTAAACAGAGAAGCTGATTTTGTTTTAATTTTTTTTACTCGGTTTCGTTTCGAGCAGTTTGTGTCCAAAATACGGGGGTTTTGCCAACGGTCCCATAATTAGAATGGCACCTAACGGTGTCGGTGCAGTAGCCAGGGACTAATAAAAATTGTAAAAGGACGTACCTATTCTTCTGTAGTAGCTGTTTTGTTACAAAAAAGTAAAAGAGCTGGTTAGCAACACCATTACAGTTTTATGGTCACAACTTTTTGTTTTGGCATGAATTTAGTATAACGACGCAATTTTTTTAAATACCGTTCTGCAATAAGGTATTTGTAGGGTCGGCCGTGTGGTCCCCGGCAGAGTAGAATAGGCCACCCTCACTCTTACCGAGGTGTCGTAAAAGGCGACTAAGGTAAACTGCTGGCATGATCATCAGCACCCAGAGAAGGAAAACTCATTTATATCAAAACCCTCGCCAACCCGTCTGCCAAGCGTGGTGAGTATGGCAATTACCCCTCATGTGATTGAGGGAGGCCCGTGCCCCAGCAGTGGGGACTTAAATGGGCTGATGATGAGGGTCGGCAACGCGTGCGTTTCACCTTTCTAGTATTACAAGCGTCCACCCTTCACAATCGTTTTCTGGTAGTGTCGATGAAACCTTAATAATAGCCAGTTACCTGACATCCCGAACCTAAAATGAATACCCGGACGCTCCGCAAAGGCTCAAGAGTCGACGGATCTTTGTTAAAAACACACGTGCCAAAACTGTTGACCCAGCCCGCAATAGGACAGATCATGATCATGAGTATTCCTCTTTGCTGTATCCAGGACATGGCTTGCCGTGGCAGACCTAGAAGTCCCTCAACAGTTGCGCACCCGGGTCGGGCGTTGCAGGGAAAACCTGAGTAGGTGGGAATACTCAGACACATTCAGCAATGCTTGCGAGTGCGGCGCCGCCTTCCAGACCACAGAATAACTGCTCCAGACCTTGGACCACCTCCTGACTTGCCCTCTGTGCCCGGACAGCTGCACGTCTGGCGACCTCCTCCAGGCTACCGACAATGCAATCCGTGTGGCGAAGTATTGGGCTGAAAAAAATCGAAAGTCCAATTAGCATTATCAACAAAATAATCCATCAGGCGAGCTGCTTGCCACCGACGTAGTATAAACAAAATATATGTTTAGCCCTAGCCTAAACTAAATATGAGAATTATATAATATCTATTGATCGTTTCGCTGAAGATGTTCAGTTATAATATTAAGTTATGAGTGGAATTTTATAACAACTTTTTGAAGTATATTTTAAGACAGTTACGTATTTAAGTCTTCTTCATCACAAATTAATGCAAATTATGGAGTGGCGTAATAACACTTTACTCTTTCAAACAAAATCAACGCGAAGAATTCGCCAGTGGAAGCCGTTATTAAAATCTCCAAGATGAATCAGACTTTGCAAAAGTGAAACGCGATGGACATAATGATTTTATCACATTCGTGATCTTAAAAATATTTTAATCGACATATTTACAAAGGTGAATCATCTTAAAGCTTTTTTATGAGCGTATATTAACATGTTAAAATGCGAGTAGAAATATCTAAAACATAACGAACATGATCATATCGTTTAAAAATGCTATAATTTACATTTTCGTTGACAAATTCCGATTAAATGCGGTAAAGAATTTCTACTACGATAAAATGAATAGTCTTGTTACCAATATTACAATAGTGCAAATACCAGTAAAGAATCTTCACTTTATGTGTGAAATTATTAGTCGGCTCAAATCCCTGTGTGTGTTCTACCGCTTGTACAATGGTTTGTGCTTCGGGGAACTATTCGACTATTATTGCGATATTACCATCGCACCGCGCGCCGCGTCGTCAGAGCGCCCACTCTGACACATTGGAACCCAAATGGTCTCGCACAGTACGGTTCCAGAGAAATTTCCTCCCGCGAACGCTCCGGCTGTGGAATGCGCTGCCATCAGAGGTTTTTCCTGGGGGAATACAGCATGAGGTTCTTAAAAAAAGGAGTGTCAAGGGGTCGGCAGCGCGTATGCAGGTCCTCTGGAGTTGCAAACGTCCATAGACTGCGGTAATCGCTTACCATTAGGCGAGCCGAACGCTTGTTTGCCACTGTCGTATTATAAAAAAAATATATACAAGCACTTTTAAATGTAAGTACATCGTTTTTAAACATTTTGATTACAAAGTTATATACTGGACTGTTTTAATTGTGGAAAGAAAAGACGAATTCGGGTATATACGCGAATTTAATGACGATTACTCCGCTCCATGTACAATAACACTAACAACAATTTGAATTAAAAATGTCTGTTAATATGAAAAATAACTGTCAGATTGAACATAAGAGAGAGAGAGAGAGAGAGAGAAATTTAGGTATATTATGAATAAGAAACGATTGTGATCATCATAACCAGCAGCCTTTATTCGTCTACTGTTATGGACAGGTCTCTCCTTTCCTATGGCACGCTACTCAACTTATTGTAACTGGCCATAAAATGTAAGTTCATATAACTACACTGGCTATGAGGGTTGGCGATCGTAGAGCATAGCTTTTATGCTGAGTGGTAGCTGCCCGCTATTAAGCTATGCCTATTTTTTGTGATAAAGACAGCAAGCAGTATGTGTTTTTTTGTGTACGCATAGTCGCTTCCGTACTGTTTTTCCTTTTTTATTGTGCCAATAATTTAATTGGTGTTTGTTAAGGCGGAGGCTTAACGTGGTTTTGCATGACTGTAATCAGGGTAACTTGACTAAATATTTTGTCGCGTGCAACTCGCGGGGGAAACTGAAGAAAACAAATGAATAAGTTCACTTCTTGAAATAGAAACGACGGTAGTTAAATAATAAGAAACGTTTGTCTCGCGGCACGATTATGTTAAAATGTGTTAATTTTCCTTAGAACGATCGGTAGAATTTGTTTGTTGTTTATCGAGCTTACATATCAATTTTGTTAGCTTCTTATCGCAGATTTTTACAAAGACTTTACCCAATCTGTGTTACTTTGCTAACTCAGATCTTTTCAGAATTTAGTGCTTGTTCTCATTGTATGTGTATGTTATAAGCCTTTCTTTGTAAAGCTGTGGCTGAAAGGCCTCATGTACGGAAAGGAAACAGCATAAGTTTTAACTACATTAGTTATATAAACATGATAAGGTTGCTTCGTGATTCCTTTTGATTGAAAAAAGAACAATCTTTTGTTTTTTGAGTTACAAAATTTGTGTATTTAACTAACACGGCTGTGTTCTTGATTTCAACAACTTCATTGTACCAGCATACACATTTCTTTACGTTTTGTTGCTACAATATGTCAAATGATCTTTATTGATTCGTTCAGATTCAGATTCAGATTTTTATTGGCATAACATGTACAGTATATAAGATGGTGGTAGTATATTTGAGTCCAGTACAAGACTCTGTAAGAGCATCGCAAATATTTCGATCATCAATTCAAAGATCATCGTTCAAGAAACCTTCAAGAAAAGAGCGTACTCCTTTTTAAAATCCCCATGACTCCTTTGGTATTGTCGGTGTCTATGGGCGGCGGTATTCACTCACCATCAGGCGATGCGTCTGTTCGTCTCTCTTCTAATTTATGAAAGTAGTAAACCAAGTGTGTTCGTGGTATTACAGAATCGTTTAAAGAAATTTGTCAGAATAGGATAACTCTACGTGTGGCTGTACTTACTATTGTACTCGGAGAATCTTATAGGTAAAAGTCTTCTTTCCTTCTCTTTTCCTTTAGAAAGATGGTGGTATTTTAATTTTTAACCGAAGAAATCATTTCCAGCAAGTTTATTATTTCCTACACCAAAAGCCTTTGTTCCACGTATTTCGTCCGCTAGTCCGCGTAACCTATTTCCCGGATCCGAGCGCCGAAACATCGCCTCCAGCCGTTCATCGGAATAATGAGTGTTTGCTCCTTGCATTACTTGGCGCTGGTTTGCTGACCCGATGTCCGACGGTCGGGTCCGATTGACATTCCACACCTCGCATAATCGCCTACGCACAGTTCAAGTGTGGTAGCAGTGAAGTTAAAAAGGATAAATAAAAAGCCCGTGAAGATAAGAGCACTTGGTCCTTGTTCTTTGAGGCTGAGAAAACAATATTCTTCTTTTTTTTAACTTTACACTAGCACATTATTTGTAACTATAATAGCTATGTAATAAAGGTTTTAAATTGATATTAAGCGGTGTTTGGTCTACGTCTTTGCTTTTGTTTTTGTGTAGTGAAATGCTGCAATATGATATTAATAAGAATCAATTTATTGTATCGTTATAAACTGTCGAGTGATTTGTTACGTGGTAATCTTGCTTGGACTTAGAGTAACCGAATTTGTTGATCAATAGCTAAATATTGACTTTTTAATTATTTATTTACTAACATAAAAACAAAATAGCATTATATTAACAAATGTATATACAGCATTTAATGTACAACTAAGGTTTGTGTAAATGCTGCCTTCTACATCGATACATTAACCCTCACATTTTTTTTTATATGAGGTAGACGAGCAGACGGATCACCTGATGGTAAGCAATTCCGCCGCACATGAACACCTGCAACACCAGTGGAGTCACAATTGCGCTGCCAAACTTTTCCCCTTCCCCCCAATTGGGCCTCCGGTAACCTCACTCACACGGCGAAACACAGCCTAAGCGTGGCTCTCCCACATTTACATTCGACTTTTATTTTGCAATTACTCATAATTTATTTTATTTTACACGTTTTTGTATTTTTAACAAATAATACCAATTATCCAAGGTTCATCTCTCCACCAGTGTGCCCTAAGATTGTTCATGTTATTCCGACTTAAGCTTGTTTTTAATGTTCAAAAATCGACTGTGATTTTGACTGACTTTGGCAATTGACTTTTACCCTAAAAAGATGTTACACTTTAGTACCTTATCATGACAGATAGTTATCTGACTCCTACTGTTTTGTTCGGAAATCACGAAAAAACTATTAAATTATTTTATTCATTTTGGAGTGGATTATTCAAGAATTTGGATCAAAGATTGTTCACTGTCATATCTTCTACTGTACTCCAGGGATCCGGTCCGGTCGAGGGCCACTTAATTGTTTGCGGACATGATTTTATCGATGCGACGATGTTTGGGCCTGTGTAGAAATTAGGCCAGTACACCCTGTCCGTAATGGTAGTCGTGTTATTTGTTCTTTGATCTATGTTATTAGTTTCGAGTTGTCTTCCTTTGGGAATAGAATCTTGGGTTTGACAGAATATACCTAGAAGGGTCGAAGTACCTCGTGCGATTCAGAGATCCTCTATGTCATTATTTGAATCATGGCGACATTCAATTACAGACGGCCACACATTAGGATACGTCTTTGTTCAATTGAGATGAAACCAAACAAGTGTTTGACATTAAGATAAAAATCGATTTTAAAAAAACATATTTGTGTACATTGGTGGCTGTTTTTACTCACTCTTTATCAGTATATATTTTAAACCTACTGATTTAATATTCAAGTCGTCATACTTTGAAGCCTTTTTATATAAGTTTTAATATAAACTCTCAAGACGGCGTAGCATTAAACACTATTATGACCGTATAAAATTTAACATTTGCTCAAGCTAGAAATTTTCGCACGTTTAACAAAACAAAAGAATGCCGAAATATATTTTTAATCTATAGATAACAAACGTTTTAAGATTGTATCTCTTAATTACCCATAAAAGCGTTGAGCGTGGTAAAACTATTATACAGCTTTTTATACAACGACGCAATTTTTAACATAAAATTCCAAAAAATATTTTTGGTACTGACTTTATACTTAAATAAATATTTCACAACGTCACATACCTTAATCTGACTCCGAGATAGGTAGCTAAAGCACCTGTGTTACTGATATCAGACCCAAAAGCGAAATTTCAAACATATACATTTATAACTTCTCTTTTGTAAATAAATACTAATAATACAAAGAAAACACCCAGACCAATACAAACAGACATGTTCATGCACGTAAATGTTCGTACTGTGCGGGGATTGTACCCGCAACCCTTGCACCAGAGGCCAAGTTCATTACCGCTCATCAAACGCGTCGTCAATACTTAGGGTAAGGCGGGGGAATGGCGTTCACTTAAGGAAAAACATGTGTATTTTTTAAATTAATTATTTTAAATGAAAATTATGAAACGTAATAAATTCTTTAATTATCTATTATTCAACAATTTAACTACAGAAGCTTATATCTTAGACCCATTAGTAGTAAAAAAACATTAAAAAAAAATCATGTTTGCGCGGCATTGCCCCTGACATTGGGTAATGCCGCTCGAGTTCCGGACTAATGACGCCCAAACATGTATCTTGGAAAATATCAAACAAGAGACATTATAATTAAATAAAATATTAACGAGGTCAAGTCTACAATCACAAATTAGCATATTGGTACTGAAGATCAGCCTTTGAGACTTACCGACAAAAATCATGAGACGAAATATTAGATCAGTGCGGGCGCAAAAAAAGAAACGCACTTCACCGTCGCATGACTTGGCCTGACTGTCCGATCGCATCGTTGTAGGTTCGAGGACCCTTCCCCTCGCCATCCACACAACGTGGCGTGTTGCTATGTACTGTTTTGACAGAGCTACAGAGGTGGGCGCTATTACCCACTGAGCGCTATTCCCCCTGCTTACCCTATATCGTTTTTTGTGATAAATAGCAATCAAGCAAACGCATCACCTGAGGGTAAGTTATTGCCGCAGCCCATAAACACCCGCAATACAAATGTTCTGCTGAGTTTTTAACTTCCTATCTCCCACTTGGGCGTCCGGTACCGTCACTCACTCGGCGAAACAAGTGCAGGCGCTACATCACGCCAGTTTTCTGTAAGTGTGTCACTCCGATCGAGGCTGTCCATTTATGCCGAAGCGTGGCTCTCCCAAGTTCTTACATTATACACAATGTAAGTATACACTAAGACAAGTTTAAGAACAATTTCAATTACGACCTACTCGAGTTCACTTCTGAACCGGAACTCGTGCGAAAATGTTTTTTGATGTTTGAGTTACTCATAGTTAAGAGGTTTAATTAAAGTTTCCACGTTTAAACAGGCGAGGATGTTAAACAAAACTGGAAGAATAAAATTCTGCAAAAAATGTCTTCGCCTTTCTTTTATAATGATTAATTTTCCGGATATCTTTAATGAAAACTTGGAATTTTCCTTCCGCTACTGTGAGAGAATCTTTAAACAGATTACATTTTACGTTAATAACAAATTGAATGATGTACAGTCAATTTGGGTAACTTTGAATTACCTTGTTACTTTGAATAAAACTGGTTAACGATTTTTTATTTTATTCCTTGGATTTCCTATACTATTTAAAACGCTATCTAAAGGGAATGGATCGACCATTCAACGTAGATACCGTTTTAAATTGTATAGGAATTCCAAGGAATAAATAATAAAAAATATTTTATCGAAGAAGACGTCAATTAATTGAGTGATCGGTTACATGAGAAGTAAAATTATGGATTCATTAGTTATTATGAAGTAATAATATTTACAATTTTATTCGGCTATCTGTCAGGTTAAGTTGAGCTATTTCAGTCGTCCTTAGCGTGTCATTCCCAGTTGCGTCCAAAGTTATCGCATCAATCCATTAGGTTAGTAGTTACAATCCATTAGATCACAGTCACCCAGAGAGCAATAGAGAGGGCTATGCTCGGAGTCTATATCAGAAATGATGAGATCTAAGAACTAAGGTCACAGACATAGCCCAAATGATTGCATGTCTCAAGTGGTAATGAGCAGGGCACATAGCGAGGAGAACCAACGGTCGTTGGGGCGGAAAGGTGGCCACGTACTGGAAGTCGCAGCCGTGGCAGGACACAAGGTGGTGACGATTGCGGGAATCCAGTGGATGCGGGCGGCATAGAACCGATCTGTGTGGAGAACATTGGGGGAGGCCTATGTCCAGTAGTGGACGTTTATTGGCTGAAATGAGTAGTTACAACATTATAGTTTTTTTTTTATAGTGGCACAGTATCAGGCAAAAGGAGAGTTCAAGTTGTAGTTAAAAAGGACGCGATGGCAAGGCATCACTTCCATTGACACTACCAAACTGGCCCGCGATATACTCCTAACTTCGTTTGGAGGAATTCAAATTGTAGGATTGAGGTAGAAGTGGAGTAGATCTAGTAGAACATGCGCCGGAAACGAATTCCCTTTTTTTGGGACGACGGAGATAGGAGCTGCCAAACTTGGAAACTGAAATATTTATATACGTTTTCTTTTTCTATTTAGCATTAGATTTTTTTTTCTTAAATTTATACTACGCCACTATAAAAACAAAACCAGCGAATATACATTTTCTATGAAATCCAGCGTTACTTTTATGTGAAGTTAAACTCTACTGTTAGAAAAATTAATAATGTACATTTAAAACATCAAAGTAGCCTCGGTTACTGAAAACAAACAATTAATGGAGCTTTAAAAAAAACAGAGTTTAAACAGGTCTCGCTAACAATTTAAATTGCCTCTTTGTAACTGAAGTTTGTAATTTCACGTAAAGACTTTTATTTAAATGAGAACTTTACTCGTAGTTTGAAAATTGTTTCCAAAATGATTCGCAGGTAATAAAATTTGTTTGATCTGGGATTAATATTCTATTCAAAAGTTCTATTTAAACTAAATATGATTTAGGTTGTTATTAAAAAATGTATTTTCCTATTAACATTTCGTTCAACGCTGCGAGCGAGTAACAAATGTTTAACTCCAGGAATAAGTAATTTCCCCGAAGTAAAAAGTAGCCTTTATTTATAGATGATAACGTAGCTTTCAACTGAAATGTTTTTTAATCGATTCAATATTTATTGAAAATTCAAATTACAAAAATCACAAAATACCAAAAAAAGTTTTCTTTTATGAGAAAGGGAGGCAAACGAGCAAGCGAGTCACCTGATGGTTAATGATTACCCCCGCCCATGGACGCCACACCAGAAATAGTGGAGAAGCGTTGCCGGCCTTTTAAGAAAATATAGGCTCGTTTCTTGAAGATTTCAATATCGTACCGGTTCGGAAATACCGCTGCGGGAAGTTGATTCCACAATCGGGAGGTGTGTGCCAAAAATGACGTGTAAAGCGTACGGCGCAAGATATATCATAAGTAAAGACAGCGGAGTGAGATAAAGTACCAGGGGCCTAGAGGAAGAGAATTTTAAGTTTGGCAGCACACTTGTGACCCTAATGGTTTTACAATTGTCAATGGGCGGCGACAATCGCTTATTATCAGATGACCCATCGATCATCTATCACATAAAACCACCTTTGACCTTGTACCTAAGCCGTAAACACCTACAATTTACGGCTTACGGGGAGCTTACTGCGTTTACTATCAAACCAACCCATAAGCTTCTGGTCAGCCGCCATTGTACATACCTAACCCATGCACAACGTATTCACACCAGTTTGAGCTCTAAGCACATCAAAAATCAGTCCAAACTGAATCATCACACCAGTTAAAACTAACCTGGACAAATGCACCGTTGGCGCGAGTCTGCATTTTGGAGTGTCCACGTATCGTTGTCCCTAATCCAGGGATGTTGAACAACAAAACTCATTACTTGGCGCTATTCGTAGGTACTACCTGGCAGTTTCCTGGCTCACTGGGGTTGTGTTGTGCTTTAAGTTATAAGTGAAAGCGTTAGGATCTAATAGAACAAAGTTTACGGGTCGAGACTTATCGTGAAGAGATTGTATGAAACATACGGCTGACGGTTTTTCCGTTTTTGTTACCATATGATTTACTATCAGATGGGGCGCATTCTTGTCTGTATATTTTTCTCAATAAAAAAAGAACCGATTTTTAAAACAAATAATTGAATGAACGTGAACGCGGATCTGCAAGATATGGAAACAGGAGATTGGCGTGAAGCTGCAAAAGATCGAGACACATTTGTCTCTCGAGTCATTTCGTTGCGGCATCTCGTATCGGAGGCCAATACTCAATTTGGGTCGCTGAGCCATCGGAGTAAGTAAATAAGTAATACATATAATTAATGTACACGTGACAAAACGCGGTTGTTTTTATATGAAAGCACATACTCGTAGAAGCATCTACTCACAGCTTGTTTCGACCGTGGTTTGTCCCGTGTACATTAATTAGGCAGAGTAGAATAGGTCACCCTCACTCTTACCGAGGTGTCGTAAAAGGCGACTAAGGTAAAGCTGCTGGCATGATCATCAGCACCCAGAGAAGGAAAACTCTGCATTTATATCAAAACCCTCGCCAACCCGTCTGCTAAGCGTGGTGAGTATGGCAATTGCCCCTCATGTGATTGAGGGAGGCCCGTGCTCCAGCAGCGGGGTCTTAAATGGGCTGATGATGATGATGATGATGACATTAATTATTTGTATAATGCAATGCGATAGCTGTTTCCTTAGAGTTTCATCTCACAGTGCATACTTTTGAAGGTAATCCGATTAACACCAAAGCTCCCATTTTCAAAGAAACAGAAAAATTAAAACCCCTGGTGACAAAACCCCCATTAAGACCTTTCAAGCACTCCCAGTTACTCGAGCCGCCAACCTTTATTGCTAAGTTCCGGCCCACAAGGACGCTGTGAAATTACAGGAACAAGAGTCCTGGCCCTCTAGGCTAAGTAATTGTGCATCCCTTTTGGAATTGTGTCTTTGAATCAGGTAATCACGTTTGGTTTAGCATTTGATGGATTGACGCCTAATTACTTTTTATATTGAAGTAGGTGTTTGTGGAGATACCGCAAAAAAGGCATTTAGTCATAGTCAAAACAAAGACCAAATTCTGTTTTTCAAATACCTATATTCACGACTAGGATTCCACCCGTCCCATCTGGATGTGTGGAGGTCCACCACCGTGCGCTTTACACGTCATTGTGGAATCAACTTCCCGCAGCGGTATTTCTGAACCGGTACGACATTGAGATCTTCAAAAAACGAGCCTATACCTTAATAAAAGGCCGGCAACGCATCTCCACTTCATCTGGTGTGGCTGAGGTCCATGGGCGGCGGTAATCACTTAGCATCAGGTGGCTTGCTTCCCCTGCTCATAAAGAAAAAAGACGAATATATTTAAAGAAGCCAAGACTTTATTCAAATTAATATTTAATGCTTCTTAGTTTGGAATCAGGACAATGTATGAGATGTTGTATGAATTTATTTAATTGAGGAACTGTTCCTGATTGGAATATTTGTACAGAAAAATATAAAATTTTGAGTGACATGTCGCTACTAAATTTGTAGCAATACTACTCTTATAAAATGGCATAAAATAATTTCATGTCAAAACTACCCGTAGTGATGCTCTGAGGGCCACAACAAAACCAGAAAACAGAGAGACAGAACTCTCTTTAAAAGAAAACGTAAATTGTGTTCAACATGTAGGTAGGTCGTTCATTACTGGAATCTACTTTATATGATATTTTTAAACATTTTTGGTTTATAATATTTCACTTGCACCGTGGTCAGACTTTAGTTTTAGCTTTAGTTTGTCCATTAACATTAAAGCTTCGTTTCATCATTACTCCATGCGTAATTTCATTATCCCTCAAAAGTCGAAAGTCAAACTTAATTTATTCAATTTAGCTTCAAGTTACCCCTTACGAACCTAAACGGGGCCACTTTTAAAGTAACATTCACCTTCAGAAGTTAGTCGCTTCCACCAACTCGTTGGTTGGCTTAGGAGATTAGCAAATGGGGGCAACTTGTTCGGTTTACTGTAAGGATAAGCTGGACCACTAAAACCCGGTGAACTTCCCCACCTTAGCCTGGGGATTTTTAACTATGTCATTAAACCCGCGTGCGTGCAACTGATTAACTATTTTATCGCTAAAAAGGCACGCGGCTTAACCTTTATAAGGGGAGGGGGTCCGAAATACCCCAAGTGAAAAGTAAATTAGTGGGGCAAATTAGTCATTTACTCACTTTTTGTAACATTATATGTTTCCTTAATTGTGAAATTACTCTATTTTATTACAAAAGAAGGGAGTGGATTATTTTTTAGCAACTGTTGACTACCACGCTCACGATTCTGACCCTTAAATGCGGGGAAACTGGTAAAATAGATGATAGCAATAGAAAAATATTCTTTATTTCACAAAATTTAACAGAAATTAATGCAATGGTGCCATAATGCTAAATAACTATGCTAAATAAATAATGCTAAAAGACGCAGAAAAGACATACATACATTTTGATTAACAAACACTACATAATAGGAATAACATTACATGCCAAGTATCATTAATTTTAACGATTGCTTGCTAGTTTTTTACAGATTATAGAATAAAGAGTAGATAATATACGAGTATATGACACGAGTGTGTTATGAACTTTTAAATTAAAAAACAAAACACGCCAACACACCGGGAGTGCAAACAATCAACCTAATCATTCTCTAAGAGAAAATATATTCAAAAGTACATAATACAAGGAAGTTACCTGACGGCAATTAATTGCGGGATAAATAAACTTTGTTTGTAGTATATGTTGCAGTTGGATTATGTAATCCGCTGTATTAAATTATGGCTAGCTGTTACCAAAAAAACCGCCTTCAAAAACCATGAACTAAAAAATTAAAAATAATATATTTAATACTTTATATATTTCAAATAATAATATGAAAAGGTGTTACCGAAGTCGGCACCCAATAGGTACTATCTTTCAATTTAATACAACATTCAATTATTCAACAGGGATTAGGCGCTGACTTCGGTAAAACCTTATCTCGAGAGTTCTGTTATAAAATGTTATTTGAAGTGTATAAAGTGTTAAAAACATTATTTTATACTTTTTAGTTCGTGGTTTTTTCGCAGAAAAAGAATTACTAAGCTTTTTAGTGTCTCATTTATTGGCAGGCATAAAATATTAAGGTAACGCATCGACGAAACTAGCGCCGCTAATAGGTTTTATTAACTGTGGCGATTTTGAGTCATTTTTAAAAAAAAAGTTCAACGGTGTATCCATAAAGAAAAGTAGTAAGAATTTTTTCTCTCTGAAATTCGGTCTTAAGACGATACTTAGGACCGGCTTTCAGAGCTTGTACTCGTAAGTAGTACGATATGGCTAAACGTGGGTAGGCCTTATTGAAGACGACAATCCGGCTAATCGTTGAACAGCCGCATTTGAAAACGGCCCTGTTTTTGAACAGCCATATTGCAATACGGCGGATTATACAATTCAGACTGCGACATAATACGACCTCAGGTGACTAATTAGGGGTTAAATATTTTATCGGTAGAAAGGCACGTTTTGGGTTAATTTATAAGGTTCATAACGAACTTGCTTAATATGTAAGCTGAACTTCATATACGGGTGAAAGTTATAAAGGCCTTTGCTATAAAAGCTACTCGTAACATCTGGAGGAAAAATATTTCTTTTGAAGGGAGAACGAAACAGCAGTACTTCCAATACTTTTGATATGACGTCATTTCAGTGTGATGATAGATATCAATGTAAGTTCTTAAGAATTATGTAACACATACATGTCTAATAAAAGTGTTATAGAAACATTCGATGCTATAAGAAACATACTCTAGAGTGTATTGATCAATTATGAGTCTCGCCACTGCTGAAGGAAGGTTTTCTTCATGCTACCCCATTGACTTATTCAATAGGTTATAAGTCTAACGAGTGGCTGGGTTTCCTACACGATTTGTCTAACCGCTAGAATAGAACAATATTGAAGACAATGAAAAACGTTTCGTATCACAAATCAAATACATTTAAATTATATTTTTCAAATGAAACTTTAGTACACCGCAGTAATTGTAAATTCAAATTGCAAAAGTTTAAAACATAATATAAAATAATTAACTAAACGTCTGCACTGCACATGCTGACCAGGTGAAGCACGCACCTGCTGCATTTTATCCACTCTTCATCGCGAAACTTAATATGGCGAGTTGTATTTTTTATTATTTCTGCAACCCGAGTACTTGAAGGATAGATGAGCCACTTAACTCACGCTCTATTGAACTTTCGCAGGGTTAAACTCAGAAGGAATATGAATAAAGGCTTTGTGGTGACGTAAAATAAAATTGTGAGTCGATCGATCTTGTGGGATTGGATCGTATTGTGCATTTATCTTAAAGGGTGTTTTGTTTAAGAATCGTGAGATATTTTGGAATAAAAAGGCAGCGTGTTCCGTCTATGTGTGTACTGAAACAATGAATACATTCATTGTTTTAGTTAACGGATGGTATATTTTGTCTTTTAATTTTGCCTTATACTGCTTTTTATTATGATAAAGGAAGGCAAACGAGCAAGGTATTAGAAAAAATTGATTAGTAAGTCTAAATCAAGGATTGGGTAATCAAGTCCTATTTTTTTATTGAATCATCGAACTTTATTATCAACCTTTTACCAAGTCTGCCTAACGCGAAATGTTAAACTGATTACTACTCAGTACCCCTCTTTCGTTTCCGTATTTTACGACTCTCATGGGAAAGGTATGGGGTGATAAAATTATATTCCACTGGACGCAATAAAGAACCAAAAACGACATTTCAAATTGAAACTCAGAAAGCAGAACAGAAAATACAGACATTTGAAATAATGACATTTTTTATGACATAAACGTTTGTAATCGTCTGCCACCTATCACATAAAAAAAACTGAGTATAGATGGAGTGATACATAATATTTTCTTTGAATTCAGAAACACCCTTGTTTACCTTTGTGTGGTGTAAACACCTAAACACACAAAATGAATAGGTACCTTAAATCTATCTTAACACTTAAACATGTTACCTTGAAAAGTTGAACTGATTTAAGCTACATGCAAAGCCATTACAGGAAAAATAAAAACAAAACTCGCGTTCGCACAAAAGTCGAAGTTAAAACAAAAAGAGTATAGGTGCCTCATTATTTTCGAAGGTTCTAAAAGTTACGAAAAGGTACGTGGTGCTCGCACATAGAGGTCGAATGTTTCTTTTCTTTTTTTATGAAATTCGCTTGACATTTCTTGTCACTTCAGCCAAATGGCAGTCATTTATTTTGAACTCCAAAACTAACTAGGAAAAACTGCTACAGTAGTTACGTCACGGAATCGAGTTACTCGTATTGTGACACACGGCCAAATAAGTTTTAACGAGCGTAGTTATTGAAATTAACTCATGACGCGTAGTTGAAGTAGTGAGGTTGTCATCATTGGTTGATCAACATTAATTGTATATTTAGTTCGTTGACAATTCGAAACATTAATCAGTAATTAAACGACAATCAGTTTTGAAGAAATCAAGTTACCTCAAAAGTTAAGAGGATGTTCTATTGAAATAATCTTAATACTCGTTGTGGCAAATCGACCTCTTTAAGTTAATTATTTTATTTTCGTTTTTGTTTTGTTTCTAAATTTGACGTTTTCATATTGTCATTGATTTGTTTTGGTGCAAACGGTACGTAAATATATTTTATTTATATATTTTATTATTTTATTGCTATTATTACTCCACTCCCTCGCTCGCTATCACTCGTAATATTTGGAGTGTGTATTATTTCCTGTGAATAACTAACACTAGGATTTAAGTTTGGGAAGAAAAAACAGCGTGACACTATTTCAATGAGACAAAGTGCTATTTTCTAAAACAAATAATAATTTAATAGTTTACGTGTGTGTATGAAATTGTAAAAATAGAATAAGAAAAAACATTGGTCAAAAAATATGTTATGGTCAAAGAGACCGATAGTACGCTCAGCATCAAAATAATCTTAGCATATTAGTACAATCTCGAAGTAACATTTTGTACGTATCCCTTAGAAACTGACTATAATAGGCAGATTAGTTACTTTGACATGGTATTAAAGTGTTAAGCTACTTTTGATGCTGACCTTAGGTAGTTGGGGGTTAAACAATGACTTTATTTGCACAAGAGCTTGCCAAACCTACAGTCCGTGTTAGCCTCGTGTTAGCAAAAGAAAAGAGGAAAACTTTCATTTTTACGCCGTCTAACGGATTCAATATCGACGCGCCTTGAATGAGTTTGGGGTAGAATATCGTTAATCATCCCTTTGTTGGATTTTTGTTACAGGCTAACTCGTTGCTTGCTTGTTTGGCCTCCCATTTTTCCTTTTGAATGAAAGTGGGGCTGTTTTCTTGACGAATTGTTTTCATACCAAAACAAGGGAACCAGTGCACTCTGCAAGGGAAACTGGGACAGTTCTTTCGTGGCTTATTAAAAATATTTTATGTAGCATAAAAGCTGGGCGGTAGTAAAATTCTTGTTGAGCCGGATGAAGGAAATGAAACCGCTGTAGAAATATGCCGTAAGTTTATAGCCACTAAGATTCGAGTTGTAGATTTGAATGGGGCTTGAATTTTTGCTTCCTTGATTCGTTATGGGGTTCAAAATGTTTTTGATGAATTGTTTTTGTATTTTTTTTTATGTGAAAGTGAGACGAGGAGGTGGATCGCCTGATGGTAAGCGATTGTTGCCGCCCATAGACACCTGCGACACCAGCGCAAATGGAGTCACAAGTACGATGATAACCTTTAAATCCCCCTTTCCTCCGGATTGGGTCTCCGATACCCTCACTCACGCAGTGAAACACAGCACAGTGCTGCTTCACGCCGGTTTTCTGTGAGGAAAATATAAGAGCATAGTCATACTTTTAAGATAATTTAATTTATTTTAGTAAAGAATGGTAACGCATTTTATTTGCCAAAATTATAACGTACCTACGTTACCAAAAAAAAAAAACATATTTGCACACGATCTAACTATGTGCTTACTACCTAGTAAACACATAGTTAGATCGTGTGCAAATATGTTTTTTTTTTGGTGTAGAACGAATGTTTATACTGAAAGAAGATTGGATTAGCACTTCATCGTAAGGCCAAAACAAACCAACACATTTCCAACATTGGCAGGGGTAGAAACGGGGGGAAAGTAGGGATGCAAAAATATCTCTACTAATAACTTCTAAAGAATCGCCGTATTTAGGGAGATTTTCCCGGAGTGATGTATCCAAATGACTTCGAACGCTAAAGGAAGCACCCTGTGTTGAAAAGTTCAGACCCTTTTCTGACGTCACAGTTTCATCCCTTCTCTTCGGCGCAATCTCCTGTAGATTACAAGATAAGCCACTCCTTATAGCCAAGTATAATCTTATGGAAAAATCTAAAGAAAGCCGGGGAAATGATTTTATCATTTTGATAACTTTTTGGAAATTATGTTTTGGATTTTTTCAAGAGTCCTTTTGCTGGAAGACTTTACGGCTTTATTATGCGGTTTGTTACTGAATAAATATGTAGCTTCTGCTGTGTAACTTTTTTGAATATCATTTACTTTGGTTCCATTATCATTATTCACAATCTTGCTCATCTGCAGACACCTGGTTAGTACTAACTTACATTAGAATAGTTATTTATGAGATTTCTACCATGTACCTTATTTCTAAGTTTCCGATATTTCGGAACTGTTGAAGGTCACGGAGTAAAGCTACTGATACACATGGTCATTTGTCGCATGCTTAAAAAGCATGCCAAATATCAGCATGCTTCATAAACTGTCCACATTTGCCATCAATAGGCATGAGATTAGCCATATATTAAAGTAAAGTAAAGTATCAGCCTATATACTGTCCCACTGCAGGGCAAAGGCCACCATCATAGAAATCAAGTCATCGTTACTATGATAGGATTAGGCGTAATCACCACGCTTGCTAAATGCGGATTGGATACTTTTGTTCGACCTGGGAATCGAACCCAGGACCCCGAGATCACGGCCCGGTATTTAAACCACTAGACCAAAAGGGCTTTAGGGCCAATATCAGCATGCTTAAAAATAAGCAAACCTGTTTACACGTGCTAAAGTACTTCGCCATACTCGGGGAATGTTATTTGGCTATATATAAGGGTGGCTATCTCTAGTGCTGGTGGAAGGGGTTCCTTCAGTACTATAGGTAGCATGCTCAAAAATCAACCGGCATGCAATTTTTGAGCATGCCCAAAATTTGCGTGCTTATTAGTTAGCGTGTTTACACACATGCTACTAAGGAGCACTTGCTCAAAAGTAGCATGCTTTGCATGCTTATTTAACAGTACCTTCTCTCAAAAATCAGGTACACGGTAGTAATCTCGTAAATAGCTATTCTAATGTTGTTAGTGACCATGAAAAATTAAAACAATATAGTATTGACTTACTCCGCTGAATCAGTGACTCGCAATACCAGTACTAGTAGGTTTTATGTACCCTCAAATATACTTATTCGTTCACCTATACTCACTATAAAGTAGTAAATCCTACTGAAAGCGGCAACGCTTATAGGTTATTCGAAAACATGAAACGCTTGCGCGATGCTATCGATACCTAGCGCCATCTATTGGTATAAAGTGGAAATAATGTTCCGAAACGAAGTGAGGGCGGGCCACTAGCTAGTGTGTACGATTAAATTTAGCTTTGCTTATGTATAATTAAAATAAAATAAATATATATATTACAACATAGCATACATTAATACGACTCCGAGATAGGTACTTTAACTTGCATGTTTTGGCACTTTGGTTCCGTTACATCAGAACCTAGAAATTCCTCATTTTCATGTTGATTCTTAAATTTTATTATCCCAAATACAATCTTACAAATGTTTAACCCGAGGATGCAATAACAATCCTAAACTCCGGAGTTCAGCCGCAACTTCTAACCCACTTAACAGATATGAAACCAACTTGCCCGAATTGGGGAGAGAGGGAAGAAGGAATTAATGACAGACCCGTTGCGCAGTGGCTTAACTTTTAGTCCATGCGCAGAAAGTTCAAGTTTTAGCTCTGGTTCCGATTTATAAATATCATGAACCGTTGGATGAAGACCTTTGATAAAGATGACACTATAGATTTTAATAATTTCGAGGCTTTCAGACTTAAGCTCATCATTACTGATCGGAAAAGTATTAAATGTATATTTGTAATCCCATTGTTGATTCTGATATCCGTAACACAGGTGCTTGAGCTACCTTTCTCGGAGTTAGATCAATGTATGTGTTGTTGGTAATATATATTTATTTATAATCGAGCGCTTATTTACCTAAACTTAGCACTGAAGATTAAAATGAACACTATATTTTTAAATCAAAATTATTTAAAAAGATGAAATAATTCAGTCTTACAGTTGGTTTCTTTGAAATATTGAAACTTAGGTAACATTTTTATATTATAGGACCTTAAGAGCAATTTCACATGCGAGATTCAAAAAGGCATGTCCACAATAATCTTTAAAATTTTTATGTTTTAGTAATAAGCGCCCGATTATCCCTCCACTAGTCATTATAGACCAATTTGTGGTGTTGATGAAAAACTATTTAGTTCTAAATAATTCCTTTCTATCACTGAAATGCTAACATCTAAAACTGTTTCCTCCAAATCTTAATAATTCTGCCTTAACTGCCGTTCGCTTTCGTATATTTTAGTTTTGAAACTTATCTTACCAAGAGAAACTAAAGTCCATGATTTGTATGACTTTAAGTTTAAAGCTTCCAAACTTACGTTGACCTACCATTTTTTGATTCCTTAAATGAAAAGTAGAAGGAAATAATATAATATATTTCTCATCCGTGACAGTTTTCTAAATTGATGAGTATACATATTTTATTACCTAGAAATAGTTGAAATGACTTACATTTCAACTATTTCTTGCAATTTGTGCATCTGAAACTGGATTAGATGACCATATCACTTGTTTGATGTTATCAAAACTTTTTAACAAGTGTGTGTAGTTGTTTGTGTTCTCTTCAACCAGCCTATCGGCCTTGAGAAGAAGTTTCCTTCCAATTACGTCATCACAATCGTTTGCAACGTGCAGAAAATGTGATCTCTGTCGTCCTTATAAATTCACTTTCCCAACTAGGTTTGGTAATTGCTATAGCTCCCGCAATAATTGAATGAATTGTTAATGTTTCGAGTTTAATAATAAATAGTTTGCACCACGCCTTCTCCGCTAACTGACAATGCAGGCAAACCTCCAAAGTCAGAAAACATTAGTTGATGATTGCGTAATCTGTAACGAAGATCTAACAAATGAGTCCCCGTGGAGCGCGATAGCTAACAACACTAAAATGTGAATAAAGTATTGCTGCAATTCATAGAGCGCACGCGATTGTATAATAAGCTTTTGTTGAGCCTCGGTTAGATTAGGTAATTCTATTCCGATGAATGTCCCCAATGTTGAACGTGCTCGCTGGGAGTTGCGTAAGTCTAGAGATAAGATTGATGTGATGTACTGGAACCTGATTATCGGAAAATAAGGCAAGGATATTAGAGAGCTTCATACTATATTTTTTGTGAAACCAGAGAAAATTACGTGGAGGACGGATGGGCTAAGATACCTAAAAACATGTTAGGGTTCCGTTAGATGTAGACTTGGAAAACCTATCTTACCATTAAGTTCTAGTCATAGAGTACCTTATTGTGGAGTCCAGTGCTACTGTCATTATTGTCTGTATTAATATATATTTACTATGAAATCTCTTATGTTTAACTCAACATTTTATTGTGTAAATATGTTACAGCCAAAGTAATAAATCTGGATATTATGTATAATGACTAGCCATTATGCATAATATCTACTCAGTTTGGTTAAAGTGATAATGGACACAAAATTAATCACATTTACTAGCTATTATACATAATATCTTCGATAACTTGGATAATGTAATAAAACACGTAGGTATGCGTTTAAGATTATGTAATTCTATTTCAATTTGCCTAAACTATGTAATCATAAAGATTATTTAAAAAATTAAAATAACATGAGATAGTAATTTCACGTCAATTAACATTTTTATAAAATTATTCAACTTTAATTTATAAAGTAAATTTAAAGCTCACTGGCAATAAATGAAAAAAATAGAAACACAGGGATCAACAGCCAATAAAGACAAAAATAATAAAGTTTTTAATACGAACTGACATTGCTTTAAGCATACCTAACTAATAATAAAGATTATTTTAAAAATTAAAATAACAAGATAATAATTTCACGTCAATATTGACATTGCTATAAAGTTATTTAACTTTTATTTAAAAAGTAAATTTAAAGCTCACTGGCTATAAAACAAAAAAAATAAAAACACAGGGATCAACACCCAATAAAGACAAAAATAATAAAGTTTTTAAAACGAACTGACATTAATTAACCAGGTCATCATTATTATTTATTCTTACAAGTAAGGCTCTTGTAACATTTTGAGTTACACATGAGGTTTGACTTTTTAGACGACAACAAACACTAATGCGTCAGCCACGAAATGACGCAGATCACGCCACGCGGTAGCGGGATGAAGAGCGGGAGGGGTAACAAGTCGGCCAGACCGTATTTATTACTTTGGCTAACTTTGACACGCTATTATAAATAATGTCCAGACAAAGTGATTAATTTATTACTTTGACTAGTGAATTTGGCCATTATCTATAATGACCAGTCATTATGTATAATAGCTATTTAATCACTATGACTGTAACAAATACACCAAATGAAGGTTTCTTTTCAAGTATCAACTATTGTGTGTTAATCATATGTAATACCTTCCAATTATGATACTTTTCAAATTAAATACATCTAAAATTGTACCGTGAAACACAGACAGAAATACGCAATCACAAGTCAAAACACAGCCCGATTTCAATTCCATGAAAGAGAAAAACGATACGACAAATACTGATTTAAAATTCTAAAACAACAGTTCAAACTGGGGATGTTTGTGAATAATTAGTTGACAAATAAGTGGGTTCGGTCGTAGATTATCATTCCCCTTTAGTTACACAGCATTGTTGGACCAAATCAGTGTTGGATAAATACTATTCGCTTCCGATGCTGCTAGCTGGTATAAATAATTAAAACGTAGCGTTTTTAGTAAAAGTAATTTATAGTTCACATACTTCCACTACAGAAACGCAGAAACATAGATGACGTGGCTTACTTATTTAAAATCGCAAATGGGTCGGTGAATTGTCCGGAACTGCTTACAAATTATCCTTGCGTGTGCCAGCGAAACCCTTAAGGCATCCAGCACTTCTGCACTCTTCTATTGTGAACACTAACTAAAGGCAAAATGCATTTTCAATACGAGCAGCTAAAACATTTAAAAAACTCTCTCAAAATCTTAGTTTAGACCTCTTTAACGCAGTGTTGCACAACTAAAGAGATATCTGTGTGACGAGTTCTTCAATGTTAACAAGTAACTGTGTGCTTTGTGCAAACAGAAGGTGTTTACTCGAATTTTTGTATTTTTTTTCTTTGAACTTACTTAATTGGCCTTTTTTACTTAAAGTTGCTATTTTATTGATTAGCTGTAAGATTCTCAAAAATTGTAAGTTTTTTTTTTTATTTTAGCACGTTATCTCGTCCAAAGCTGTCGTTTTGGCTTCCATAACTTTGTACGGTCTTTGCAATTCATAGTGGTGTGGTTATTAAAAGAAAGAAAGTGTAAGTCTCATAAATGTGATGCTTGTTTTTGAAATCAATTGGAATCATATTCATCTCTTTTACACCAGTGTAATCTTTTGGTATGTGTATGTTTTCGTTATCTATGTATTTTTGCGGTATTCAAAAGAAAATGACTAGTGCCTAAACAACATGCTTCATAAGCGAGACAATTCATTCGATTTGTTTGTCGTCTTTGAAATTTTGTCATCTGCAGGTCAGTGTGGTGAAGAAACTTAACTCCTCGTCGATGCTAACTGCTATGCATACCATGAGGGAATATCTAATTTTACTGCACTGTAACCTGCAACCTGTGACTTTGATCGCGCTCTAAATACTGATTTACAGAGTGCGATCTAACGTACATACGAGGAATGAGTCTGCCTGCTGGCTGCAATGCAGTGACTCGTACTGTATGGACGTTATTTGCAGAGAAACTTTTACGTGCGAGCTGGACAATAGCTACAGGCGTTCGAGCTCAGTGCAAGCTGCTGTAACTCAGTGCAAGTAAATGTTTTCTGTGCTAAATCGCTCAAGCCCATGATTTAAAACCCACATGTCAAGCGCAACTGTGTCAACACAGTTCCGATAATTCGAATAGTCAATGAGGTATATGTTTTCTTATCTGTAGGTTCGCGGGCGATCGCTTTGATGAACTTGGAACTAACTGTCGTGTATAATTAGAGGCACTGCCAAGTTTCAGGTTAAAATTGACTAGGGCATAATCCAATTTGGTTTGATGGAGTTCCGTTTACTTTGAAGGTGGGGTTTCGGCTTTGTTACGAAATGAAGAATAAGTTTGATTGTTTGTTTTTTCCAATGTTAAATAAGACGTTGTGAAGTTTCGTCGTACAAATTTGAATTTGAGTTATGAAATGAACGTTAATAACTTTTTGTTGTATTTCTGGTCTTGTGTATTACAATTAATCATAACAATAGTTGCGTTATTTCATTGTTAGCAGACTTATCGTACAAATTGGAAGTTTTGTGCATTTACTTTCGGGGACAAGGTTGACAGACCAATCGCTTATCATTAGGCGATCCGTCTCCTCGTCTGCCACTTATTTCATAGAAAAAAGGTGGAAAAATATGTAAGATTTCTTATAGTTTCAAAACACAGCGTGGTGCTATTTATTTATTAGACTACAAAAAAAAGTACGAGAACATGTAGAACATATTTCTTGCACAAAAATGGAATAATCATGTTTATGCTGTCTCAAAGTGAAGTAAAGCATTTAATGCATTTCTTATCTTCAATTTCCATGTATCAGGTACTATTTATCCACCTAATAGCATAATCATAAAGAGATTATTTAAACATGTTTATATCTTCATATCTAATTACCTGAGTGGTTTATAGTATGATAAGGCAGGTCATTGCCCTCGGCGGCAAGTTCAAAGACGTGTGCAGCCCGCATCCGGCAAGCCTCTAGTCTTATATTTTTTTAGTCTGCGCTAAGTGGTTGAACAAAACATTGCTCATGTACGAGGAGCAAAAGTCTAAAGTGAGAGTCTAATTGTCTAAATAAGATCTATTGGAACTAATTTCGACTAATACAGTGTTTTTTATCATCAGACAAGTTTACTTGCGCCACGGATTTTAATGAAACTTTACAGTAATGTAGCTTATAGATCAGAATAACACATAGGCTATAATTTATAAAGATATTGTGTGAACGCAGACGAAGTCGCGGGCAAAAGCTAGTATTCAAATAAAGAAGATATCTATGACTTGATACGCTTGGTTATATGTATGAAATTTCACTTTAACAATCTTAACCCAATAAGTAATTCCTCTCAAGTACATTACATAACCAAAAAAGACAAACGGTTGTTAGTTCATTTTATTATGCCATACACGCAAAACTCAGATTTACAAAAAAGAACCAAACGACTTTTAATACAGAATTATTATCTTTTTCGTATTACTTCACCTTCGCAAGCTCTGCCCGATAACAGTTTAACCTTTTTCCCCATTTCATATTTTGTTGCGACTGATCGCCCGTTTACAAAAAAGAGGCCTAACTATGCAGTAATATTATTTCATATCTGTTACCGTTGTTAGCGTAACCTGGTAATAGCTCACCGAGATTTCAATATTGAACCTTATTCACGTTGGAATTAGAGGCGTTTTCGGAACTCGTCGGGTGTGGTAGACTAGCTCGGTAGGAACATCGAACTCACGCGATGAGGGTGTAAACATGCCAAAGTGTAGCCGTGGCTCGGAACTCCATATTTTCTATTAGACCAACGCATATTTCCTTTTTAATGGTCAAAGTTTCGCTACAAGTATGTCGGTAAGCAAACTTTTGTTAATTCGTTGCGATTTAAAGCCTACTAAAATGTTGGATGCAAAACAGAAGGGACTTGGAAGTACAGATTACGTCAAATTAGTTGTACTAGTACAGATTGTAAAAGTATGATTTTTTTGGTAATACATAGCAATCTTTTGCAATTTATTCTTAAGTAATAATGAACTTTCAAATTTTTCGACAGTCTTCGCGTGGGACTCGAACCCACGATCTTTTGCTAACTGGGCAACTGCTTTACCGACTAAGCTACCGGAGACCTTCATATATCGACGAATTTTGTAAGTGATTTTTGCTTCGCCGTGAGCCGACGATAGATTCATCAATATTTGTTTGTAATTACCTACAAATATCCAGTGGAAATATTGTAAAAGATTGAATACAGATTGTAAAAGTTTTTAAATGCAATATACGTTTGCATTTTAACGTCTTAGTGTCTCACCATAGTTCGTCAGTCAGGAGAAAGTTTATCTGTCTGTTAGTGGCATCAATTCGACGGGCTTTAATTTCCTGTTATTCTGTTTTCCCGTGTTAGGTCTACCTGATTTCACGGGCGATATAACACTTCTATGAATTGCCTAAATTTCATGCAATCACCTGATTGCATGAATTAAATATTTAGTCTAACTTCAGTGACCTGTGAAAGTGTGGTGTGCTATCTATCTCAAGGGGTCGTCTAAATTAATTAAGAATCCTGAGTGCATAGCCAAAAATAATTCACTTAGACAGAACCGTATGCTTTCAAGAACATGATCAGCTATCTGTCCCTCTGACTCATTATGTAGTGGTAATCACATGGATGATAGAAGCACTCAACAAGAAATTATACACTTAGAACGAGTCATAAGATATTCGCTTAACTCGATCGGAAAGGCTTTTAATAAAAATGTACAAGAACTAGCATTACATGTAATAGTTCTAGCTAACTGATGACATGTCATTGAGATTGAATATATTAATACAAAATGTGTATATTGAATTCCCAAAGAGACACCGACGCTTTTTACCGTATGACTATTCACTTTAGGCTCAGAAAATAGGTTACTGTTTTTAGTTTCTATGGTTTAAATTAATAAATGTGCATTTTTAAGTACTATATATACCTACATGAGTCAACATTATTAGTTTTTTTTTAATTTTTGACAGAGGTTATCTCTCTGTTTTGTCACTTCTTGTCAGAAAATTGCAAGGGCAAATTTTGGTTCGTATTTTTTATTTATTTTCATATATTTATCTTGTACATACTTGTCATCACGTTTCCTTTTGTTTGCCAATATTATCTTTTGTTTTATGTTACCATAAGTGAGATTGAAAAAAAAGTATAATGGCGAACAATTATGATCTTAATGGAGTAGTCTATCTTCGGCCTTGTAATATCTACTACTACATCGTAGTTTATACTGTTAAAAATAGTACCTAATCAGAATACTCATAAATAAACTTATATTTGAACTGGTTGCGGATACAATTTCCAGTCTATTACTGTCGATAGATGAACATCAATTGATCGTGCCTCGGCGCGGAGTCCGAATAATCCGCTAAATTAGTGGGAAATCCGCGGGCACTTCCTCTGTCATTTCAGCTCCTGTGAATAGACCCTAAATGTGTTTGATCGTTCAATATTTTGTAAACATTCGTATATATGGATGGCTTCAAATGGGGTATGAGATAGTACCGTGCGGTGCGCTGTATTTGTGCAAGGTGTTCGGTGAAACGAGCCAAAACTTACGTATGTTAATGAAAATATATCAATGTAGGTATACTGTTGATTCCAATATACCTAGATATCACAAATTTACACTTTACACAGTTATCTTATCTTATAACTGAAACTTCAAAATAGCGATTAAATATTAACTCCGTGAAAAAGTATGAAACAAAGTTTTTTTTGTGGATAGATACTCGAATATTTGATTGATTTTGCAAATCATATAAACTTCCTATGTTTCAATTACTGTGCATGCTGCAAGCATCAAGGCAGTTAGTTCTTTTTAACAAAAGGCACCGACACAGTTTATAATGTGTACCTGTGGCAGTAGTAGATGATAGATGACAGTGAAGTTGTTAAAAATGGCTAGAAGGTTCAAAGAGAATTAACTGCCATACCCGGACAAGGACTCTTTAACAGTCGGTGTCGTATTTCAAAATAAATATAAAGATTTTTTTACTGGCCACAGAGCTCAATTTAAACAACAAACGATATAACTACACATAAGACAAATTCTGTAGCCAACAAGGCCCAACCTCAGCATTGTGAATGTGTTGTCGTTGCGTTTAGTATAAAATTATATGGAGGCAGCTATGCTCGTGATTTGGAAGAACTAACAGTTTGAAAATATGCGAACATTTTCTCCCAAACTCTCCAGCGCCGTGTGAATTGGGGAAAACAAAATAACAAAAGCATGCATTAAACAGTTTGACCACTCATCTGTATTCCTGACAAACTGTTGGGCAGCCCGAGTCCGCAGCCCTTTGAATTGCAAAATGCTAGGGCATCGCAAGAAACGGTAGAAAAAGCGGACGACAAGGAATAAGGGAGATCAGAAGTGGCGCACTACGTGACATGCTTCGGAACTGGCTGCCGAGGCTTTTAGTGTTTTGTGACGGGCGTTTTCGTAATGTTTTACTCGATTTTTATGGTGATTGATTGTAATATGTGTGAATGTTGATGTGGTTTAAATTGATGTATCCACTGATGAATTCTACCCTATTTGTGCTCGGTATAGTGGGATATTATAACCAATTAGAAGTTAGACGGGGTCTAAATCTAGCGGTGTATCTGCTAAATGTCCTTCGGGGGCGGGTGAGCTCTATTTTTGATTCACTCGTATGACTTAGCGTCGTCGCATGCAACTTTAGTCACATTCGCCTTCTAAGTCGCATGCAGCCGATTTTCCATATTTTTGAATCATTCGATTTCGATGTTGCCAATATAATACGGTAAATTAACATTCTAATCCTTCCATGCGGAATTTTACAAAAAACCGGTAACTTATCGGTCTTCGGATGAACTTGGATAAAACCAAGGTCATGTTCAACGAGCTCGTTGATCCGGGACCGGTCGCTGTTAATGGAGTACCTCTCGAAGTTGTTCAGGAATATGTCTATCTAGGACAAACGCTCCAATTAGACAGAAACAACTTCGAGAGAGAAGTCAATAGAAGAATTCAGCTAGGCTGGGCAGCAAAAGCTACGTAGTTAAATATAATATATAGTGTGTTGCCAGTGATAACATACGGAACCGAAACGTGGCCGCTTACAATGTGCCGATTAAGGAGGCTCAAAGTCACCCAGAGAGCAATGAAGAGGGCTATGCTCGGATTCTCCCTGCGTGATCGTATCAGAAATGATGAGATCCGCAGGAGAACTAAGGTCACAGACATAGCCCAAACGATTGCATGCCTCAAGTGGCAATGGGCAGGGCACATAGCGAGGAGAACAGCTCCTACAAGGTGGACCGACGATCTGGTGAAGATCGCGGGAATCCATTGGATGCGGGCGGCACAGGACCGATATGTGTGGAGAACATAGGGGGAGGCCTATGTCCAGCAGTGGACGTCTATTGGCTGAAATGATGAGTTAAATATATTTGTATATTCTATACTATCTTTAAAAATATACTTCTATATTTTTTAACCTTCGATATTTTTTCGGTTTCAATTTCGATTCGCTTTTCACATCAAGAGGATCATAGGTAATCTGATGTCAATATCAGACGTCTATATTTATCATAGGTACATAGTACCATGATTTTATTCACCATATTTATACACAAGATTTGTATTTTCACTTTAATAAAGTATAAGTTTTGAGGTAAAATACGTCTAGACACTGATGTAGTCTATAAGTAGACGGATTTGTAATATTTTGGAAACAAGACGTGATTTTTAGGATATAACGTGAGCATATACAACGCTTCGAGATAATAGGTGGCAGACGAGGAGACATATAACAATATAATACAGCTGCCGATAGTTTCCCTATCGACAGTTGACCTTGAAAATTATTCAGATTGAAAATCAATCAGTATGGTATCACGCTATCTTCGACGGTTACTTAAGAACTTATCCAGTGAGAGTAAGCATTTTCTATCCATGTCACTCCCCCCGTCGATAATGCACACCCGGCCTCATTCCCGATCGGCTGCGAAGATGAAGTTAATGCTGCTATTAGGATATCTCACGCATTCGAATAGTTTCCATAAGAGTGTTCGACATTTTCTCGACATCCCTCTTTGCGATAGCGGCATTGTAAGATTGTATCGTTTAAGATTGTGTGAATTTGTTTCTGATGTTTGTTTTTTTTTTGTTGCAGGTAAGCATTTTGGGTGATGTGAAGTGATGTGTTTTGTGTTTGGAAATGGTGCGTTTGTCTCCGGTCGGTAAGTTACTAATGTTTTTTTTATCATCAACACGGATGGAAGCTTTGATTTTGTGTAATCTAACGGTAATAAGTGATAATCAAGTGTAAGAATTGATTCAGAATATGCACTCAGAGTCCTTTACTATGTTTTATGTAGGTAGGACCTACGGTATTTGTCGAATCTTTTTTTGGTTATCGGAACAACTGATCGATCATTTGTCAATGGCATCGAACGATGATGATATTTTATCATTTTTAATTAAAGCTAAGTTACTGATAAGAAGCTTCAATTTATCGGCAGATTCCGTTCCATACAGCGTCAATTGAGCGAATCGATAGGCATCGATCGACATCGTCTTTGCTACCCTCGATATGAATGAACATCGAATAATTCAATCTACGTGGAACTATGCAATTGGCTGATCAGTCTGGTAGAATCTATCAATCAACATTAAGTATTCTATTTTGCCATATACCAAATATATCATCTACTTCTGATAACAATCAAAATCACGCTACCTAACAGAGGAATTAGCTAGAAAAAAAGGTAGGCCTTAGACTCAACTTTGAAACTTGAATATAAAAATTGACTGATTGCTGTAATAAAGCACTTAAAAGTAATTTGCCAATCAACTGCTAACTTTTACGGATTTTCCGTCCAAAATACCTATATACGGTGGACAATAAATGATGCGTTATATAAATTGTAGGCCCCATTGTGCGGTATAACACGGCTCCTACCTCAGAGAACGGTCATATTGACGGGAGATCGATGTGAATTAGGACTGAATAAACAATGTCACGTGCCGCTTTAGGCTTTAAAAAAATAATTGGTGCTTTGCCAAGGACAGAACATCGTCGTTTATACTCGCACAAACTTTTTAAATGACTTCAGCATGAAATCGCGGATGGTTTGATGAACTAAAACTAGAAAATGTATTTTGTTATTGTAGATGTTTTTTGCTCGTGCCTAGGATTAAACAGCTTCTTACGTCAAATTAAGAAGAGTAAAAATCTGATCTTGCATTTTTTTATGGATATTATTTTTGACGGATAAGCTGAATTTGTTGTGGCTACAATGTCAGATTTTGTAAACAATTTCACCTGGAATCCTCAACGTTTCGGGGCTAGTTATCTTAACTTTGGCTGTCAGAATAAAACTGACCTAAACAAAAAAGCAAAGTGTAGCATTCAAAAGGACCTTTAAGGTTACGACCTTAAAAGTCTTTTTTGTGCCATAATACAAATTCGATACACGCAGTATTACGCGGCTGTTACCTCACAGTCCGGACATATCGACGGAAGATCGATGCAGATTAAGCCGGACCGGCGAGCGAACTGAATAAACAATGTCACGTGTCACTTTATGCTAAATCAATTGGCACAGTATTTAAAACGCCTCTTAAAACAAGCTGAATAAATACTTCATTTCAATATCAGAATATCAATTAGCTTTGAAAAATATAATTTCACAACAGAGAAGCTACCTTTTTGTCTCATTTGACGGGGTAATCACAATCCTATATTCAGGAAGGTTGTAGCGTACATCACAGGGGGGAAACCTCAATCTTTGTGAACTGGCTATCTTTCTTACGTTTACCTGTCAGAACACAACTCACCTAAACAAAAAAGCAAAACGTACCCTTCAAAAGGCCCCTAGAGTTCACGGCACAAATTGCGGCACACGATACACGCGGTATTACGCGGCTGTTACCTCACAGCCCGGACATACCGACGGACGATCGATGCGGATTAGGCCTGACCGGCGAGCGGACTGAATAAACAATGTGACGTACCGCTTCACCCTTTTAACGAATCCCCTGCAGGAGGAACGCTGTAAGTATTATTTGTTTCTTTTCTGAGTATTTGCTCTGTCCACGAGGGTCTTGGAATTTGATAAGAGAGCCGGGCTGTGATTATGATTTGTTAGTTTTAGTCGTGACGTGAGTTACAAATCGTGTGTAGGACCGCTTTCCGTGAATTTTTATACCTTTTTTATGAGTGTACTTTTCATCTGCCTTTCAACCTAATGGTGTCCATAAACGTTATGGGAGTCTTTAGGTCTACGTCGTTCTGTTTACTGTTTGTGTTTTTCTATTTGTTTGGATCGCGTATGTTACCAAAGTGTATGTTATTAACATTTTATTTGACGTCCCGTTTGGAACAGTGGTAGTGAACGCTGCCTTTGGTCCAAGGGTTGCGGGTTCGATCCCCGTACAGTACAAACATTTGTGTGCATGAACATGTCTGTTTGTATTGGTCTGGGTGTTTCCTATGTAATTATAAGTATGTATTTACAAAAGAAAAGTTTTATATGTATCTATTTGTAATCCCACTGTTGATTCTGATATCCGTAACACAGGTGCTTGAGCTACCTATCTCGGAGTCAGATCAATGTATGTGATGTTGTGAAATATTTATTTATTAATAGGAAACTTTTTCGTAATCTTACATATTTCTATTAATAATTCCAGGAGTTTTACATCTGTTTCGGAATACATGAAACGAGCTAAATACTCGTGCTGATTATAATGAGTCGGTAACAAACAATAGATGAAATAATTACTGTCCTGATTAGCAATGTCATTGCTATTCTACAGAATTATAAAACATTTTAGATTGACACCTGCAAATCTAAACAGATGTGTTCAAAATTCTGATTACAAATTCAAGTTTCATCCGCTGTTAATTGACCCGGGCTTTGTAATCTGCCGTAGTATTACCGAACACAAACAATTTGAAATAGAGCTTAGTAAATTATAAAGCTTCACAATGTTGTTGTTGGCACCTACGAGAGGATATTACATTATCTTATAGAGTTAATCCTATTGTAATTTTGAAGCGTATCTTAGGTTGAGAATTAGGTAGTTTGTAGTCGTCGAAGCAGGTTTAAATGTTTGGGAATTGTTGTCTATTCTTATTACGTTTAATTTAGTCTTAAGTTTCTTTTCTTAATTTACAAATAGGTTTCAAAAATATGCAAAATATAGATAGAGTAAATTTTCTTTTTATAAATAAAAAAAATATATAGAGTGTACGAGAAAATGTAGCTTGAATCGACATTTATTTTCATTTCTTTACTTACGTTCATATCATTTATTACTTTAAATAATTTTGTAGTTACTAATTTTTACGCTTTAGGCCCGATTGGAATAATATTATTTTATTTAGTGAATAAATCTACGGTATAACGTCAGACCAGATTTTTATAGAATGACAGCGCTATACCATAGATATAGTTTTTTTTTATATATATATAGGTGGCAGACGAGCAGACGGATCACCTGATGGTAAGCGATTACCGCCGCCCATGGACACCCGCGACACCAACCTTAAAACCCCCCTTTCCCCCGGATTGGGCCTTTATTCTGTGCCTTCGGTACCCCCACTCACGCAGCGAAACACAGCACAGTGCTGCTTCACGTCGGTTTTCTGTAAGGCCGTGGTATCACTTCGGTCGAGCCGGCCTATTCATGCCAATGCGTGGCTCTCCCAGGGTCAATAGTATCAGAGTAAGGTTGGTCGAATCGTACTGTTATCTTTTTTTTCAAAGCTGCACTCAAACTTTTTCGAACTAATATTTTTAAAATATGTTCGATCGATAAATGTCTAATAAACTAGAATTGTACGTCCTTATCTTTTTCAACAAACTACCTACATTGTCCATTCCGCTCCCTCTCGGCTTGTAAATCGCCCAACTCATGTTTATAATAACTATGCAAATTAGAGCATTTCAATATTGCGCTTGAGTGGGGCTGATACGGCTTGTTGTAATTGAGTTTCTGACTTTTTTGTTTACGCAAATGGTCTGACGCTTCGTTTGTGCCCGAATTTCATTACATATTTTGATCAATGCCTCCGTTTTTCATGTTCTATACAACTGGAAACCGCAGGGAAAACGAAAAATGTATTTTTTAGCTTATATTTCAAGTTACTTTTATTTGAAATTTTTTCCTTACTTTTTGTTTCTAATTAACCGAATGCTCAATAAAATGGCTCTTACTGCCAAAACGTGAAAATGAAATCAAATATTAAATACCCTAAGTTTTTATTTGGCCTATTTGTTAATTTGTAATTTATATTTGCTTCTTGCAAAATTGATGTTGGTGTGAAAGTTTAGTACTCCGTAATTTCCAGAATTTACATATCCTTTGAGAGGTACATAAAGTTACTCCAAATTCGCATTAGTATATCTTCTCGAGACGTTATCACGGGCCAGGCTCTTAGTTCCATATCTTTATCTTGTTTCAGCTTGATAGCTATATTTATTGTCACCAACAATAGTCGCTGTAGCCTGCTTAACTGGTTCATTAGAATTTGTTGCAAACAATTCTTGTGGCTAATAAATTAAGCTGGGCAGACTTCCGTCTCGGCTTGAGTAATTTAATACTTCGGTTTGGACTGTTATAATTCTATGTAGTTTGTCTTGTAACTAATTGATACTTATGATTTGTTATTTGTACCCTACGATTTGTTCGCCTGATGCTTGTACTTGTCAACTTTCAATGCGATTAACCAATCGAAAATTGTTATTCAAGGATATAGGACCAGCCTAAATGTACAATTCAATACTTAACTACTGCTTTGTATTAAAATCGAGTTATAATTTGCCATTCAATTGAACGAGCTTACAAATTGCAATGGCATTAGCAAAATTGGCATTTTCGACGATAGAACCCCTCATTTATAGGTACAATTACATTAGCATCTTATTACCGCATGCATAAACTACCCTCGCCCCGACAAGTTGTGAAAACATCCCTTTGATCTTACAACTTGCATTGTTCCCTCGGCCGTTCTATCGAAATTTATTTTCGACCCGCGGGTAAAATATTTCATACAGAAGCTTAGCATCTTAATAATGTAAGGGGTTTGGTATCTTTTCATCTCGCTCACGAATTCGCACATGCGAAGTTTTGAAGAAAGATTTAAGGTTAAAGATGGGGAAGTAAAAAATGATTACATCGGATTAAAAACTTTGGCAAATCTGTCATCATGGACACATGTTTGTTATCGTAACGGCATGTGGTGTAGTTTCTCGTGACATTTGTGAGAAAGCTATAAAAAGTTCAAATGAGATATACATTTCCTTAATATAATTAAATATATTTCTCAATTATATTTGTATATAAATGTTACTCTGGTTTTACTAAAACATTATTTCCGATCATCTGAGAAATAAACGTACTTATAAAACATGTGTTATTAGTAATTAATGACACTTAAATCTACCATTTGTGTTTTGCTCTTTCTTTCGTTGTTTTCTGGACATATAGATAGAGTTACTATTGATCCCAAAAATAAAATAACGTCTTAAAGGATTGCACTTTGCTCGATAACCACCTGCCTTCAAAAGTTTATTTCATAAGAAAACTTTAAATACAACCGCATTACAACGCTAACACTTAACAACTCTAGATAACAAAGGTTGGTATGAAAATGATTTAACCCTGAATTGGCTTGAACTTCAATCAAGGAGCAAGTTCGCAAGAACAGCGATGTCGGCTTTTATATGCACCTAACAATAGTGAGGGGTCTGGGTTTTCAAGAGGTGAGTCCTCCGCGGTACTTTATCTTGCCACAAGCCCCTCTTTACCGCAAAGGGTCGGGCACAGAGGATACGATTAGAAGTCTTAATCTTTAAAAGGGAACGGACACTGGCGTTGATTTTTTTCTCACTAAGCTTCTGTGGAATAATTGGACAGACAGTTTCGTTGGGGTGAGTTAGGATGCAAGGATTAAAGGAGTTCCGAAGAGTTGAGGGAATGTAATGAATGCATTTTTACTTGAAGTATCGCAGCAACATTCGATTCATTCAGATAATGCTATGCACCTCTGCCTCTGACTGCCTCGCGGCGCAATGGTTAGTGGGTCGCACTTTAAATCGACGCGTTCGATCCCCGGGTCGGGCCAAAATTTGTACCTGAGTTTTTCTGTTAAGAAATTCTGTGTTAGCCCGGAGTCTGGATGTTAGCGGTCTTGTATCTCCGTGCCTCGAAAAGCACGCTAAGCCGTTGGTCCTGCGCCTAATCCCTCTTCGGTCGTGTCACACTAGTTTCCTATTGAAACGAGAGGGTACGGGAATAGAGAGTGCACTTGTGTCTGCGCAAATACTTATGCACTATAATATGTACTGCGTCGATGGCTGATCGCTGAGATTGACCGCCATGACCGGAATATAGGTTTATTTTATTTTATTTTATTTATTTAAGTACACATACAGATTAAAGTCAATACAAGTATATTTATGCAGGAGGACATTATTATGTTACCTGCATCTTTGAAACAAGATGTTAATATACTAGACTTTTGATCCTAAACTCATGTTAGTATTTTTTGTTGAGGTATTATACGTCCACAAGAAAAGTTACCTATCTACTCGTAAAGGATAGTCTTTATATTTTTTGCTTATCGTAAATAACATCTATAACAATGAGAGTGTTAAATCTAAAATCAACAGTTGATTTTTTCTCACATACCATTTTATTAACGCCAATTTCTTGTCTCGTATCTGCTTTTTAATTTTAAACGCCATAAATAAATGATTCGAAATTATCGCTTCAGGCCTCAACTTCACCAACGCAACTAAAAACTAGATTGAACTAGTACAATAAATCAACTTGGCTTCAAAATGAGCAATCTAATATTCATGTATGTAACAAGAAGTCGTTATTAAGCGTACATCTAAAGCTTCTACCGAGAACTTAATTATGTAAATCGGGATATATAAACCGTGGTTTACGAGGTCTAGGTAACGATCATTAAGGCTCATTTATATTAGTCGATAAGAAGACACAACTGTTAGTAGATGCACTCTATCTACAACCTTAAAAGGAAATGGAAACTATGCCATTTTCTAAGTTACATGATCACAGGTATCTTGATTTTGTGAGTTTAACGAAATTGAATACTAATAATGTAACAATACGATTAGTGGTTCTGTGATTAGCGGCAAGTTGTTTGCGGGGAAACATGCAATATTGAACCTTATATAATTCATACAAATAGTTAATATACACAGGGCAAATGCGATTAGTATAATGCAACGCGAAAGTGTAAAATCTTATATCTGACAATCTGATCGCAATAAAGGATGATTGAAATGGAACGGTTGAACGATACTATAAGTTTTCAACTTATAAGTTTATAAAGGTCATTTCGGACTCTACCTGATTGTATGAATAAAGAAATACCTAAACAAAATAACAAGCACAAATGTGTATAATGTATGAATAATGGAAAAAAAAGAAAAAAAAAGGAAAAAACGTTCTTCACGTTACAAATTCATAAGAATATAAACTAAGCACATATTTATCGACTATTTAATACTTGCGTAATGTTTCAGTTGCTTTTAATTTCAATAGATAACTTTATAATTATAGCCGCTTATCATGGTTATTATTTCGTGGATCCGCTCATAAATAAGAATAAACTTAACTACTAAATTATCTAATGAATTTAATAAGCAATATAGTTTTTGAGTAATCCACACAGAAGTATTTAATGTCATGCCATTAATGTTAATAAAAATTTACTACTTTATTACGAAGCATTGCGTGGCTTAAATTAATTTTACAATTTTATCAATTATAACTATCAATTTTGACTCGAATTCATTTGAGAATTATACAAACTTGCAATTTTAATCATGTAATTTGAATATGCATAAGTCGCTTCATTAATTAATATTAAACAATAATTATAATACATTTTTATTTGTGTTTCGTGGAATGAAAATAATATCTAGGTATTTATTTCACACGAGTATAAGTAATTATTTTAAACTAAATATTCTGAAGCTTCGCCGAATAAATTTTATTTCAAACTAACTGAAGATTATCATAATTTTATGACATACTTAGATATAATCTCTAAGATTCGATCATGTACCTAAATATTGAAACGTTATGTAATTTTCATTGGTCCCATATAAATGCAAACATATACAAGCAAAGTGAACTTTGCTTATTCAAGAATTAGCGTTTCCGGAAAGGAGAAAATTTAGCAACATCTTCAAAATAAATAGGAATGAGATGTTTTTTTTTTCATTTAATGTTCTTGGTGGCTTTTAAAATGTCATGGCCTGTTACTCTTACGAAAATGATTTGAAAATATCGTTACTTTATTGCTTTTTGACGCCCATGTATGTTTTGCGGTGCGACACGCGATAGCCGGCGACGACTCGCCACAACTTTTTTTCATTGGCTCACGTTACAAAAAAGCAATCTATGAATCGACCACTGCCCAACCTTTTTGCCGCTCACAAAATTGGATTTATCTCTTGTTTTTAGGGAGTTAAGGTTACTTTTCGTATGTTTTTTATCTTCTAAGTGTTGTAGAGTAATCCGAGATTTGCGGCTATGAAAGGCTGTGTCGCTGAGCTTCGTGTATTAGGTTACGACTCTTTGCGGTCGGTGGAAACGTCATGAGCATTGTGGTTGAAGCTTCTCACGGTGTAAGAAGTATTTCCAGTCCAGACGTGTCTAATCTGGTCTGACTATTGTTTCATAGAGGTGCTAATGCGGTTTTTGCGGCGATAATGGAAATAGTAATTGTTTCGGTTTTTTACGCAAGTTTGACTGTGAGTCAAAGTTTTGGAATGTTTTAAGTAGTCGTGTCATTTTAAGTGCTGTATTGTGTTTTATTATTTTTTAATATTGTTAAAGTCCACATTAATGTATTTCAGTTACTCGTAGATAAGCACATTACTCAAAGATAAAAAGTAGCAGTAGAGGGATTTTCACGTTTGTTTTTTTTTTGTTTTTAGCTTTAATACTTTTTTTTTACTTTAATTCTCATTTTACTCTCATATATAGTTAGCCAATGAGTACTATATCGTGAAAAGAATATAGATATTATAAAGAAGTACCTAATATTAGGTATTTACAGTATAATAAAATCAAAATGCAATTTCGTTTAACAACAAAATGTTTCTTAGCTAGAGCATATTCATTAAGCTCGGGTAATAAATGTATAATTCCATTCAACCAAACCATCCCTAGCTCCAGACTATTCTACAGGGTGTCCTAAAACAACCGTAAAGACACAGCGGAGCTGCACAGTTGTGGACCGACTTGTAATTTATTCGTTCCCTAAAGCGGTGCATCAGCGAAGACTTCTGCTGCGGCGAGTGGGCGGAACCCACCATTGTGACAAAATAATGTCTCCTCACTATAGCGTCTCCAAACTCTATTGCCAACCCGAAAAACACCCTAACCCCCGCACTAAAAGCCGAATTTCCTCTCGCGATCGGAACAGATGGCACGCCAAGATAGCGCTGAATAATCAACGCTTAAAACGTCTGGAAAAGGAAGATACGGTAATGTAATATGAATAACAAAACGACAGAGATATATTCCTATTTAATTCTTATTACTTGCGACCAACAATGGTGTATAAATTGTATGTGAGCGGTTAATTCTATGGCTGTAAATCATGAGGTATAATGTCGCATCGCGAATGCCTGCGCTCGATAGATACGACGATTTTCGTTAACGGTATGCCTGGAGTCTGGAACAGGCATTCCACAAAAATACTTGGTAATAATTCATTGGGGCAACCAAATAGGAATCGTGGCCAACGAGGTCTAGACGGGGAATGACAAGACTATTTTAGTTAAGATGAACGGCCCACAGTTATGATTTAACATAGCATTGTTAACTCGTAACTGGGGAGGGCTTAACTAGAATGGATTTACTTAACAGGGGGTTTATTCTTATGTCCTCCACAGAGAAGTCGCATTAGAGTTTTCAATAAATTCGTTAATTTAGACGTCGAATTCGAGATTAATATCGATCGCGCAAGAACTCAAAAACTAATACTATACTCGTAAGTTTGCCTTATTTTGCCATATTTATTGCTCACTTTTATCTAAAGCCCATTTTTATATTAATGTTTGCTTAAGAAAGCCTTAAGGCAATTTTGACAAATCGTTATGCTCGTTTACGTTTTGATAACAAAATATTGATAAATTTCTATGGTTTGTCTTATTTTTATAGCCATAAACATTTGCCGTGTACAAAACGAACACTAGTAGTACCTAGTAGTACCTAGTCACTTACTCTACATTTAGTTCAATCAGACAACTAACTCTGGTTAGACACCTACTTATTTTTTTACATTGTTATTGAGATTATAAATTCAGGATAATATTTCGCGTTCAAATCACTATCAAAAGGCGATTAAAATTCAAAATTGAATTCACTGCCAGGAGTACTAGGGTCAGCCCTACAAACCTTTCTACGTCTCCACATTCACAGATCCAAGCGATTGTATTTCGTTCAAATCGCCATTAGTAACGTGATGAAAACTTCTTTAAGTTAATGGAATAAATCGCTAGTACAAGCTATATTTATAACGTAACACGACATATATTTTGCAGTTAGTAATAAGCTATCAAAAATGTTATCATCCTTGTTAATTCCGACTATTATCTAAGATGTGGGTATTGGATTCAGACAAGTGGGTTGGTGATCGCCTTTATGGTACCCATAACCCAAGTGCTTAAAGCTAGTTACTTTGGGATCAAGATCAAGTCGAGGTATGTGCAGCTGTTCAAATTAGGTATATACATAATATTTATTTTATAGATATTGTCGGAAGCGTGTAACAATGGTTCGGTTGGACGTTGGATGGTTTCTGGATCATAGTCCAAGCGTACCCTCGGGCTATGAAACGGCAGCTTTGGATTCAACCGGAAATAAAACGCCGAGAGGATGTAGATATTAGATATCAGTCAAAAGTTTGAAGTTGATCTTTGTCATTAAACTGGGGTTAGCACTGCCCACCTCCGATCGTCCCGTGAAACCACGGCCAGCCCTACCCACCTCCAATGGCCCCGTGATCACAAACGCGAGCGATTGTATTTCGCGGTCGAGTCGCCATCGCACAGGTCCAATTTTCCGCGCGGGCGCGCCACCCCTCTGATGCGTTTTGACGCGGCGACAGTTCGCAAGTCTCGAGCTCGCGATTCCTTTGCGATTAATTACTTTCGCCAAGTCGATCGGGTAGGGCTTCTCAGCTGTCGACGTTTTTTGTTACGGCAACGAGGTCCGATGTGTGGCCTTTATGTTTGGGTGGCGAGCATCTGGACGTGGTTCGCCTTGGAGTAAAAATAAAAGTGGTTTATTAAATTTATCGCACAATGAGTTGTGTTGATGTCCGACGTTGTTACAGAATTTTGCCCGAGATATGAAATTGCAGATTATTGATTTACGAATGTATTTATCTTATCTTGAAATGTGCTGGTCATATTGGAGAAACTTTAGAACCAAAATTCTTTTTTTTTTATGTGATTGGTTGCAGATGAGCAGACGGATCACCTGATGGTAAGCGTTTTCCGCCGCCTAAGAACACCCGCGACAACAGTGGACTCACAAGTACGCTGCCAGCCTTTAAAACCCCCCTTTCCCCCAGATTGGGCCTCCGGTACCCTCACTCACGCAGCGAAATACAGCACAGAGCTACTTCATGCCAGTTTTCTGTGAGGCCGTGGTATCACTCCTGTCGAGCCGGCCCATTCATGCCGAAGCGTGACTCTCTCACGGTGAAAACGTACTTTATTTTCAATGTGTTTTTGTTCAAATGTTCCGTGAGAAGATACAAAATAAGGGGGGAGTTTATAAGAATCCTGTGGCCGTTTTTGCTACAATAACAAACTGGTTATCAATTTTAGGTAACGATTGCAAATCTCAAAGCGAATCTAAGAGTATAAGGCGTGAAATCTTGTTTCCATTTCGTACCAGTCATTTTAAGAGTAAAATAAAGATTGAGCTAGCTAATAGCTATACTCCTATTAACATAATGACAGTTATACTTACATTTCTGACAAATCAAGCATACGAGTATTTATAGCCATTACTGTTGTTTCATTAAAAAGTTTTTCAATAAAGCTCTAGATAAACTAAAATATAGACTGTTGAAAAACTACTCGCAGTTGGAATACTCACCACACTCAAAAGTTAATTTCGAATACTAAAATAAACTTATTTAATTTACCGTTCCAAACGTTCTGTTGTCACATATAAACATAAACTAACTCCAATGTTTAACATATCAAAACGTCGTATTAAAGTGCTAGAAACAAATTTAATAAACAACTTAACGAACTTCAATTTAACATTACGTACACTAAACTCGAAGTTAGTATACGGTTTCCGCAGAATTTGTAGGTAGGGTTACTAGTTTATTTGATAATATGCGTGTATCGTTTATCATTTGTGTTGTAGTTTTAAAGGATAAAATTCTAGTTAATAAAATAAAGACAAGGCGGTCGTGAAGTCTCGAAGAAGTTTGTTTCACTGTGGTCAAATGTAGAGTCTCTAATCTGTTGTGGTCTGTGCGTCCATGTTTTGTTTTGTGCATTAAATAATATGTATCAATATTTCCTTTGTCGTTTTAGAATCAACAGCAACGTATTATGAATGACAATGGATGATGTCAAAATAAAATATTTTTCTCTGTAGTGTTAACCGAATAAAAACTCCAATGGCTAGACATCACTAGTTGATACCCCACCCCTAGTGGCGTCTGTCACTCGAGCTGTCAGATTCATTGTAGATTTTCGCGCGTACTGATATTTGTTACTTGATGCTATTATAATTGTCATTCTACTCAGAATGCGTTTCATTTTTAATAGTAGGTTAGTCACCACATCTTATCTTCAATATCATATTTTAGCTTAAAAATTACCAGATCGATCGTCAATCGATATAGATCAAAGTTGATCGTTTGCACTAACAGTGGATGACACTGATCGACGTTGACGATTGAATGATCGACTGATCCTCTTACCATTAATCGAAAATCCGTCGATCATTGTGCCAGAGAGAAACAATTGAAAGATGTCAACTGATCCATTCTACAAACCTAGATCAAACCTATGTTACGCTACCCTACGACTAGTCTGCAAACCTCGAATTGATTAATAAAACTTTGAAAATGGTGTTGATATTACTTCTCAAATACTAAATCGGTAAATTGGATGATTGAATGAGTTTATTTGAAAATAAACAGTACGTACTACCTACCAATAACGTTTAAACGTCTGGAAAGTTAGGCAATTGAATTCAAATATATTTTAGAAAGAGATACTTCAACGAGCTGAATTGTTAATGAAGTAGGTAGGTAGATAATTAATTATTTATTGAGTGAAACCTAAAAGTTAGCTCATATCTAATTATTGGAAAACTTTCTTGAACTCTTTGAAACTAATTGATATTGATAATTACTTTTCATAGATTTTGTAAATATTTATTTATTTATTCTTTTATTGGATTACCAACATATGTTATAAGTACAGAATATGCAATCGATAAAAATTATCATAAATTCTTAAATTTAACTTTCCCTACAATTATAGGCAATCTCATCATGCATTTCAAGAAATACAAATACCTACACTTAAATATATTAAATGGTTATTGTTAGAAATAACTAAACTAATTAAAAATAATTTACTTAAGTTAAATAATATACCTAAGTTCGTCTGCCATCTGTGACATAAAAAAAAACAATCATTGTGTCAAAACCAACACGACAAAATTCTTGTTTAGTTTTCTTATTCTTCTAAATAACTTTCATGACGTTTATACTCGTATATTATGAACAACTATAAAGTTCATCAAAAAATTATAAATAAAAAATAAACGTTTTTCATATTGTTCGCCTTTACTTGACGAATTAATGGAAAAAATTCAACATGTATCTTTAAATCGATGATCGAACTAAGACCACTTATGCTTATTTTCCACTCGGGGTACGAATGTGATTTTCGGTAGAATACATTTAGTTCATTGGAACTAGATTTATTACACAAGTACAAATTGGTATACAAGCAAAGAATTTTTTGTAGACGATAAGACAATAAAATAGGCGAATCGAAAAGACAAAACACTTGCGCGATGTAACCGACACCCAGCTCCATCTTTTGGTACAATTTGGAACTACGAGTAATACATTCGCAATTTAAATCTCGAAACTAAGCGAGGGCGGGCCACTAGTAAATAATATAATTAAAGCGTGCTTAACCCATTCTGCAAATCCAACCCACTAAACTACTGGTAGTTTACCAGGAACGGTACCCGGCAGTGACTGGCCAAGTTTGTACGTCGTGTCGTATCTGCCCTGTTTACCGGCTAATCTATGACCGGTTGATAATTCGACCGCGGGTTGCGTGGCTCCCTGCCAAGGCAGCGGTTTTCACCCTGCTTGCCTGTATGTTTGTACGCACTGATTTATGGCTCGTATACCATTTTGGCAGTCAAAGGTGGTCTTGGTTTGTAATTCTATGTGAACTTCGTGCAAGCCAAGAAGCATAATGTGAAATCCGTGATGGGATACATTCTATGGATTCAAAGTGTTTAGTCTCTTCTCATGACGTGTTAAATCTGAGAGATTTATTCAAATATGTATCTGTGCTATATGGAGCAGTGGACTGATGATGATAAACATTTCATTGAATAATTAAAAATCAAAGATTGTATCATCATCAATCCATTGTCATACAAATGTATACAATGCCTGTCCATGCACATCACAGAACAGGCCCTCTCATAACCAGCGCTTGCCTTCGAGGCATACCGATGCTTTCTGAGTTGACACTCCACTCAGAAATCATTTGTTCAAGTGGCTGTCATATCTGCTCTTTTACCGGAATAGTTTTCGGCTGCAGATTTATAGACCACGAGATGCGTAGCTCTTTTCCAAGTCAGCAGTTTGTATGAACTCAGTGTGCGCGGTAAATCTATGATAGGTGTAAAAAACATGTAGGTACTTTTTTATTATTTGTAGTGGCCCTCCATCGTTGCTTTAATTTCCCACTGTGGGAATCTGTCCCGATAAATGTGTGCACTTAAACGATATCTAACTTGATTAACAAACATTCAAAGCTATAACGAGAAGCTATGTGTCTATGGTCCACAAATTCACTTACCTCGGAAGTGTTGTGTCAGAGGTGGGACCGAAGAGTACATCGCTTCGAAGATCGCCAAATGGAGAGCAACCTTGACGCATAAAGTCGCTCCTTTAAAAGTGGTAGCTCATCGTAGGTACTCGTGCTTATTTATAACGCACTTAAACGATAAGGAATAAAACTTACCTACCATGACGGGATAACTTTTCCTAGTAAAGCCTTCTACGATCATGGTCGGATGCTTCTCCATAACGAATGCATTTAAGCGCAAACTCATGTACAAATTTATCGACCGTATATACACACTATCTTATCTAAACTCTGTGGTGGAACGCAACCTGCAATTGCAGGGTTCATTATCACAACAATGTGTAACGTATAGGGCGGGCATTATAGGAGTGCCTCAGACGCATGTCACCATCTGTAATTGAGAATAGACCGCTTTGATATGCTAATGTCTTGGACAAGCAACAAGCGAGACCTGGCACTGGTCGTGTGACCGCAAACTATTGAAAGCGCAGGATTTTAAAAGTCGTAGGACGAGTTTGTGTTGAGTGTTGACCTTTTGTCGTTTTGTACTCATTGTCGTTAATATAGTGCGATGAATGTCTGTGCAATAATGATGGTGATATGTGTAGTAATCCAACTGAAAGTAAAGACTTACATATACAGGGTGTATCTGTGAACATTTACATCCCTTTAAATACGTGTTCTTTCACCCAGAATGATTTGTTAAACATTTTGTCAATGACTTTTGGAAATTCGCATGAAAAAATTTCAACTTCTCATACAAAGTCGGTCACGTGACTTGGTCATTTTGTATGGGGAGTCGAAAAAATTTTCGACTAATTTCGAAAAGTTGTAGAACAAATGTCGTTCAGAATGATTGGTAGAACACGTAGTTGAAGGGATATAAATGTCCACAGATACACCCTGTAGATGTAAGATCATTTTATCCTAGCGTAAGTAGGTACACGCTAGGATAAGCTAACGCTGGAAAGGCCCTGTTGTGTCCAAAGTCTGATAGCCTTGGGCCAAGATCTAGGATTAAGAAAGTTTGCTATTTAAAAATGACTAATAAAATAATAATAATAAAAAAAGCTTGTAAACTTTACAACCTTTACACAGGGATTAATCTTTAGTAGCCTACGACTCTTGGCGTCTGTATGAAATTTGGTGGCCACAATAGGATCATAGATGATCGACATATGTTTGATAATAATATGCTCTTGTAAAATAGTCCCAGCTCCTCCAGATTAACACTTTGTAAGGAGTGAAAAAACGCACCCGGGTAAGAGCCCTTAAGGTGACAATCGGTTTTAATATTTAGCTACTAAACCCAATCTATTTTAAACAATTTCGGGGTTGCAACCTCTCGGCAAACACTTATACTATTTATTAAATAACCATGCACAAATGTTGGGTCCGTGTTTTTACGCGAAAAATTGATTCACGCTAAAAGTGGCCGCTTTTGGCGTGAATCAATTTCTCGCGTACGCATTGGACCCAATATTTGTGCATGGTTATTTTATAAATAGTATTAGTGTTTGCAGAGAGGTTGTAACCCCGAAATTGTTTAAAATAGATCCGGTTTGGTAGCTAACAATTAAAATCGATTGGCGTCGCTAGTGTGCCCTACCCGTCACCTTAACAAGTACCTGGTGAGCGTCTCCCAAGATTCGGTTCGTATGTCAAGATGGTAGGGAGGACCATGGGCTCGTGGCGGGATTAGTCACAGTTCCTCGTAATCTTTTTATTGACCGATACAATTTTAAAACATTTAAAATACAAAACTTTCCATTATTAAAAATTCTGAAAAAAATTTAACTTCGAAAACTTACCTAAATCATTATGAAACTTAGGTATTGTTTCATCACGCTGTTTATCTAATATTATTTCGTATTTTACTCGATGGCTCTAATCTGAATAAAACTAAAATTAGTTGTTGAAACTGTTTGCCTAATTCTTCTGTTTAGTAAATTGTCTGTTTCAAGTGGATCCACTTATTATTGTTTTTGACGGTATTCATCTTGCCTCCTATTATTAAGTCCAGACTACTACGTCACAATACGACCCATTATATTATAAGTTCCGATTCTTCAAATTTCATCATTCTCTCTTTACTTCTACCAATTAACTAGTACTAGTTCAGAAGCAAATGCCTTTGATACCTTCCTTAGCCTGTTAATGGCACTTGCGTGAGCCACATGTTGCAGACCGCAACACCGCTTGGCCACAAAGTATTTATTCCTTGTTTCTGCTAGTATTCATTTTCAATTTTAATGCTCCCGTATCTTGAAAGCAACATGTGGCTGCAATGACAATTTCGGTTTGTGAGAGCTTTTGAAATTTCAACAGTCATATGAATTGGAGCTTGAGATATTTTGATTCTATTCACGATATGATTTCTTTTTTAGGTCGGTTAGGGGACACATTCCTTTATACGAGTACTTTTTAGGAAATCTTGAGGTGCCGCTTCATTACCGAGGATTCGCACAGAATAAATACCTAATCTCAATGATTTTATCGGTTTTGTGCTTAAATTCTACCGTGTAAGCTGCACCGACTTACGTCATAAACTAGTAGAACGTAGTCACATGTAAATTTTGTAAGAGGCAGAGAAGAGAGCAAAATATGATAACAGTCAAATCATATACTGACGTCACTCTTCTTTTATATACTGGAGCTTTTCACAATTATAGACAGACTTGTATCATAATTATACTTTATTGCACAAAAAACACAACTTAAGTACTATGCATTACAGATTGTTTATGTACAATATGTTGTATGTGATGTTATCGATCAATGATAAAAAATCGTATTTGGAAAACTGCACTTTAAAACAATGTGGCAACATTCTTACCTTTTTTAGAACCGTATTCTATTTTTAACGAATGTTTCAATGATATCTGGTAACGGTTTTCCGATAATCATGATCGTAACGATCAGCCACGTACGCAGGATATATTACAGTGCTCAAGTGTGTGCGCAAACACAAGTGAACTCTCTATTCCCTTACCCTCGTATTCCGATGGGACACCAGCGTGATGCTTTCCGAGGCTTGTAGCCCCTGTGGGTACAAGACCGCCAACTTCCAAACTTCGAGCTGACTCTGAGAATTTCTTAACAGAAAAACTAAGTTTGTACCTTAGTTTTTCTGTTTGTTGTATTTTTTGGGCCTACCCGGGGACCGAACCTGGGACCCCAAGAGCAACCGTCGGTTTAAAGTACGACGCACTATCTACCCACTGCGCCAACGAGGCATCTATATAATATATCTTTATTGTCTATATACGAGTAATACACACAGTATTAATACAGTACAAGTTATGAATACTTGAATTGTGAATATAATTTGTAATTCAAACTCTTGAGCCGAAATTCATTTATTCAATTTACGCTTTGCCAATCGCTTATGAAAGTCAAATGAATGAACCAACAATTGGGGAAAAAAAATATTCCTTTAAAAATATCTTGAAATGTCCCTGAACATTGTATAAGATGCGACACCTATTTTATAAAGCTAAGCTTGTTAGTTGGGTTCCTTTTGTCTTTTTTTCTGGGAAGCCTAATGTACTTTTCACCCTGAATAATAACCAAAATAAACTTTGCTTAGGATGTCCAGACCGATCGATCGATCGTCGAATGAAGGCATTGATCGATGGTAGAATGTATAGATAGATATACTTTATTGCACAAAATACACAACTTAAGTACTAGGCATTACAGAAATTTTGTGTACAATTTCGGCGGTCTTGTAGCTGAAAGCGATTTCTACCAGACAACCTTCGGGTTAAAGGACATTTAATAGTAGAGAGGGGTAGGTGGTGCAATATTCAATAAGGAAAAACAAAGTATAAGTCGACGTAATTGATAGTTTTACCAGACTTGTCGATCGAAGTCGTCCGATTGAATCAATCGATATTGGTTAGTCGAATGGTTGGTTTAATGTGGGAGAGCCACGCTTAGGCATGAATGGGCCGGCATCGACCGGAGTGATACCACTGCCTCACAGAAGACCGGCGTGAAGCAGCGCCTGCGCTGTGTTTCACCGTGTGAGTGAGGTTACTGGAGGCCCAATGGGGGGGAAGGGGAAAAGGCTGGCAGTGCACTTGTGACTCCACTGGTGTCGCGAGTGTCTATAGGTAGCGGCTCTCGCTTACCATCAGGTGATCCGTCTGCTCGTCTGCCACCTCTCATATAAAAAAAAAACCGTCGATCAATTACCAGACCAGTCGATCGACGTTGACCGATGCCCTGGTAACTGGTTCCATTCTTATGGAAGTATTTTACCCAAAGGTAGACGAATAGTTCGCTACGTACTGTGGAGAATAGTTGACTAAACTTCCACTATGTAACAACGATTTATTGTTAAGTTCTAATACCTGTGGACAAGTTGTGCCAGCCACCGTTTCGCTTTTGTCTACTCCGTCTGAGAAGTTCAGTGATGTATTACTCACACCCACGTGTGTGGCTGCTTATCTTCTTATGGCTTTAGGTAATTTTCTTAAAGATAGGTTTTTTTATGTGATAAGTGGCAGACGAGCAGACGGATCCTGATACGGATACGGATACCTGGTAGTAAGCGATTGCCGCCGCCCATGGATACCATCGACACCAGTGGAGTCACAAGTGCGCTGCCAACCTTCCTAACCCACCTTTCCCCTGGATTGGGCTTCTGGTACCCTCACTCATGCAGCGAAACTCAGCACAGTGCTGCTTTACGTCGGTTTTTTGTGGGCCGTGGTATCACTCCAGTCAAGTCGGCCCATTCATGCCGAAGTGTCTCTCCCACGGTCATACATAGGTATTATTTTTTCTCGCACCCTACTTTAATCTCATGCCTAGACGTGGATTGCGTTGTTGGATGTGTTACTATTAAGTGTATAATAAGCTTATCCTCAAGTTTCTCATGTAATACATTTGTTTGTAATCCCTAAAATAAATTAAAAAAAAATCGTTTTAAAAACTAACATGGGCACTAACATTAGAATCGTATATAACAATTGCTACCAGTACTTTATTTAAGAATTCCCGATATTTACGGCACTGTTTCAAGCTGGTCACTATCCACATTATTATAAATCTCAATCTAAAGTTATTACCGCAATAAAGCTCATGTCATCCCGTTCCAACACTCAATGTTAAAAGAATCTGGCACAAATTTAGTTCCAGGACTTTCCTTAAAGATCCGGGAATATTTTCTTAAAGATACCATAAAATATATAGTATAACAACACTCATAAAGTGCTCTAAAATATTGACACTAATTGATTGATACTAATAGTTCTGATCAATGATACCAAAATTTAATAATTGTTATTTTCTGAAGTTTCTCGTCAAATTTTGTAAAATATGTAGTTTAGTAACTGAGTTTCCACATTATTATTAATATTTTTTGGCTTATACTAAGCCAATATTTTGGTACAGATACATTAAGCTAGTTAAATCTGACAAATTTTAACAGAATCTCATTATCATTTCAAACTTATTTGGTTCAAAATCAATAGAAAACAGATTCTAGTATTTTGTGATCGCCATACGATTTATCAGTAATTGTCAAGTTTGTGTAAAGGAGCTTTTATGATATAGGTGGCAGACGAGCCGACGGATCACCTGATTGTGAGCGATTACCGCCGCCCATGGACACCTGCAATACCAGTGGTGTCACAAGTGCGCTGCTTACCTTTTAACCCCCCTTCCGCTGGATTGGTCCCCTGGATAGATTGGAGTGGTAGTTTTGATTTCAAACCATATTTATATAACTAGTATGGGGTAATTGTTACAAATCATGCCCACGTAGCAATTTTTTCCAACTGTTTACATTTACTTTCTAAAGAATATAGCCTAGTAATTTGTTAAAAGAACCATTTTTACAATGCCATGGCATAAAAAATGCTAAAAACTCCTGCTGAAATTCTAAGCCATTTATTTAACAAAACACCTTTTGCATAATTCATCCTAACACGCAATTGACACATTAAAACTTGTAATCAATCAATTTGAAATCACGTCGGGACAATTCGCCAAGCGAATTTCACCGCTAAGTTATTGTAATACGTCCGTTTGCAAAGGAAATTTGTGTTTATTTAAATTTGGAAACGGCCCCACTAACGGCGTCACTCGAAAATTGACAGCTGGCGTTTGCTTTGATATTATTGACAGGCTAATTCATTAGCTGCAACACTAGGGGGCGATATCTCGACAAGTGCTTCAGTTTTTTGCTGGATTCTCAACCTTATGCAGTTGATTGAAGTGTAGGATAATAATTTTGAAGTTGTTTTCCCTTGGAAAGCATTTTTAAGGTAAAAGTTTGGTTGCGTGTTACACCGTGCGCTTTTAGGGTTAAAGTACTGTTTTGTTAGATTTTCATATAAGTATATTTTTTTGCTAAGAATTCAGAACTTTATTTTTGACGGTTATTAAAACTACTTAGTTACGAACTTTTCTGAGCTTAATAAAATTTAATGGCCTTAATTTTAAAGCGAGTCGGTGCAAAGTTAATGTTTCCAAAAGAAAAATTGCATGCTATTTAAGGTTATTTTTTATTTATATTGGAGAAATTAATACAAGTGGTGAAACAAGATTATTTTGTAATGGCAAAAGGAAGTCATAATAATTATGATGTTTTAGCCTAAGCTTTACGTACCTTCATAACGAATGACCTAAGGTTAAGATCAAAAAGAAATTTGTACACGGAGCAAAAAATTAAACAATTATAACTTGCAAAAAAGGCCAGAATTTTTTGATAAATTTTATTCAGTATAAAAATAAATAGTTTTGCGATCTATTCGTTTTCGAGTAGGATGTTCTTGAGTTCAAATATTAAATTTGCATTATATAATTAACCTAGCTTTTAAGTTTTGTATGTTGTGCAATAAAGAGTATCTATCTATCTATCTATCTATTAATAATATAAAGTAAAAGAATTGGTGCCGACAGATTTGGCTTCTTCTTTTTGATATTCATATTTTTACATAGTGTGTTGTTAATTGTCATTTGTGGTAGGAAGGAAAAGGGTGTTTTTCTGTTTTTATTTTAACAATATAAAAGTTGTGCTCTAAAATAGTACATTTCAATGCTGCCGTCCTCTAGGTGAGTCCCTATGCTCGTAGTAGTGCCGCTGCCACGAACGCTAGTTAGGCGCCTCATATTTCTATCGTTAACAAGAATACCAAGAGATTAGTAGGCTTTTGCTGTAACTGCGTTGGTTTTTCTTCTTCCCATTTCTTGTTTCATTTTGTGTTACGGTGTGTAACGTAGACTTGAGGTCGCGAGCTAGAGTACTCGTTTCCGATTAAAGCACCTTGCGGGACCCCTTTTACTCCGCTTATTGTGTCACCCTCGCCACGATTTTTCATAGGCGCACACCCATCCGCTCTTGAACTCACTTGATTTGCGAAGCACGTACTGCGTCCCCGACTAACAGTCCCAAAAACAATCGAATCTCAACCCTACTCGGCGGTAATACGAGTTTTTCGAAATGTAAGTCATGTTGGTGTGATCTCAGACGCTGTCATACAGTGGAGGGGAGACGTTTTGCTTTGCGGCAGCTCTCCATGTACGGATGATAGCTCAGGCTTTCGTGTTCGCCTGTCGTTAGCAATCTGAATACATTTAGACTTGTCTAGTAACATTTCATGTAAACCAATTGATTTAAACGTGCACTTAGTTAGGTTATCGAGTATAAATTGTTTGCGGAATTTATAGCGGGTTATTTGTGTCCTTCATTGGTGATATCACGGGAATATATCAGGGATGGACAGAGCGACTAATTAAAGTAATCTATGCGTTTATCAGTATTTACGTAGCAGACACTGAGTTGTGAGAAACGGATGAAAAAGGTATGTAAACTGCGTTGGAAGATGTATGGGATACAAGTAAAGGTTCAGGTAGTTTAATAGTTTGTACTTGAGAGATGTTTCTAGTAAGCAGCCTGTGGTTTTAAATGGCAGTAAACGAGAAACTGCAAGATAAGGTCTTTAAATGTTTTTAGTGTTTTTGTAATGTTTAGTATGACAAGGAAGACTAACTAATAACAAAGAACTGGCCGGACGGCCAAAATACATTAATAAAAAATAAACAATAATAAAAGATTAACTTGAAATATACAGATATATATTGAGTATTTATCTATGACTCGTTCTCGATCAGTGGCTAATGCGTTATGCACAAGTCCGGAAAGGTACAAAAATTTACTTAATCTAGTGAATTTAAAACGAAGGATTATTAATTTTCTAGTCTGTGTATACTAAGCTCACCCTTACGATACACATGGCTAGCGTTATCTTGCGTTTATTGTAAGTACCACCACCAGTAAGTCCATCAGTAGGTAGGTCTGCCACCTATTACATAAAAAAGTACGTACTAGTATCAATGTAAAATTGCTGACGCTTTATTTCGGCAATTCACTTATTGAGTTTAGTCGCGCAGAAATAAATTAAGCGTTCTTTTTTATTTTATTCGTCCTTTTTAACATCATACGAACAATGGCTAAGTATTAAAATTGCTCCCTTGATACAGAGTTCTATACAGTTCCATCCATTTTTGCAACAAAACTTTTTGATATTTTAGAGCTAGAATAAAACACTTCAAATTTATAAAAACACGTACCTGTTTAGGCCAATACTCGTAAAGCATTAAGTAAAGTTTTAGTTGAGAAGAGTTTATTAGGCGATAAAATGCGTTCGCGCTTCGATAAGAACATTAACTTTACTTCTTCAATTGTGTTATTTATGTTATTTAGTGCTTTTATTGTCTGTAATGTGGTGTAGCAAAAAATGTTTCTTACTTACCCAATTGAATATGCTGAAACAATTTTGTCTGAGAGTTCATTCTCTCTCTTCAAAACTGACTTACTCGTACCTACACTCAAGTGCAGGAATTATCGACGGCTCTAATAGGTTTAAACTAAAATTTGGGTACCGGCATGTACCGTACCGGTCATGTCGCTTTAATTATTGGCGATTTTTAATTAACGTTGTTAAAATGGTTTATATTGATATCATTGGCCTCCTACAACTTGTGCTACTATGATGGCCTTTTTTTATTATTTACTTATTCACCTTATCTCGGCAATCTACAGGCTCTTCAACAAAATAAACCCATTTTTTTTGTTTCGAGAACTTTGCACTGCGTCTCCGGGATTGACAAAGGACTCCCCCATTAGAACCCAGTTAATAACATTTTAATGAGGGTCAGCAAATACTTTGTTTATGCCTCGTCATGATAACTCGTTTTTGTGGTCTTAGCCCTTCAACTTTTCTGATAGTTAATTAGCTACGGAAACTTTCGGCAGAACGCTACGCACGTTTATGACGCCTATGTTACTCAAGTTAATGTTTGCTCCACCAAGCGGAGGCTCTGCTTTGTATGAAAACAAATTTCGGATAGTGTTTTGAATATAATGTAGCTATAGTAATTGACGTAACGTAGATTGAATCTGGTGTGGTCTAGTTAAAACAAATTACGTGGGTGAGGTTATTTTAGTAAAGCACACTGTGGTTAATTTACTTTGATGGATATTTCACGGCCCGACAATGATATGATGCAGAGGCTGCAAAATGTGAATATTTTTATTCGTGATAAAAAAAATACACGTGAAAGTTCAGTAAAAGCCTGTAATATTATACCATGTAGGCAGGTAAATTAAATATGTAACGAACAGAAGAGACTATTTTATAATTGAGCGATACCGTAGTAAGTAAATCATCCAAATGTACAACGTTGAAAGGATGTCAGCGGGAAAAATATTTTTGCGAAAAAGGGAAATATGTTCTGTAGAATTTAATATTTGAAACTTTATTTTCCGAAAATGTTTTCTAAAATTGAGATCGGTTTTATAAGCGAAAATCCGGGGGTAAGAGGGGTTCAAAGGTTGGCAGCGCACTTGTGACTCCACTGTGCGCTGCGCTACTATCAGGAGATCCGTCTGCTCGTCTGCCACCTATTACATAAAAAAACTATGTTTTTTTATATTCTTGATATTTTTAAACGTTTTTATTTTATCGCGTTATCTTCTTTATACATCTTGATCATTATTTATCGAATTAATTACTTAATTTTCAATCTTATCACTTCCTTTTACTATTGTTTTTTTAATGTGATAGGTGGCAGACGAGCAGACGGATTTACTATTGTGACATTGATAAATATTAATGCTAGATTATATAAATAAAAGAGGATAATTCAATTATTACAAACAGTTAAACAATAAATCGTTAAATATTGATAAATACTTAGCGTGCTTTAAAAATATTGATCTTTCTGTGCGGATCCAATTAAAGATGGCGTTCGACCGATCAAAATTAATCAGTAACAGAATAATACACGATACACGAAAGGTTGATAGTATTACAAATGATCATATTTCATACCGGAATGATTGATTCACGTTTCCGAGTGTACCAACGGTCGCTGCTTTCGAAATCAATTTATTGTTCGTGGTCAAAGGAAAGTACACATTGTGGATGTAAAATTGCCTGGAAGTAACGTCTGCGATCAGGGGTTAACAATGGTTTATTTTGGTGACTCCTTACGCTTCACTTTTTGCTTTACACTATTAGGTAAAGAATAATAAATAAATAATAATAAATATTTCACAACATCACATACATTGATCTGACTCCGAGATAGGTAGCTCAAGCACCTGTGTTACGGACATCAGAATCAACAGTGGGGTTACAAATAAATACATATAATACTTTTCTTTTGTAAATACATACTTATAATACATACAAACATCCAGACCAATACAAACAGACATGTAAATACACACAAATGTTTGTACTGTGCGGGGATCGAACCCGCAACCATTGGACCAAAGGCAGCGTTCACTACCACTGTTCCAAACGGGTCGTCAAAGAAGAAGAAAATCATCATCTTTTTCTTTACCTTATCTACGAGTAAAACTAAGATTCGGTTCGGGTTGCTAAGATAGCATAAGAGGGTAATAATAATAATGTACTGTATAAAAATTAAATGGGTATCGTAACAAAAAATTACAGAGTTAATAAAATGAATCTGGATTCGGCGGGTAGGGCTAAAACAAGCCGCATCGGCTGATGCAATTCAAAGGTTTTAAATTAGTATCTTGTGGTTTTTAGTGTTCAAATTTGGTGTTTATTTGTGCAGTGAAGTGCCGCAAAGTGATCCTAATAATAAGAATCGTTGGATTGTATCGTTTTTAATACTGCTATTGTGTGTCGAGTGAGTTGTCTCGTGACAACTTGCTTGGACCAAATAGAGTCTTAAAACCTGCGATTGCTTTTAGAGTGATATCTGCTAAATCCGTAGGTCGATAAAACGTAAAACACCGGCGTTTTATTGAGTGACTGTGACTTTGACTGACTTCGACTGTTGACTACCTACTTATTCTCAATAAGTTACTTGACATTGGCGAATTATCTTCGGGTAGAGCAATAATAAAAAAAAATGAATCTGTTAGGAGATTCACGTTGTTTACTATTTAGTACTAATAATAAAATTTTTAACGTATCCATAAATACGAATTCAAGGGGCAAGTCGTTATATACACCAGTATAAACGTGCAAACAGTTTTTCTCCTTTCGCGAATTTCGGACATCGACCAAAAAAAAAGTTAACTCGATTAAGTTGACACTGAAAATATCCAATTGTTTTCGCGTTAAAAACGCATGGCCGCTCCCAATATTGCACTCACAATGTATCCGTTTTACTGGACGGCAGTGTTGTTGATATGCTATTAAATATCGATAGAATTTACTAGGGAATATTTTATTTTTAGTATTTTGAAACAATTATTACATATATCAATTAAATTATGATAAGATCACCTAAATTGTATACCAAATCTCTGTATACGTAGCGTTTATGTTCAGTATGTTTTGTAAGAATAACTGTCTATTCAATTCGTCAATAAATGAATGATAATGTTTTGGCATGCGGTTGATCTTAACACCAAAATAAAAAAAATCATATAACATCTCATAATATTATATTGACCTGATTACGTAAAGTAGCTTAAGCATTTGTGTTACGGATAGGTATCAGACAACACAGGAATTACAAATATATACTTAAAAGAAGAGGTAATTTACAATGTTTTCCAAAAAAAATCAATCGGATTTTAATGCAATTATAAATAATTATTTATTGTTGAATATTATTTACTATTAGTAAATCAAAAAACATTCAAAACTTACAAGGCATCAGGACAGAAGGCGACGATGTTTAACTGAATGACAATAGTGTAAATTTTAAAAATATAAAATATTCAATCCTCATGTTGAGATTCGAAAACGTCCAAGATTTATAGCCCTGGGTACACTTAGACTATATTATTTATTATTTGATAGAAATGGGGTGAGCCCTGCGTCTCATAGCCACTGCGACCAGTAGATGATCTATTGTGGCAGCCCCGTAACCTATTACAGCACCTCATGTAGCTCCAGTTCCAGGATAAACCCGAGAATGGAGCTGATGGGGGAGCTCTTGATCTCGTCAGCTGAGATCATGTGTGCTCCCAGGTGCCGGCTTCTGCAGCGGTGCAGCGCTATGCACTCGCCGAGGACGTGGATAATCGTTTCCTCGTCCTCGCGACAGAACCTGCAGATTTTGGTATCTGTAAGGCCCATGTTGTGCAGGTGCTTATTTAATTTGCAGTGCCCTGTGAGGGTCCGAGTGAGTGCCCTAACATGTCCTCTACTCAGTTTTGTTATTTCTACAGCTCGTTTCTGATCGAACGCCTGTATCAACGCCTTAGACTGTTCTAGTCGAGGTAGTCTTTTCCAGAATTCAGTGCTTTGTTTTTTCTCCCACTCTTTTAACTCGAACCTGACCATGCATGCTGGAACGCCACTTATTGGTTCCGGTCCGAGTAGTGGGCTCTCTGCCCCGGCCTTTGCTAGCACGTCAGCGACTTCGTTGCCTCTGATATTGCAGTGTCCCGGTACCCAAATCAGATTTACAATGTTGGCATTGCCAAGCTGGTTTAGGAGCAGGACACACTCGCTAGTGAGTTTGGAGTCAAGTTCACAGGATGTTAACGCCTTGAGGGCAGCTTGACTATCTGAAAAGATGAATATCTTCTTATTCTGGAGATTCATTTGTAGACTCTCTTGGACACAGCCAATTATTGCGAAGACTTCCGCTTGGTACACTGTGGTATAGCGACCCAGGTTGGCGAATTTGCGTATTCCGCAGCGATCATTACAAAATCCCGCCCCAGATATGCCCTGCTTCCTGGAGCCATCTGTATACCAAACGATGTCATTCTGCTTAACATTTCCGGGAGTTCCAGCCTCCCAGTCTTGTCTACTTGGTAACAAGACTGTAAACCGCTTATCGAAGCGGTGTTCACGGACCATGGAGTCAGAGGGCATATCCATGACCGGAATTTTCATTAGTTCATTGTAGAGGCCTCTCATGACCCTAGAATGCCATCTCGTCCTCCCTCTGATTTTCGCTCTCGTGATAGCCATCCTCGCTTCCATCTGCACGTGAATGTGCAGAGGTGGAATGTTCAGGAGGGCATCCAGTGCTGCAGAGGGAGAGGACGAAAGCGCGCCAGTGGCTATAAGGCAGGCAGTTCTTTGAACTTTGCTGAGGTTCTCTACGCAGTTAAGTTGGTGCGTCTTCTTATACCACACACAGCAGCCATAAGTGACGATCGGCCTCACTATGGTTTTATAAATCCAGAGTGCGGCCATGGGCCGTAGCCCCCATTTTAGCCCCACCAACCTACTGCTTGCCCCCATCGCAATTTTTGCCTTTCTAGTGATGTAGTCGAGATGCTTGTTCCATGTTAGTTTTTGGTCTAAAAAGACTCCGAGATATTTGACCTCGTTGAACAAGCATAGCTTCGTACCAAGAAGTGTTGGGGTGTGTAGCGCCTCTAGTTTCCTTCTTTTGGTAAACGGGATTAAGACCGTCTTACGTGCATTGACTGTTAGCACGTGTCTCGTGCACCAGTTTTCTACTATTCGTAGGGCCCTTTGCATAAGATTGGAAATGGTGCTAGGGCATTTTCCTATGACCATTATTACTATGTCATCTGCGTAACCCTGAGTCAGAAATCTGGCTTCATTGAGCTCGCAGATGAGACTGTCAACAACCAATGACCATTGAAGGGGTGATAGGACTCCGCCCTGTGGACATCCTCTGGTCACTCTATAATGTAGGGTTTTATTCATCAACGTTGTTGTTGCAGTCCGATTTTGTAGCATGGATCCCATCCATCTGGTGGTGGTGTCGTCGATTCCACGATTCACCATACTACGTGTTATAACATCGAAGTTGGTGTTGTCAAACGCCCCTTCGATGTCAAGAAAGGCACAGAGTGCAATTTCTTTGTCTTCTATGGCTTTCTCAATTCTGTCCACCAGGTCAGTAAGTGCCGTTTCCGTGGACTTGCCTGTTTGGTAGGCATGTTGTCTTGCACTCAGGGGTTTTTCAACGAGGTATGTTGCCCTGATGTGACTGGTCAACACCTTTTCCATCGTTTTCAGTAGGAATGAGGTGAGACTTATCGGTCTGTAGGACTTGGGCTGCGATTTGTCTTTGTCCCCTCCCTTGGGAATGTAAGTGACCCTCGCCCGAGTCCACGCTGATGGCAGATAACTCCAAGCAAAGCTTGCACGGTATAATTTTATCAGCGTAGAGATGATGATATCTTCGCCCCGCTGCAACAAAGCCGGGAAGATACCATCGACCCCACCAGATTTGTAAGGCTTGAAACTCCTAATGGCCCAAATTATCTGCTGGGGACGAAAAATAACGGAAGCTCTCCTCCAGTCTTCATTCCTCGGTCTCCTGTCCGGAGATTTACTGACCTGGAGTTCTCTTTCGTTATTAATGTACACGGATTCCGGAAAGTGCGTTTGAGCAAGCAGTCTCAGTGTTTCCTCCGGAGATTCTGTGAAAGATCCATCCGCTTTCCTTAGCAGGCCTAGATGGGATTCAGGTGTCTTGGATAGTATTTTGTGGATCCTGGCAGCTTGGGCAGTGTCCTTGATTGACCCGCAGAATTTTTGCCAGGATCTTCTTTTTGCTTTCCTGAGCTCCCTATTGAAACGTGTTAACGCCTTCCTGTAAGCATCCCAGTTCTTGTCTTTTTTTGCCTTGTTAAATAAGGCACGGGCCTTTTGCCTCAGATGCTCCAGGTTTTTGTTCCACCAAGGCGTGTTTCTGTTGCTCTTAGTGGTCTTGAGAGGACAATTTTCTAGATACGCATTCATTAGGCTCTTGCCTAAGTCCTCTGCTGCGGCTTCCACTTGGTCCACAGTTTTGATGTATTTAAAATCTCCAAGGTATAACCTAAGGGAGTTCCTAAAGCCCTCCCAGTCTGTTCCCTTGGGGTCACGGTAGGTGTTCGGTTCCTTTGTTCCCGAGCATAGTATGTCGTACCTAATGTGGGTGTGGTCGGACATGGACGGCTCATCTGAGACGTGCCAATTGGTCACTCGGTGTGCGAGATTACCTGAACACCAAGTTATGTCTAGTACTTCCTGCCTAGAACGTGTGGTAAAGGTTGGTTTACTACCCACGTTAAGAACAAATTGATTATTAGTGAGCAAGTAGTCAAACAGTAACTCACCTCTAGCGTTCGTGTTGGAGCTGCCCCATGATGTGTGGTGGGAGTTGCAGTCGGTACCCACCAGCAGCTGGGTTTCTCTCTCCAGACAGTATTCCACTACCGGCGTCACCTTGTTCACCGGATCCTGGTCCTCACCGGGTAGGTACATGGAGCTGACTATGAATGTCTCCCCACCTTTCCCCCCGGGTAGGTCTATATACGCTGCAACAGCATCATCTGTACACAGAGAAGGGATCGGGAGGTAATTTATGCCTCTCTTGAAGAGCATGCATGCTCTTGGCCTTGCTCCGCAGGTGTTACTTAATATCTTACCTGCCGAGTTTAGCCCCATTACTGTGGTTTTATTCACACACTTAGACTATGGTTGAGGATATGAGGAGGAGATACAACTTTCTCAAGCTTTTCAGGGGAAACCTCAATAGGGGAATCAGACCAACTAAATCATGTAATGATACGTTTCAAAAACTATCCGATACGTACAGGTTTCCTCATGATGTGAAATGATGATAAAAAAACCTTATTCACAGCACCGTTGTGAGAGTTGTTCTGTGTCAAATAATTCACCGCATTATGTTGATAAGTTATGTAAAATTGTAACATTACTAAGAATCGAGATCTTTTAACCGATATGCAATCGTTTGCCCGGCCCTATCGGGAATATAGTTTTGCTGGTGTAAATTTGCTCTTGCAATTATCATGCTTTGGCTGGTCCAAGCTGCGCAAAGTGGGTTTATACTGGATTACGCGTATGTCACGTTTCTAACTCTAATCTGTGTCCGATTGTAAATTGCAGTTGGATCTTTAGGCGCGATAGTACCTTCGTTGTAAAATATAGAACCTGTCACATACTAAAACTAAACCTTATTAAGTTACGTTTAATAAATATTCCTGAATTACTACTTACAATAAGTAACAACATAATGCTTAAAAGAACTTGCCTTGAAAGAAGATCCACGGGTTAATTTTTCTAAATTTTGAGGTCAAAGTCACTGGCAGCGCTGGGCGTATTAGAGTTTTTTTTATGTGATAGGTGACAGACAAGCAGACGGATCACCTTGGTCACATGGTAAGTGATTGCCGCCGCCTATAGACACTCGCGACACCAGTGGAGGCACAAGTGCGCTGCCAACCTTTAACTTTTAAACCCCCCTCTCCCCCGGATTGGGCCTCCGGTATCCTCACTCACGCAGCGAAACACAGCACAATGCTGCTTCACGCCGGTTTTCAGTGAGGCCGTGGTGTCCTCACAGAAAACCGGTTTTCGGTTCGGTTATCGGTGTTACCTGCGTATCCTCATATTCTAATGAGACACCAAGGGTGATAGCTGATGGGACGACCGGAGAAAATTCAGGAGGACAACCTATTTCTTGGGTCAGCCAGCCAAGGGAGGCAAGAAGATAAAAATCCGCCAACTTTAGTGACTCTTCAATCTTGGCCGCCAGTTTCATGAACTTGTTTGTCTCTTCTTTTGCGAAACAGAAGAGTGGTTCTACGCAGGTGGTCCCGGAACACTCGTATGATTTCTTCCTTCGTTTAGAACGCCCCATGGTCGAGGAGTCGGAGTAGCCTAGTACTTGTAGTGGCAGAACATACATGACGAAAGTATTTTTTTCACTTTTTGATCTGCATGAAAACCGCGAGTAACACGTCAAATTAAGAGTGTTAGCCCATGCCATTAAGTGCTGATGAATAAAAATATTATCCAAACAGAAACAATTTGGTAATGTGAAAACATTCCCTTCCACTTTCCGTCCACAATTTGGCAAAATGAGCAGTTGTTTTACAACTCACAATAAAGCTTAATTTAATGTGAGCCCCAAAGAAATGGGAGGATAATTAATTTCAACTTATTTAACGCATTAATGTGCGTGCTGAGGAGTAATTAGCTTCTGGTCGTGTCCTTACCGCGATGATTTATTAATTACGAATGTCAACCCATTATAAATTTAACAAATTGTACACGGGTAGCTATTAATATAAGTAAAAACAAAAGTGCCTACTTCAGTATTTTGAGTGTATAAATCAAAAATGTAATTAGAAATACTTTGATTCATGTTTCCAAAATTAAATTAGATAAAAAAATTATTATTTGAATTGAACTAGTGACTTTTTTAAGTAAAATATATCTTTTTATGTATTATGTATGTTTATAAAAAATTAGGAAACTTCCCTCAAAAATCCGACAACCATAACCTAAATACAAGAAATAAACAAGCTTGCTGTTCCACATCTCAGACTTCATAAGATTGGTAATTCATTTTGTAGTAATGAGTATTAAATTCTTAAAAAGTTACCACAAAAGCTTGTTGATTTACCAATGCCTAAACTTAAAACACGTGTTAAAAATGATTTAATGGCAAAAGCCTATTATATAGTTAATGATTACTTAAATGACAAGAATTTTTGGAAATGATAAACTGTTCGCCTTCACCCATGATACTGTACTTACAAAAATTTTGGCGATTAAAAAGAGTAACTGACGAGTTTCTTGCCGGATCTTCTCGTCAGAATCAACATTCCGATTCCGGTGGTAGAATTAAATTATGTTTATTCATTTCTTAGTATATTTTTTGTATCAATAGATATGTTTAATTACATGTATAATATACATAGCTACTATTTATATTTTTCATGTATGACGATTTGTAAGAGCTGTATAATATGCCTATGCAAATAAAGTGAATTTTGAATTTCTTGTAATTGATAAGTCTATGAGATAACATATTTCGGAAATTGCATTTTAGTGACAGGATTAATGTACTATAGTTACTGTTTGTTTATGTAATTTACCTCAAATTAAGCTCTCAATAATTTAATACTTAGCTTGTGTAATATACATTACAAGATTTTAACTCCTATATATTGTAATTGAAAAATACTGCATTTTTTATGTGATAGGTGGCAGGCGAGCAGACGGATCACCTGATGGTAAGCGATTGCTGCCGCTCATGGACACTTGGATACCATCAGTGCAGTCACAAGTGCGCTGCCAACCTTTATACCCCCCTTTCGGTACCCTCACTGACGCAGCGAAACACAGCACACTGCTGCTTCACGCCGGTTTTCAGTGAGGCAGTTGTATCACTACGGTCGAGTCGTCCCATTCATGCCGAAGCGTGGCTCTCCCACGTTCATTTTAACTATAAATAAATAGTAAATAAATCATTCATTTCTCGTCACAAATAGGCCTTAAGAGCTAGGACTTAGTTGCTAATTTTAGATGCATCCCATATTTGTGAGACTCGTGCCTGATATAGGTTTCAAAAAGAACCTGTAATTACAGGACACCAGGCCCCTTCATCAACTATGATTTGATATAAAAGTTAAAACTTGATTTTACAGTTATCAATTCTTTTGGTCAAAACACAGATTGGTTTCCATAATGATTTATGGAAACCAATACTTATACTCATAACATCGAAAAATGTTAATTTGAATATAGAAAACAACTTCCCAGGACATTGCGTTGGCGAGGAGAGTGCCAATTATATAGGTAAGATTAGTAAGAGCACTTCCAGTGTATGTAGCTCTTCGTCAAGTCCAATGACTTAAATTACTTCGTTTGTGTAGGTGTATCAGTTATTGGCTACTACAGGTCAGGGGTCAATATGTCCGACGCCGTACTTTTTCTTTCATTTCGATCTCTAATCTTATTCTTTGATCGGTGAATGACTTTAAAGGAGACTGTTATATTGTTATTTTATGCTAATAGGCTTCGCTTTATCGTAGAGAATTTTAGCTCGATTTATATCGTAATTGGAATGTTTTTTGTTATAAAAAATCTTGAATGAGGCCTAGGTTGCGTAGGTGGGCATTATAAAACATGAAAGAGTCTTTAGTTTGACAATCTTTCCACCTTATTATAAAACACGATCTTAAGTTATTACTACCGTATCAAAGTTCATCTATTCCCTTCCAACGCGCAATGAAAAAAGGGGCTGGAACGAATATAGTTCCAAAACTTTTTATAGATAGCATTTTGCAATAACCCTTGAAGTTCCAGCCAGTATGTCATCAAATAAATCAAAATTGCCAGGGAAATTTTGTGATTGTTTTTGCATAAAATATAGTACATACCAGAGGACAATTATAAGAAAGATGATTGATGACTTTTCGTTGCAAGCTTTAAACAATTTCTGATGATTACATCAAGGACTATAATTACGATCACATCAATAAATTGCAATAAGTTTGATAACAACCTGCAATTACTTATTTTGCCTTTTTATCAAAAAATTGATGGCTTATAAAATGTTGGAAGTAACGAACTTTGCAAAACAATCAGTAGGATACGTTGTCTCGTCATCCATCATGGACAATCATGTCAGCACCGGTCATTGGGTCGTTATTTATTTGGCAACCGTCATCATCATTACAGAGTACGTCTTGTTAAATTCTATGTGATGAGAATGAAGCGGAAGTTTCAAAAATATTCGATATACATATGATTGAAGGATTGCATGCCTCAAGTGACAATAGGCAGGTCACATTGCGAGGAGTAGGTATAGACGGCCGCGCAACTGGGGCATACCCTCTACAAGGTTGACGGAAGACCTGGTGAAGATTTCGGGAATCCCTTGGATGCGGGCAGCAGTGGGTGTTTATTGGCTGAAATAGTGATGATGATGAAGACATGATTACCATAGTCTGTTTGTTCCGATATTCACATGTAATGAGAATGAAAAAGGAGCATGAGTGAAAAAAATCTGACTTTAACAATATATATGGAAAAATAAAATTAGAGGTACAAATCAGTAATTTGATTGTTGGCACCATTTATTCATAATCACAAGTACATTTGTCCTCATTATTTTAATGAAATAGTCTTTATTCATAGTTAATGAAACTATTCAATACGTTTTCCCTCATACCGCCGACCTAATGAAGTAAGAACATACGCACATTGATTTGAAATATCCAAAGTCTTAAAGAATTGTCTTAGTGGGGAAGTGCCGTGTGGTCCCCGGCAGAGTAGAATAGGCCACCCTCACTCTTACCGAGGTGTCGTTAAATGCGACTAAGGTAAAGCTGCTGGCATGATCATCAGCACCCAGAGAAGGAAAACTCTGCATTTATATCAAAACCCTCGCCAACCCGTCTGCCAAGCGTGGTGAGTATGGCAATTACCCCTCATGTGATTGATGGAGGCCCGTGCCCCAGCAGTGGGGACTTAAATGGGCTGATGATGATGATCCAAAGTCTCGTTTGGATTCGCACTTACGACTTCCCATTTAATACGTATGTTCATATCCACAGAGCTGTTAAATATGTTCAAAATAATGCTTTTCCTAATATGTTATGCGTTTGTTAATGAAGATAGGTTGCTGGTTCCTCCACTCATAAAACCTAAAAACTTTATAAATTATAAATAGTTGCACTAAAACATACTCAATCCAGCAAACTTCGCAGAAACCGTTAGGGCATATTCGTTTCAAGCAATAAATTTGACAGTAACAAAGTTGTTTGATGTCAAATTACTGCCAAGTCCATAGACACTCCTCCACATAGTACTATTTTAAATTAGAACCTGACAAATATCCAACACAAGTCGTTCATAACTTACGCCCAAGTCCGAGTGACTGTATCCAATTACATCGAAACGCGTTGTTCGCTGCCATAATTTGACTGAGATCACAGTAATTTTGTATTTGTAATATTCCATTACAAGTAGCATGCGTGACTCGGTTATTGGAACATAAATTAAGCGAGATATTAAATTGATGTACGGTCAGCCTCATCTCGTATTTGTTTTTGCTCGAAAATAGGTATTTGTAAAGTCTTTTGTCGCAACAGAAAAAGAAGACTGATAACTGTGTATAAAAATAGTATTGTTTCTTGACAAATATGTACAAACTTGGTTCATCAATTCGATGTACCTAGACGAGTTTTTTCAATTTGACTTGGCCTATATGATCACAACAACAGGTTGTGTTTATACCCAGATCACGTACTCATTTATCCAACATTTTTTACAGTGGGATAACAAGCTTACTCTACATCCCTTTTATCCTTTGCAGCCTTGACTTTATCGGCCCTTGAAATGTGGTATTGTTTAAAAACTTGAACATGACTATGCGATCCAACTTAAATTATGGTTTTAACTACTTCGTTTTTCAAAATATTGTTTGTCACTTTTTAGATCAAGTGTTTTACACTTTTTTACTGACTCCAAAACAAAAAGCAGGACATTTCGACGTCACGTTTTTTTGGTGATTTTATTAGTTTTCGGAAAACTAAGACGTAATTGCCAGCAGTCTCTATTTGTAGCTGTTAAAGTTATTTGATTTATTTATTGAGCATCTTTATCTGAATTATAGATCTCATAATCTTTGTTGATTTGTCACCACTGGAAGCTATAAACTATACTATTGTTAGCTACAGTCCTCATAACAGCTTCAATATATCGTAATTCAAACGTGTTAAACAATAAACAGCGAGTTTAATGTAAATTGATGAAACAATACATCAAGCTCTGACAGTGACGCTAATGATTCTACGAGTTAGTGATGAGTTGACTTCACTCAAGTGACTCGAGTGTCTTTCGAATTACTGTCACTCAGTTTATGTGACATTATAGTAAGAATGAATGATAGTCGTAAAGATAAAAGTATCTTGAAGGTGAATGATTTTGAGATTTTTAAGGACTCCAGTGTAAAATGGAAATTTACTTGAATCGAAATGAATGATTCGACTCGATGAAGTAACATTGTAAAATGACTCGAGTCTCAACACTACGAAGTATTGTTAACTGTACCGAAGACAAGCGCGATTACAATCATTTGTTTAGTTTTAGTTCTTATTGAGATGACGTATGGTTCGGATTGGCGTAATATGTTGAAGTTTGACGAATGATGTGATCGTCGACGATGGGAATGAAATGGGAAACAGAACAATACTAAACTACTTGTTTGTTTTTCTTCACCAATGTTTTGTGTTAACAAAAGCGTCTGACAATATAAAATATAATCAATCATGTAACAGTTATAAATAATTTAAAAGTTCATATTAGGGAAAAACTGTTATCGTGAAACTTGAAAAAATCTTGGTTAATGTTTTTTTTTTGTACTTGGATTGTGTATTCTTGAAAAAAAAAAACAAGATATAAATTTGTGAAATTGAGTTACCTGAAACAAAACATTAATGAAAAACACAGTGAAAATGTTTTACCTTTTGAAAGGTTTTAAAGATTTCCCTCTACGAAAACATATTGTGTGAAAATCATGGAGTGATCGCAGACTTTTGTCGATGTGTCTAAGCTTATTTGAGATCAATCATCTTATGCATAGTGTATGTACATTGCTTGGCGGTAGTAGGAAAAGTTCTTAAGGTTGTTAACCGACATGCCCTGAATGCACTGAGACGGGAAATAAACTGTTGAAAATACTTTATCTCACAGCCGTAACAGCATTTCATATTCTGACGGATATACTCGTAATCCGAAGCCCACGCATAACTGTTGGCTAGCTAGGGTTTCTCAAACTCATGACGATTGATGGAGTCCAGTTACATACACATCAGTGCGAAGTAATAAAATTTAATAAGTAACCGCAATGATGGGCTTTGGGGATGTGTAACAGAAACAAGTGATGCGTTATTACTGTGTTTATTACGAACTAAGTCTATCTTATGAACCTAACTGAAGGGAGAGGTGAGTCACACTCTACACCTCCCCCGTTTTTTAAAATAAATTAGCTCAATTGATTTTTAAATGTATTTCAAAACACTTGTTATCATAGTTAATAATTTCTAAATTAAAACGCATCGTCGGTGACGTCCAAAGCTGTCGCTCTGGAGCCCGGGGTACGCTGAGACCATGATTCAGGATTTGAATAATCTGGCAATTATAATGAAACGAGTGTTGTCTGACCTTCGCAACCTAACCCAGGGGAACCGAGACCCACTGAATCATGGTTACACGTTTGAGACACTATCCGAATCGTGCAACCTCACATTGTTTTCCCTCATCGCCGAGGTAGGTAATGGTAAAAAAAAATACACATAGATTTAAAATTGCATGCATGCTCGGATTCAAACCACGACCCTCCGAATGAAAGGAGCAATCTGAACCACTGAACTAGCATCACTCTAAACAACAACAACGCATATTATTCGGAGTCAATTAAAGTCAACAACAGCGGGCAACGTGTTGTCAACAACTTGTTTCTACGTATTTGTTTTCATATACATTACCTTCCGTAGTACGAGCACAATGGTAGAGTACCTAGTAGGGTAATATTCGAAATTCGAACCTAAAAGGCCTTATGTTCGAATGCGTAAGCTTAACGCACGGATTGCTCAAAGTACCCATGTAGAAAATATTGATTCCGAGTGTAACCATTATCCTCTTGATCTGGCTTCCCTGTCAAATGTTGCAAAGACCAGACAGCAAGCTCTTAATATTATTTCAGAGGGCCTATTCTCGAGTACTTGACATTGAAGTCAAGTTACAGATTTTTATAAACAAATGTGTGAAATCTGTAAATTTGACTTAATTGTCGAGTGACCGAGATTGCCCCTCTGGACTTGTCAAATCCTGAGGGCCTACAACAAAAGGGAATTGAAATTGACAACAAAATGTTTATCATCATCTTTTTCACAAGTTGTGTAATTTTTCATGTCACGATGGAGAATAAGCGATTCCGTGTGAATATGAACCACACTTTGAAAACCCTGGACGAGACGAAAAACTTCAATAACGGCCGTCACACCATAAAGTGATATTATGAATTTGATTATGCAAATGCCGTCCAAGCTGTTGATAAACTTGTTTACTAATTAAAACGCTAGATACTATCGCTATTAATATGCACTTTGAAAGGCTTTCCTCCCTCATAAATATTCGAGTGTCATTCTGTTGCACGTGTTAGTTTTAGAGCGGTAATTGGAACAGATGTGAGTTTATCACGTATTAGCATCTCGGTAACTAATGTTTTGACATAAGTGTGAAGTAGCAGTTTCCTGGGGCGCAATAAAATAATTATATGTTACTGAAATAAACAACATGACAAAATTATTTGTTAGAGATAACGTGACATTGTATTATTACGATAGATTTGGCATGCAAAATACTCACATATCTTAGGGAAATTACATGCCAATTAATTGATTCAGGAGGGATAGCGAGTTCGATTTTTAAACTTTCTTGTCTTGAACATGACAATGGTTGGAGATATTTAATGTGATAGGTGACACGAGCAGACGTATAACCGGATAGTTAGTAATTCTCTACAAATTCTGTAAGTACTTACAATTTTTTTTTGTATCACAATCAGCATTCTCCTAATTTTGGGATATGAATTATCTTATCTCAGTTGGAAATTGGTGTCGGAAGTTTAACATAAATCTTTAGTTCTTTAGTACATTATACGAATATAACAATAATGGACTATTAAGGCGACATCGCGACGAATCTAGCGCTGCCACTTGATTTATATTGGTTGTGGCGATCATGTCTTTTTTTTAATGTAGTTCTAATCATTGAACGAAAAGGAGTGTATTTACAAATATTTCCGACCCAAGTCTTGACTTTTACAAGTAACAATAATTTCTGTAATTGCTAAAAGTGCCCACTTTAGATAGTTATGAAAATTATTGTTACTTGTAGGAAGTAATATTAAATTGGTTGTTGGGTCGCAAATATTTTTAAATACTTTCCTTTAAGTTTTCTTTGAAGTACTTTTAAATATGACGGCGCGTTGCCAGTGCCACCAATCGAGTTATGTCGGAACTAGATTTGACACTGTCAGTTTGGCGGAGCGTCGAGGTTCGCGCGGCCATATTGGACGTCACTACTGGATCCGAACGAACGAACGATGAATCGCTTTTGTTCCTTGTAATCCTGTGTATTTTTGTGTCAATTATAATTCTGATTAACTTAATGAGTAATTTTCTGATTAAAAGTGAACGGATTTTCGTTAGAGTTAAGACATTTTGTTAAAAATAATAATAAAACTACTTTTGATTGTGAAGTGACAATTTATTTTATTGGATCCTATACTTACTTCTGATGTCTGATGAAGAAGGGCATCTGTCCACAAATATAATGTCTCCAGTTTTTTACAATCAATATAAACCACTTGGTGTCACCTTCAAAATTTGACTAGGGATATTATATAATTATAAATAGCTTTAGAATTCGTTTTTAAGATTTAGGTAATTACACAAATTGTAAGTTTTCTTATTAGAGAAATTAGTTTCCAGCTGCCATATTCTTTTATCTATAATAAGAACGGAACGTGCATTAATTAGTAACAAAAAGGTTACTACGATTAAATTGGTATCGTAAGGATAAAACCCACTCGGTCACTTTCTAAAATCGCAACAAAATATGGAACTGCAAAATTAACTTTTGATTTTAATATGCTGGTCTAATAAATGTTGATTGAATCGTAAGTCATCCAATAAAGATCCTTTTGAATTATTCATAACATCAAGCTATAATTTACAATTCAGTATGGAAGAAAGTCAAGGTTATTGTCAAACCACTATATTGCGCCAGTAAGCCACGAGATTTTGTGGCTCGACGAATTAAATACTCTCAATAATTAACGCTGAGGTAAAAATCATGTCAGTCAGTTCTCAATTCCGAACTTTTAGAGTATACAAGCTATCAGATTTGCCACAAACCATGTTCAACGCACTCTAAAACTCTTAAGTTTTAGATTACAAGTTGAATGGAACGATACGACAAATCGAAGACAGAGATGTATTTGCTTATGTGGTATACTCTACTAGACTCTAGTCCCTGAAGAAATTGTGTTCCTAGATTTGCTGCTTTCTATCGAGCTTTCGATCGTGAATCGACCTGTAAGACACCTGTCTTACAGGTCGATTTACGACCATTGTGGTCATTTTAAATTGACCTCAATTTACGAAAGATGACTACAAATGGCCAGAGTCTACGCATGTAATCTCATGAAGAAAAGACTTGAGACAAAGAATATTTTCAATTAAATATATAATGTTTTTGGTCTAAGTCTATATAATTGTGTCAAATTGAGAATGAGTCATTTGTTCATGAGATTACACGCGCAGACGGTCGACATTTGTAGTCTTCTTTCGTAAATCAACCTATATGTATGTATGATTGAAGTGTTCTTATTTTAAAGTAAGCTTTTTAACCTGAACAGTGCAGTGAGCCCATGTGAATAGGACGGGGGTAGCCGGGAGTACCCTAAAGAAATAACCTAATACATTATATGTTTGTCAGTCGCTTACCGACTTGTGGACCTGTGGCATACCCGTGGCAGTCTTTATATAACATGTAAAAGGGTTTGCTTTGTTGGTTGTCCTTAAATAAATAGTGGATGGAGGTTGAGCTATTGTGAAAGTTTGAGAATACAATAATCAATATTTGTTTGATGATATCGATTCCGTTTTCTATCAAATGCGTGATAATTAGCCCCAAAACAGCTTTGTTCGCTCTTCTCTCAACTGTCCTGCCTTTATTTTACCAATACCGCTCACAATGTTTTAATAGGCCGTCGCTCAAAACACCGCAGGCTTTATTATTTCATACCCAGACCCCACAAAGGGACGTCAATTATTAAACTGCATAAACGTCCCTAGTCCTGACATCGGAGCGTGACGTCAGTGCTCATCAAACATGTCAATGTTCGTCCTTTTCTTTACTCTAACGTATGAGTGGGACAAGAGACGCATTCGGCCAACGTATGTACTGATGTCAAAGGGCACGTCATAATCCTTTAGCTCGACTGAGGGATTAACATTTAGACAAGTTATATGTAAATATGAAGCGAAATAGCTTCATTTAGAGATTATGGGCTTTAAAACACTTGTACTATTTAACGTTTTTATTGTGTTTTGAAGTAATTATCTTTCTTAGGTCGGTGAAATGTTCTACACGGTTGTCTTTTGTTTTATTTATTTGCATTTATAATTTTCTTTTGTTACTTGTGTAAGTAACAACATTTGATATCATGCATCTGTCTTAATAGCACTGAATCACAAGATAAGGTACTAAGTAAAAACGTTATTTCGCATTGACACGCGCAACACATTTTTTGTATATCTATTTCTAGATTGATTTTCTATCTGAAAGTATACTTAATCTGACTTTAAGCATACAACATTTTCTGTTACTATTACTAATGTAATACAAGTATTATTCTTATAAAAGTGTCTCTGGAAGGCGCGGGCTATTCTCCTAATCATCGTCATCGTCAGCCCATTTAAGTCCCTACTGCTGGGGCACGGGCCTCCCTCAATCACATGAGGGGTAATTACCATACTCACCACGCTTGGCAGACGGGTTGGCGAGGGTTTTGACATAAATGCAGAGTTTTCCTTCTCTGGGTGCTGATGATCATGCCAGCAGCTTTACCTTAGTCGCCTTTTACGACACCTCGGTAAGAGTGAGGGTGGCCTATTCTACTCTGCCGGGGACCACACGGCTACTCCTAATACAAGTATTTATATACTTAACAGGAGAACCCCACCCACACACGTAATTTAACTTTTAACAAATATAGATATTTTGTATTTGTATTTTGCATTTGTATAAGTAAATTTCTACACTCAACACCTGGCTCAATGGTACATTTGATTATTACCCTGCCTTACACTCTAAGAGTCCTAATATTTTATTTTGATAGCCACTAATATGGGATGTAACTATTTTGTCTTTTTTTAACAGTGCCTGCATTACGATGCCTGGTACTTTTTACCCGACTACGGCAAAGCAAAAGGAGGGTTATGATTTTGACAGGCTATGTATGTATGTATGTATGTATGTATGTATGTATGTATGTTCATCTGTTTCCACGTAACTTCTTAACTACTTATCAGAATTCGACAAATGACATATCATTATAAGCGTCTTGATCGTCCGCTGGTTATAGGCTATATGAAGTTTCACAAAATCTAATGTGGCGCCCTCTAGCGGACAAAACATACAGAGTAAAAAAATAAAGTTATGATAAATATGCCGTGTTTGGTATCATTTGAAAGCGCTTGACTTGTACATTTTGAATATATATATATATTACTAGCACTTGGACACCAAAATAGTACAAATAAAATAAAAGTAAAAAAACTAAAACCCAACTACGACAAAAAACGTTGCTGAAAAAGTATAAAACAAGCCTTCGTTGTCAATTTATGCAATATTCACTATGTAGAGATAAAATTTCATGTTTGGAAATCCGCAGTCACACGTTGTCAAAGGGTAGTATATTTAACGTGTGACTACGCCTTTCCAAACATGAAATTTTATCTCTACATAGTGAATATTGCATAAATTGACAACGAAGGCTTGTTTTATACTTTTTCAGCGACGTTTTTTGTCGTAGTTGGGTTTTAGTTTTTTTACTTTTATTTTATAGATTTTGTCTGGGTTACTTTTTCTATTGCTAAAAATAGTAACTCCATTGACCATCAGATGGGCCGGCTGACTATTTTTCACAATAAAAACGCCGTACGGTTTTACGCATAAATATAAATTATCACTGCCGCTCATAGACCTCAACAATGTCGGACCTCAAATTGTACTAAATATGTACTTGATTTTTTTTTAAACTGTCTCACTGCAGGGCAAAGGCCTCCATCATAGAAATCAAGTTATCGCTACTATGATGGGATTAGGCTTAATCACCACGCTTGCCAAATGCGGGTTGGTGATCACAAACCCGAGCTATGTCCGAAAAATTCGAAACATACTTTTCGCTCGACCGGGAATCGAACCCAGGACCCTGAGATCACGGCCCGGTACTTAAACCAATAGACCAACAGGGCGTACTTGAAAGATTTGATAATATTCAACCGATTCTTATTACAGACCGAATAGAATTGGATCAATTTAACGGATCTTGACCAAATAAAAACTTTCTCATCCAATTCAAGTAAGAGTTAAATTATAAGTTTTACCATGTTAGACTAATTTATCTACTGAGTCACCCATTTTCCTTTGCAAACGACAAACTTGGACTATTCACTTTAATTTACCACCCTACTCCCCATAACTCACTGAGGGTAATCAGAATAACTTGCCCGTATTAAAGTGCTATAGATTTTTATTGGCTCCATCGCCAATTAGCTAACAATGCAAAATTAGGTACCTCCCCCTTGTGTGACCCCGCCTTTCTTTGAGTTCTACCCTCGAATTAGTTTGTAGTGGGTGCGTCACTATTGTTTTTGCTCTTAGGTAACCTAACCCTTTGCTTTACCCCTTTGATTGGTTTCATGGTGGCCATTATAGTTTTATATACGTGTCACAGTATATATAATTTTCTAACGATTAAATTGTTCATACTCGTACGTTATAAAAGCATATTGTTATTTCAATTAATTTTCAAATTCAATTTTAATGTTATTATTACAAAATTCAATTCAACTCAATTCATGACACCTAAGAGTATTAACAACTTTAGGTTAAGCCGTACTAATACTAATTATTTATAAATTAATGTTATGCATCAAACTTATCTGAAAATCAGTTTATTTTATTTTATTTATTTTAAAGGGAATATCTTTTGTACTTTTTAAACGGTTTGATTTAATTGAATTCGATTTTATTATGCTAAAACAGTTTAGATAATAAATGACAAATAACGTCTTATGATAATGCCTTTTATAATTTTCTTTGATATGTCGATATACATACGATACGATAGTGTTTTTTTATATCAAGTTTTGTGTTGTCAATATAAGTAATTATCGAATCCCTTTACGTGTAATAGAAATTAAAAGTTTATACTAATAACGAGTACTTTATACAGGTACTATGATATAAAATCCGATACAACTTTTGTATCGAACGAACGAATATTTCAAATATTTGAATGATATATAAATTTCCTTCTGTCATAGATAACGCATTTAAATAATTTTGTTTGGGATATGTCTGCCCACTTGAAAAGGACCTATTCATGTAAAAAAGGTAGATTAAATCAGCGTCTGAAGTGTTCGACAGCCCACCGATAGCAGTAGTATTCCCCGCAGCTTTAAACCAACTTTAAAATAGAATTGAATTACAATTTCTAGCGTCACACTACCAATTCAATATACCAAACAGATTTTTCAATTTCCCTCAAGATCCGACCACACGTAAACACGCGTAAACTTGGCGAATGCAATCGCAAAAAGCAAATCCCTAACGGAATATCGAATAGAAAATGCCATTTTCAGTTCGTCAGTTCATTCGTTGATAGTCTAGTATATCGCTCCCATCGTATCCGGCGTCTGACTGATTGGATTCCGTCGCTCTCTCCTTTGCGTCGTGTGAAATAACACGTCAGTCAAATACAACCTATAATAAATTCAATTTTCCCTTCCGTGGAAGCGATGAAATGACGACCGGACAGGATTAAACGCGTCCTATTCGCCTTTTGTTCGCCACAATGCCTCTCTCAGTTTGTCTCTCGTCCACCGCTTTGGCTCGTTTCCCGTATTTTTCTCGAGATAAAAATGAGTTCTGCCTGTTCGCCGTGTTACATTGCAACGTTAAATGACTGATACTAAATCAATACTGGATATACGTCTTGGGTTCTATGGGTTCTAATCTATTTTTGTAATAGAAATATCTAAAAAGCTAGGTAAGTTGTCCGTATTCGTAGCGTGTTATTAATACATTGTTGAAAATTGTACAAAAACATGAACAGAATTTTTGAAAGTCGCTTTAAGCTGCATTGGGTACTAATAAGTGTATTTTTATAATAGCTTGATTTTATAATGCTTCCAAATTAAATTATCTACTTTACAGAACTTCGGAATGCTTATAATTCTGCTGATATATCTTCAACTGCTTTTATTATGTACTAAAAATGTTATTTATTATAAAATTTTATGTTACCCGATACTTTTACAATAAAACTATGAAACATGCCGCGGATACAAGATATTATATCCTCAATGACGTATATAAAATTAACTACAACAGTTTCAAAATGAAAAATAAATCGTAATGAACGCGACGATTTGCGTTTTAAAACAAAACAATCCAGTTACAACGCACCACAAGATTATCAGCATTGTTGAATAAATCGGTATGTGTTTACAATGAGTGCGGAGGCGTTTCTCGGAAGCCTACTCGTACCATCGCATCGTGTTGCCAATTAAATCGAGCTTTTGCATTTTTTTTACTTTGCACACAACACGAACCAAGTTGACTCTAAGTTATGACCGTGTTCCGTTGCAAAAGGCTAATGGAATTAAAAAAAAGGAGGTTTATTGGCGACTCACGTCAACGTTCCAAATAACGCAGAAAAAAGAAAATTGAAAACAGGACGCAGCGTTTATCGCCAGGATATTGCCGAATACGTTCTGCGTAATGTCCTATTTCTCCCTGGGTACTCGGGGCGTATGAAAATATAATTTCAAAATCGAATAGACTGCGAGATCGGTTAGTCTTGGCACACAAATATCAGGTTCTATACTAGCGCAGAGAAATATTTTATTGGTCTTGTCGCCCTCGACTAGCAATAAAGACTGCTCAAGATCATCGTTTGATATGGGTTTCTCCTTTAATATTTTTTTGTTTTACATTGACTGTCATATCACCTTTATCTTATAACGATTGTCGTTTGTAAAAGTGATTCATCTTTATATTTCTTTGTATAGATTACTTCACGTTAGTTTTATGTCGCGAGTACGACATTTTGTTTGTTTATGTCAAGTTTTAGAGCAGCAGAGGTCTACCGATGTCGAGTATTTCAAAATATTGAATTAAAAATTCATGATTTTTTGAAATGTATATAATTGTTTACTCGTTATAAATATTACGATTATTTAAGTTGTAGGAATGCAAACGGTTAAAAAACCCAACTACGACAAAAAACGTCGCTGAAAAAGTATAAAACAAGCCTTCGTTGTCAATTTATGCAATATTCACTATGTAGAGATAAAATTTCATGTTTGGAAATCCGCAGTCACACGTTGTCAAAGGGTAGTATATTTAACGTGTGACTACGCCTTTCCAAACATGAAATTTTATCTCTACATAGTGAATATTGCATAAATTGACAACGAAGGCTTGTTTTATACTTTTTCAGCGACGTTTTTTGTCGTAGTTGGGTTTTAGTTTTTTTACTTTTATTTTATTTGTACTATTTTGGTGTCCAAGTGCTAGTAATATATATATATATTCAAAATGTACAAGTCAAGCGCTTTCAAATGATACCAAACACGGCATATTTATCATAACTTTATTTTTTTACTCTGTATGTTTTGTCCGCTAGAGGGCGCCACATTAGATTTTGTGAAACTTCATATAGCCTATAACCAGCGGACGATCAAGACGCTTATAATGATATGGCATTTGTCGAATTCTGATAAGTAGTTAAGAAGTTACGTGGAAACAGATGAACATACATACATACATACATACATACATACATACATACATACATACATACATAGCCTGTCAAAATCATAACCCTCCTTTTGCTTTGCCGTAGTCGGGTAAAAATTAACAAGCAAATGTATGCATTCAATTAATCGAAAAGTGTTTTTGTTTTGAGTAACGGCAAAGTGTATCCAAATAAAAAGTTGGAGTGTACGAACGTTTTGCATTCGTAACATGAGCTCGTAACTACCTTGCCCCAATCTGAATTATCTGGAATCAAGAGCCGTAAAACCATTTATTTGGTTGTTCAACCTTTTGGTCACGAATTTTAAAAGGACATTGAATTTTTGAGTTCTTTTGTTTTTTTGGGTTCAGTAAGAATATGAGCTTTAGTTAAATAATGTTATATTTAATGGCCTTTTTAGAATCGTCGTACAAAAATTTGTTTGCATTGGACAGTATATTTGTGTATCTTTTAATGTTTAACGGTTTTTTGTCTTAGTGAGATTAATTTTCCTTAAAAGCTGGGTTCCTTAATATGAATTTATTATCATAGTGTAGGGACTAGTGAACATTAAATTAAATTAAAAAGGTGTATATATGAAAAGAGCTAAGATAGAAAATAGCTTGTTTCTGATGCTAGTGCCTTAGATTTATGTTAGATTGTCAATAGATACCAAAATATTAGTGTTTCAATTATGAAATCCTTTCATGGATTTGCTATCTTCAAACTTTCTCATGGCCATAAACAGCAAATTGACTAATTTGCTTTATAAGCTCAGTCCATTTACTTTACAAACTCGATATGAAAAAGTTGCGGCCATCACCTGCAACCATTTTTGTCGAAACTCCATTTTGAACCTAAATGAGCACATATTTAATAACACCAAAGATACCATTCTTAAGTCTATTATTGTCCCCTTAAATGGTAGCCGGCTTCGTTTGAGATCTAGCATGGAGCCGACCAGCCATTCTCAGTGACAACTTGTACCTTGACAATTCAATACTACGTTGCGATAAGCTCCATTACAAATATCACATGACAGCTTGAACGACGCGATACATAAAAATGTTTGTGGGTAGCAGTAGCTTAGGAATGGAGCCAAGATTTTATAAAGTCAGATTTGTGGCTACCTGTGAGTGGGTTTTATCTAAAGCATGTTAAAACATTCGTTATTTATATGTAAGTAGTCTGGACTGTTTTGATAGGTTGATATTTTGTTGAAATGTTACTTCTCTCTCGAGATTTTCGTATCTCAGTTAATATTTAGGGTTGTCTATGTCTTCAAGTTATAACCGTTTAAACTTATTGAAATACATATTGTTATATACATATTTTGGTGCATTACATAAAATGTTAGCATCATTTTTATTAAAGCAATCACCAACATATTCATTATGACGTTTCATCATTTTTAGTTTTATCGTTGTGCATCACTAATAACTAATAACACTTTATTGTTTTTGTTGCAGGTAAGAATAATAAAACGCAGCAGAGCAAATGAAACGGTAATTGAAACGGCGGAATGCATTCTCCTTTGATGCTTAAACTAAAATGCGCGAAAGTGCAATAAATGGAACGTGGCTTTAAGCTATCCCTGGATACGTCACTTGCGTTTGAGAGGGTTGAAGTGGAGTTGGTTGTAAAAGGCGCGGAGCTAAGCAGATAGGACTTTGTGTAATGAAGTGGTTGTATGAACTTGGAGGATTAATGGATTTTGATGCTGAATACTACAAAGTGTTTTTTGTTATGTCGAAACAAACTTAGAATTCAAGAATAATTCTACTGTGCTAGATTTAAATGGAGAATCCTTCATTGCGCGATCCTAATATTGATAGATTTCAATGTCTGATGATTCTTATGATTTGTATTACGTTGTGCACGAATCTATTCAAAATATGCATTATAGTCTGTCTTACAATGGCTGTACCTAAACTTTCAATATTCCCTTTGCTCTGACTCATAAGTGCCTTCAACATTTTAAGATTTATAGCACCTTTGAATTTCGAGCTTATGGCAAGCGGAAACTGTGATATGACTTTGACAAATGACTTTATGACCCTTATAAAGCTCAGTAACCCTTCTAGGTATAATATTTCCATGTTTGTCACGATGATTATACAGTACGCGTCGAAAGGGATGCCGGGGTTACCTTTGATGTCGCCGCCTTGGCCGGTGGTCTACCAGTTATAGTTCGTTCCTTTTATTCTTACTCAGTCCATATGGCTTCCGTCGCGTCGGTATTATCCATTACGAGATCATTGGTCGCTTATGCTAAACGGACTAAAATTGTTTACTGTTAGACGATTCCATTATTTTGACTTTTGTTACAAACGTTGATATTTTTATAAGTTTTTATGCCCACGCCTAAGAATAGAAAGTTGAGAAGATTTATAGCGCGAAATCAGGTGTGTTTATTACAAAATTGGCCGGGTGATACTTCGGTGTCTCTTTTACAACGTAATTGAGATTACAATTAATTGGTTTTGGCTTTCCCAATAATTCATGGAAATCTATTTGAATAATTACATTTAAGATTTTATAATATATGATATAGGATATATGATATTTATAATATAGGAATATAAATTGAAAAAGTCAAATATTCAAAGCAATAAATGGAATAAAATTTACGAGCCTTAGTTTGTTTGTGCATTGGTTATAGACTCACTGATCTAATAGCATTGTCTTATTACAAAATAACAACAGTATTTGATGAAAATCATCCTAAATTTCAATAAAACTAAAGTTTTAAGCTCAAAGCGCAATTCCATCAAGAAATTTAGATAAACAATTTCGTTTTATATTTTCATGGCCTTTACAGGCGCGCCGCTAAGAGGATTTCTCGGCAGTGAGACGTTCACAAGAGCCCTAACAATGTTATTCTTCGACTTGACAACCTCGGCTGAGGAACCGGGGTGATCAATCATACCGAAGTGCTGCGCTAATCGCATTATGTATCGATTGTCGATTTGTTACAAGTTACAAGGGTCACGATATCGATAAACGTGGAAAAACAATTGATGCCCGCCGAGCAATAAATCGTGATTTACTTTTATGAGTGCGTGCTTTTTGTTGATGCTGAGTTTGAGGAAAGTTTATGATAGTGTGCGTATTATTACGATCGTTAAATGATAATTTGAATGTGTATTGGGTTAATATACAGTTTAAAGACGGTTTATTATTTCTTGTGAGCATGTTTGATAGCTTGATGTAACATGTAACATTATTTTGACGGAACATAAATTACGCATTAATGAAACGTTATAAAAGTTTAAGTATAAGAGAAAGTTTTACAACTACCATATTAAAAGCTCTTACGATTTTTATTTACAAGTGTTAGTATCTTGAGATAGTGAAGTACGGATTTCGATATATTTTGATACCAGCGTAAAGGTCGTTATTGTGTGTTTTTATATGAAAATGTTTCCTGTTACTAACATTTTCCTGTTTACTTAACATATTTTATAAAATCGTAAATTTTTGCTTTAGTTTTCAAAAGTATATTTCCAAGTATCATCTTACGTTTAGCGTAGTATTCAACGAACCATACTCAAAGTAACATATTCAATATTACACTTTATATAAGACGTTATTACAATGAAACCATAATAGAGCGGATATCGAGAAGTAATCTGCCATCGGCATTATTCGTAGGCATCACTACATTTAAGCCCCTTTTCCGGGGGGATTTAATCTGGATAATACATGTGTCGCATCTTATTACCAATCTCAGATTGTGGCGAGAGCAAACAGGCTGTAAGCCTTGCGAGTCAACATGATATCACTTACGGGACCTTTCCTGGCAAAGTGTATTTGTATTTACAAATTCTTTTTCATCTTTAACGGGTCCGCTTACACAAAAGGCGGATTATTTATATCGATAGTCTATTTATTTCTGAATATTGCTATGGGTTAAATTTAAAATTGTAACACATAATTATGCATGTATGTAAATTACTGTATGACTTGCTAGCAAATTGGAGAAACCTGTAAGCTAGCATGTAATGATTATATACTTTTATCGATATGTTGCAATGTCACCCCTATATTATTGAAAATTGAAGTGGTTTATTTATAGGATTGCAATAAGGCAATTAGATGTTTCCGAATGGTTTTACATTAATAAAAATAATGCAGATGAATTATGATGAAAAAATCAGTTAAGTATATTTTAAATATGTGTTAAAAATTGTGTACTTACCTAACTGTTCGTTCCACAGATTTAATTGGTAAGTTCAAAATTATACAAGGTTCTTCTTAATAAAATGAAAACTATAGGGAAGTAATTTAAACTAATGTAATTAAATACAAGGGATTTAGAACGATGACTTGAATGTGTAGCACCTTCATTTAATTTGCTCCCGTAAATTGCAAAGACAAATTACAAAGACGGATATTTAAAGTATCTGTATACAATGTTAGGACGGCGTTCAGTTCTTTACTAAAGTCTAAATGAGTTTTAAAGTACAATGCAATATTTTCATAGAGACTAATTTGACGTCACATACCGTGATGGTTTCCTTATTTTAATACCAATCGTCAAGCACATTGTGTATGTAAACGAGTTCGTATACGTAGTCGCCAACATTATTAGTTTGCAAAGCATATCAAATTCGAATTTCCAACTTGAGTTGACAATTACGATTTTAAACTTTCGCGATGCATGATACTAAAATTCATATATAGGGGACTAATGTCAAGAAGTAATTACTATAATGTACTTGTTTATTTTCGTCGCGTTTAGCCCCGATACATAAATTTGAGTTGAAAATTCAGAAATATGGTTCTAAATATTGCCGCCATTCTAATTTTTGATACCAATAAAAATAATGTATCTTTACGATATCTCCTCAGCGTGAGTGACAAACTCAATAAATTCTGTACTGGGAACTCGTAAAAACCGAAGCGTATACAGTTGTCAGCGGCCCGTGTCTTAATGTGGCAGTGAATTAGTCTCTCTTAGCTTTCTAATAAATTAAACTTGAACCACGAAGTATGTTGAGTGTGGGACACAAGTGACAGGAATGACGGACGACGTTAGTTTGGTAAGCGTAATGATGTATGGAATTATAGTTGTAAGTAATTGATTTATGTGGTGAGTTTACTCTTGACCTTAGAGAATACAACAGGTTTAAGTAAGAGAATATGCCGTGTGGTCCCGGCAGAGTAGAATAGGCCACCCTCACTCTTACCGAGGTGTCGTAAAAGGCGACTAAGGTAAAGCTGCTGGCATGATCATCAGCACCCAGAGAAGGAAAACTCTGCATTTATATCTAAAACCCTCGCCAACCCGTCTGCCAAGCGTGGTGAGTATGGCAATTACCCCTCATGTGATTGAGGGAGGCCCGTGCCCCAGCAGTGGGGACTTAAATGGGCTGACGATGATGACGATGTTCGGACTTTTATCCACAGCGAATCCGTCGCGCATCGGCGGCGTGAAAGCTGCGCAGTCGCGACATGGTCGCTGCGTCGACCCTGCGCTGAAGACGCTCGCAATCCGCCAGTGAGGCAACTCCCTAAGAGAATTATTGATTTGGCGATTTCGTCTTTCATTTTATGAGTCGTATGAACGTGTCCATTTCTCAAAATTTAGCTTATGCGGAAAACTACAAATTAAATTTGATTTTTGAAATTGTTAATCATTCGAAAGTCTCCATTCTTTTTTTACTTATTTTAATTTCTTTATGTAAGAGTGAACAGGCAACTTTTACGCGTGTCATCCTAGACTACATATAGCCTGTAGTCTACCAAAAAAATCGATTAATGATATCCAAGAGTTTTTTATGTGATAGGTGGCAGACTGTCTGCTAGTCTGCCACCTGATGGTAAGCGATTGCAATCATCCGCCACAACCTTAGAATCTCAATTTCCCCCGGACAGTGCTGTGTTTAAAGGGGAACAAGGAAAAAAAACATCTAAAATAGAAAATCAAATCGCCCACACTATAATAATGCACATAAATGATCTATGACGTAACATTTGTGTGTGACGCACGAGATGAATGCTGCACGGTGTATTATAATTGTTTTTATAATAAATCACGAGAAACTAACAACCCTAATATTTTAAGCGTCGAGGAAAACATCTTGCGCAAGATTTCTGTCAACTTCAATAAATCTTTTTCTAGATGAAATAAATACTATTGAGTAACTTGAATTAGTCCGGTTGCTCTAGTTTTTCTAATACCGTGGGAGAGCCACGCTTCGGCATGAATGAGCCGGCTCGATCGGAGTGATGCTACGGCCTTACAGAAAACCGGCGTGAAGCAGCATTGTGCTGTGTTTCGGTGCGTGAGTGAGGGTACCGGTTTAAATATCGGCAGCGCACTTGTGACTCCACTGGTGTCGAAGGTGTCCATGGGCGGCGGCAATCGCTTACCATCAGTTGACCCGTCTGCTCGTCTGCCACCTATCACATAAAAAAAGGCAACAACTTTAAAAATGAATAAGTAAAGTTATTATAAGTCGTATTTGTACATGTACACGATTACTACGAGTATATTATAATCCGCTATTTTAGATTTAATCTAAGATTATAATAGGTACTGTTGCACTGTCCTGGAGAAAAGAAACTTTGATATACGTTTATTTGTTTATTCCAAGGAAATCTGCAATAGCAAAAATATACCGCGGACGCGACTCCACCGAGAGTGACTGCTATTCGATAAGCGCCCTCCGGTTGTCGGGCTAGTTGTACCCTCTATCCTAAACGAGTTAAACTTTAAGAGTGAATCAGCATCAGCTTTGTTGGCAATGACATTGACAACCGTCATTCTTAAAAAAATTAAAAACTTCTTTCTTTAAATAATTAGCCATAGTGTTAATACGGCCAGCAACGAAGGAGCTCGCCATCGTTATAGTACTTACAATTTTTATTACATTACGCAATCAAATTATTTGAACATAATAGAGGTAGAGTAAGAATGAAAAACCATAAAAGGAATCCCCAACACTACTTAGTACAGTTATACAATTTCATCGGCAATCCAAGGATTTGATTTACGAAGGTGGAATCTTATCTTCGATGAAATCCCGACTGCTCCAAGATAAAAGGAATAAATCACATGTCAGGCGACCGTCTTACGCCACAGGAATCCCAAATCTGCTCAGGATATAGTGATGTGATCAAAGTCAAATTTGCGACTCGAGTCATTCCACTCTTTATACAATTTAACAGTCTTTATTTAATTTAACTCTTTATATAATTTATAATGCCGTGTGGTCCCCGGCAGAGTAGAATAGGCCACAAGGCGACTAAGGCAAAGCTGCTGGCATGATCAATCATCAGCACCTAGAGAAGGAAAACTCTGCATTTATATCAAAACCCTCGCCAACCCGTCTGCCAAGCGTGGTGAGTATGGCAACTACCTCTCATGTGATTGAAGGGAGGCCCGTGCCCCAGCAGTGGGGACTTAAATGGGCTGATGATGATGATGATACAATTTAACAATAAACCTAGTTTTTTTTTATTCTTCGTGTATCTAAAAACCCACAAGATAAGTGGAAGTAAGCATGAACGTTCATATAAAATGGTTAAGGTACAATGCGTTAGTAGGTATGTATGTGCACGACGGAAATTATCAAATTAAGAAACGTGACAGTATTGTTCGTCCCACGGCCATGCCACATGGAGGTAAAGTACCTAACTTTAATGTTGTAGATGGAACAATTTATTGAAAGAAGACATTATTTTAATATCAAAAACAATCGAAACTGCATTCATAGATTGTTTTAGAAATTAAAATAATGTCTTCTTTCAGTAAAATGTTCCATCTACAATATTAAAGGTACTTTCCCTCCATGTGGCATGGCCGTGGGACGCCCTGTATAGGCATCTGCATTGTTTCAAGGAAATCCAATTTTGAATAACAAAATCTAAACAGATATGTACGTTTTTTCTATTTGAAAGCTCGCTCTCTGCCAAAGGAAATTTTTAGTGAAACCCCAGCCCGAGGCAATTTTCAAAGCTAATGAGGCTGTTTGCAAATTTTTCTCCAACATATTTTGCTTTTATATATCACTCATGTAAGTGTTCCATCACTATTAGGAAATACACCGAGTCTGTTACATAAAATTCTTAAAATGCAATATATCTTGTCTGTTAGTAGTAATGTGACGAATTAATAGAGAAAGGTGGTTCTTTTATTTTATTACTGAAGGTTCCAAATCGGTAATTATTAGAAATACAATTCGGAGATATTGGAAAGTATCCTATGCAATCAGATCAAAGTATATCTATTTTCATCATCATCATCATCAGCCCATTTAAGTCCCCACTGCTGGGGCACGGGCCTCCCTCAATCACATGAGGGGTAATTGCCATACTCACCACGCTTGGCAGACGGGTTGGCGAGGGTTTTGATATAAATGCAGAGTTTTCCTTCTCTGGGTGCTGATGATCATGCCAGCAGCTTTACCTTAGTCGCCTTTTACGACACCTCGGTAAGAGTGAGGGTGGCCTATTTTACTCTGCCGGGACCACACGGTGGGACCACATATCTATTTTAATACTTTTTTACTATGTTGTTTTGTACGGATGGCGTATGATTTGCATTTTGGAACCAACGAAATAAAGAATTGAATTGAGCAAATTATTGTATAACTGTTCTACCAGGTTTATTGAGTGTAAATATATGTACTAAGTATAAAATATATAAATATCCTTAAAACAAAGTTATTTAACAATGATAAGTGTATTATTATAGTGGTTCATTTGTCTGTGAGCTTGGATTTGCTTTTTTACCTTAAGTAGTACAACAGGTTTTTGATCATAATATTTGTAATAAATCATATGCGATTACGTTAAAATGAAGTTGAATTTAGTTCATGTTTCAAAGCCGATGACCCGCCTATTTGATAAAAATGCTAGTGTGTTTTTAGAAGGTCGAAACCGATAATATGCCAACATTTTCTGCGCGTACTATATTTGTAAAAATTCAAATACGCAGGTATACACTGACGAAGTAAACAAAACACACTTGAAAGCTTGAGTATCAGCTCCCATCGAACCGCACTCGAGTATAGCACTCCCGTGGGAACTTTCCCCATCAAAACACGTAATAAATTCGTCATAATGTAGAAGTATTTACAGGACACATGCAGTTTTTTTACAAATTGCTACCATAAATTGTAGAATTCTTTTGTTTATATCCAACTACATGTGAATCATGTTAAGCTACAAATAGGCTGAAGGAATTAAACTGATTTGTAAACCAAAGAAGTATGTTCCACCCGGAATCTTTTTTTTTCAAGGGCTGACTGTCTTTAAAATTTTGTTTTGGAAAAACCCAAGCCCACGTTTCTATAGCATAGCCAAGATACTATTTTCAATATTTTATATTAAAAAAGAAATGCAAGTTTCGAAATATTGATAAAAATTAAAACGGCCACAAACCTAACAACTTTAATTGAATTAAAATAATCGTATATAATAATTATTAGAGCTTTTGATGTTTCCAGTTTCAAGTGTTAGTCAATTCCCAAGGCTAAATCCTTTGAAGTCTAATCTTTAATAACTGTATCTAAATTCTAACAATAGTTAAATCGTTTGGCTTACACCAGACCATCATAAAATGATATTTGAATACACTTTAGACCAAACCATAAACCTTTTAATCTTCACGCGATATCACTCAACCACAGTTAATTTATTATATCAATTAAGAGATTCTTCACACTTATAACAATTATCTGCAACCTCCTAATTCTTATTACAACGCTGTAAAGTTGAAATTTAGGCGATAAATTAAGTTAGAATTAAGGTATTTGGGAACAAAGCACCCGGCGTCCTTTAGGCCATCCATTACGTTCGTTAGCTATCGTTAAATAATAAACCGAGGGAATAAATAAGTAGATTTATTAATCGCGTAATGATAAATAGTAATTAGTTAGGACGGTTTCTACCATTTCCGCGATACGGGTAATGGACAACATTTCATATTTTTAACATGTCCATATTGTTTTTTTATATGAAAATAGACATAAAATGAACAGACCCATATTTTTTCTTTTTTCAAAATTTGTCCATTTTCATGCATAAAATAATTATTGAAATTCTTTTTATTCTAAATAGACGTAAGCGCCAAATGACGTCATCGGACGGCTGAATACAGCGATATTCCTTTGCTTATCATTGTTTTAATAAAAAAAAGGTACTACTGTCAAAGGTAAATAATACTAGTGTCAACATTGTCAATGTCATTCATACATGCAACGTTGACAAGTTGTCTTTTTTTTTGACAGTTACATGTCATGGGTTTGGCATTACGTAAATTTAAAACTATAATGTGCTAAACAAAGAAATATTTTACATTCTGCCGTCCGATGACGTCATCTTACGTTTTTTAGTTTTTAATTTTTTTCTCAGTAAATAAGCAATATAAAAAAAATAATAAATATATATTCGAGCAGCGGAAAAGTAAACAAAGAATTGGTATTTTTTGTTTCAGAGCTTAGTAATTTTGAAATGTTGTCCATTAGTCAAACTATACATAAACGCAAACAATAATTATATAGGGACGAAATGACATGATCATAAATGAGGTGTATGTACTGATGTAACAACGCTTTCGTGCCATACAAAACTTGAATAGTCGTCACAATACTTACATATAATACAACCTGGAGAATTAATTCACTGAAGATAAGGTAAAAACCTTGATATAGGTTTACAAATAATAAACGCTATCAACAAGCAATGAATTTTCAGAGGATAAAAACGTGCGCCTTCTTAATGGGAGCACGCAGCAGGTTTGAATTCAAGCATGGAGGCCTCTGTATTTTTCAATCTATGTAAATTTCTCTTCTATTACCTCGGCGGTGAGGGAAAAAACGTGAGGAATGCAGGATTCCTTTGTTGTTTGTTTGGAATAGCTTCCCGAAACGTGTAACCATGATTCAGTTGCCTCGGCTTCGCTGTCTGCAAAAGTCAACCTACAGTCGCTTCATTGTAATTACAAGAGTCACCAATTCCTGGACCATCGTCCAAGCGCACCCTGGGCTCTAAAGCGATAGTTTCGGATGCGATTGGAAACAATGATCTGCCGACAATGCAACCGTAATCCGTTTGGTGTAGCGGGGTCCATCATAGGTTGCAAAGATCACATAGTTTAGATAGGTGTTAATTTTACTTGTTTGTCTCCCTAACCAACTTAAATAAAATATTTTCACCGAAGATACTACTAAACCACTAGTTAACAATTTAAACCGCTGTGAATTTCAAAATTAGTTTCTAACATTACTCGCATTAAAATAACCCTAAGATAATCTTAAGAAAACTCCTCAGCTTAGGTAGACCGAAACCAGGGAAGGAATCTATTTTAATTACTATAAATAAGACCGCTGAAGTTAATCCAAAAGGATTAGAAATAATCCCGCAGGAGACGTAGTAAGGAGTTGAATTAAAGGTATTTTTAGTACGCAGTGAAGTCACTGTAACAAAAATCTATTTGAAACTTGCTATAGATACAAACGATACAATTAAGTTTCTATTTATTTAAAAATAATACTGACACTATGACCCGTTTCCAATAAAAAGATCTATTTGTAAATTATAAATCAAAATAAACTTCAAATGAGTTATTCCTCTTGTATGAATACGAGTATTTGTGAGGCCTGTTGTAAGATTCATTCACCGAAAAAAATTCATTACCATACAGTTAGCCACATAAACCATTGCAAATTAAAATCCTTATTATGATTTTCACCGTCTGGCTTTTGAAGATTTCACTTTATTGCATCCGAATAAAGTCCATGATTTTCACGTAATGAAGTTGTTTTCGGAAGGAACCGCCAGTAGGCCAGGTCATTAGAGGGCCAAACACTCCGTCTCGATAAGATAAGGTTTCGGCCCTTTGTTCTTATCGGTCCGTCAAAATATTTTATGTCCCCACGATTATTCGGCCAAACAAAAACTTGGACTAAAGTGGAGGTAATTATTATGATTGTTTTATGGTGTGGGAAGAGTTTTTTATGCCGATGTTTCGGTGTGGCGGTATTAGCATTTTGTGACTTTCGATACGAGTGGTTGTGGTTTCCGTTCTTTATTTCAATTTACGATGTCTACGCACTTTTGTTTAATAATCTCTTTAATGGGTTCCTTTCCTGTCGGTGCGTTTTTATTTATCGCATGACTAACACATTTTTTTGAGTTAGACCCCCGGTGTGTTTCGAAATCAGGTATGAAACAGGTATAATACACACCTACAATACAATCCATACTCTAGCGTTGCGGCGGAACATAGCTTCCCTCAGCATTCTATACCGCATCTATCATGGGGAGTGCTCTGAGGAACTGTTTGATCTGTTCCCTGCCGTTGAATTCTTACATCGAACCACTCGCAAGCGATTGTCATTCCATCCTCATCATCTCGATGGATGGATTTCGCGGATGTTCATGGGCGGCGTTGATTACTTTCCATCAGGTGACTCGATTGCTCGTCTGTCCGCCTCTAGCATAAAAAAAATCCTCAACTTTGTCTAAGGATATTGCAAAAACTACCATTTTAACATTCTTAGTATAAATTTATACAACTCAAAAAGAATCCATTTCAATAACCTCGGGAAATCGTCTTATTCCTACGGGAAAATATCAAAGATTCCAGGTGGGCCACCTTGTTAAGGGGTAAGTTTAACTACACATTTTCTTAATAGAGGACAATGTGTCATTGTAATCGTGAAAAAAAATACGTAGTTTATGAGTTATATATATTTATACTCAGAATGTCATAGCGGCCATTTTTGGCATATCCCGAGAAAAAGTTGAGGTGTGTATTTAAAAAAACATCCAATTCACTGCTAAAATGTCGCTATTTTGATCGTGTTTGGATTCTATCGTGTTATCTTGTGCTAATCGTTACGCTATGGCTCTACATTTATGTGGCCCGAGGGAGTCATACTACACTTCGTTTACCAAAAGCGATTTTACTATAAAATTTTAAGAAAATTGACACTTTTTTTACTGAGGCACTGTATATTGGCTCTCCTCAGCCTAATGGTAAGCGAGAGAAGAGCCCAAGTTGCAATTAAAACGGAAGCGATGTCAAGGCATCATCTTCGTTGACACCGCCACCGCAATTTAAGAGCCGCGAACGCATCTTTGATGCCTCAAGTGTTGTAGATGTCCATGGGCGGTGGTAATCACTTATCATCAGGTGATCCGACTACTCGTTTGTCTGCCATAATGTAAAAAAAAATACAACTATTTGGACCGAAATCACTATCGACAACTTGGAACTATGTAACACACAGTTCAAAAGTGATTAATTTAGTGTTATTTTGGATTTTAGTGCATTTGAGTTGTCGCTTCTTATACTATTTAGGCCTTTGTATTTGTAACTTAAAAACTCAATTCGAACACTAACGTTATTATTTAGACTTGACACTGTGAAGTGTGATTACCTGCCCTCAGTTTTCATTTTAATGACCCCGGCTTAGTTCGGGGTGACAGCTGCTATTGTTTAAGCTCGTTGTAATCGCCCAAATTGTGGGCAATTTCGTTCTTATGTAATGTGCTTTTAATTTGAAGACACCTTTCGTGTTGATGACAGTGGGTTTTTGGAAGTTTTTTGAACATACTTTACCAAATAAATTTTATTGCTATCAAATCTTAATTTAATGTACTATTCACCTTATTGTATGGGCTGTAAGACCCTGGCGTTATTTTTTATCGCTTACATCCCGAAAACCTCATAATAGGTATCGTGAATAAAGTATTCAGCGTGTTAGATCAAAAAAATAAGCGCAAAAAAAAAACATACAAAATAGAATATCCAGCCGGCAATAATGTATGGAATTCTTAGCCCATTTTTTTCGGTTTTTTTGTTATCTAACATGCTAAATGGACTATATTCATGATACCTATTATGAAGTATGGTCGCAGGTGTATATAGGTGGCGGCAATCGCTTACCATCAGGTGATCCGTCTGCTCGTCTGCCACCTATCACATAAAAAAAAGCTTTCGGGATGTAAACGATAAAAAAATAACGGTGTAAAGCTTCACATCACTCTGTAACAGTCTTTGACGACCACAAATAAAGTGACGGAACCGACGGCTTAACATGCTTCCTTACCTATTTCTTAAGTACCTTTCTTTCAGACAGTTATTTTGAATTTTGTCTTCATCATCATCATCAGCCTATCGCAGTCCGCTGCTAGACGTAGGCCTCACCAATTTTTCGCCACTGTGATCTATCCATAGCTTATCGTATCCAGCTCTTGCCAGCCATCCTGCGCAGATCGTCCCCCCACCTACCTAAAATTTGAATTACCCTACCTAGAATTTTGTCTTATTGTGTCTGAACTCCTAACATACCTACAAAGATTAAAGTTCATACAGCTGTTACTACAGGCTCTTTATCTTCTAGTTTTCTCTTTACACTTCAACTCAAGTACCACTATTATTTTAACTACCGTATTTAGCAGTACGGGTCTGTAAACTCATTGAACCCAGGGCCAACAAGATGTGTAATTACACCTTAAACAAATCCTACCGATCCTTGTAACTACTAGCGTTCTGTGCGCTCTCTCTAGTTTAATTAGATAATTGTACCTACTAATGTATTGTATATGTACCTACTGTTGATCTTACACAAACACAACTATCCCATCGGAGGCTAACATGTTTCCTAAATGCACTATTGTAATAGTTTCCTATTAGAGCTAATTGTAATTTGCTTCCCTTTAAACTTGATTAAACTTAAACTGTAAGTAAATTTAGTTTAAGGAACAAAGAATTTTGTTTGGAGATTAATTATGTTTAAGTCCTTTATAGGTTAATTGAAAATAGGTAATTACTAAACAGTACACTTTAATTATTATTGCCGTGTGGTCCCCGGCAGAGAAGAATAGGCCACCGTCACTCTTACCGAGGTGTAGTAACGACTAAGGTAAAGCTGCTGGCATGATCATCAGCACACAGAGAAGGAAAATCTCTGCATTTATATCAAAACCCTCGCCAACCCGTCTGCCAAGCGTGGATGAGTATGGCAATTACCCCTCATGAGGGAGGCCCGTGCCCCAGCAGTGGGGACTTAAATGGGCTGACGATGATGATGATGACACTTTAATTGGTTATAAGTTTTGTGCTTTTACAATGTTTATTAATAGGTACCAGTTTCTTTTACCATTATTGCTTTACCCATTCTTTTATAATAATACGAAATATCATACATTGACCTGATTTCTACCTTCTTTACTAAGTAGTATAAGAACTCATGTTACAAATAGTTCCTTATTTGAAATAATTTAGAGAACAATATTTTAATTTATTGCTGAATTACGTGTCAATATGCTACAAAGCTACTGATATTAGAGAGCGATGGTAGCTCAATGGATACGAACGCGCCGTCCACGTAGGTGGTCGAGGTTCGAATCCGAGCATGCACCAATGGTTTTTTTTCAAATCTATGTGCGTATTTCTAACATTACCATCTGTTCGGCGGTGAGGGAAAACATCGTGAGGAAACCTGCACATTTCGGAAAAAGTTTCTAAAACGTGTAACCATGATTCAGTTGGTCTGGTTCCCCTGTTAAAGGGTTGCGAAGGTCAGACGGCAGTCCATTGTAATTACCAGACACCCCCCCCCCCTCCCCCCCTCCCCCATTTCAATAAGACTGTATTGCCTTTTTTGATGTGCCTTCGGTTGAGACAGATATTTCAAAATGAATATTTTTTATTTTTGATAATAATATAATAATAATTAATTTATTTCAGGCAACAAGATACATTAAAAAAAAAGTATTTTATCGGCCCATATAACAAATACCTTACAGTCTTACATACATACATAACAAAATAAAATTATTTTTTTTACAATATTTGTACGTACGGCGCGTAGAGTCAGCTGGTAACCGTCCTCGAAACTTTTGAAAGACGTCTTCCCTGAAGCCAGAAGTGCTTCTAAAGGTCGTCAGGGAGTGGATTGCCACTCTTACCACAAATGAGCTGAAGTTCACTTTGTGGCGAGAGTCCAGTTGCAGTTCTTTCGAACGTAATCTACGACTCCCTCGACCTTCGTAGACCAGGCATTGTAGGTGGTTCCTTTCTCATCGGTGCAGTGCCTCGGTAGTTGTGGCTGGCGGGCTTCTTCTTCTTCCCCACTTTTAATGAAGCCCTGATTATCATTTTAAAACAAAAAGTAAAAGGATACACCATAATTATGATCGAAGGATACTTTCTTTTACTTTTTAGCTAAATACGAATAGTCACTACAAAAAAAGAGAGATAAACCCAGAACGTGGTCTATATTTAGGTATATCTATTATAACTATCACAATCATTGCTTCCAGACCGGAATTGTTATATTAATGTAAGCAAGGGTGGGGGCGTCCCTTTATTATTTGAAGAGATTACAAGATGAGGTTATACGAAGACTCATAGGGGACCATTCTCTGATTCGCTTGCCTGTAACATGGAATCAAATTCAACATTGATCAAGACATCGAATAGTTTCCAAAACTATGCAAATCAATGTGCTTAGCAAATATGTTATTTTTATTTATAATCTTAATGAGTATTTGCCATCTTTTATCGAATGCGAATTCATCAAATTCAAATTATAATCATTATCTCTCTTCATCGTTTTCTTCATTTTCATGCCTTTACCGAGGCGATGACAAGGTCTTGCCTATCCTCGGCTTGTCGTAGGGTATTCGGCAAAGTGAGTCTAGTTACATCCCTTATTTGGTGTGACCAACGATGAACGGCCTCCTCGTCTTTTACCATTGACCTTTCTCACAATAACCAACTTGTCTAAGTTGTCCAGACTGTCTCCGGGCGATATTGCCAAAGTAAAAAAGCGCGCTGAAATGTTACCAACAACCAATCTTTGACCAATCTATGTATATCCGAAAATAATCTATGGTATTACGTTACCAATTTGTATTGTATGACAGTGTTATGTTATAACTATAGATTTATTCTCGGATGAAGATTCGTCGAATCTGGCCTACAATGGCGAACTACAATCACCAAGCATTCTAGATTTTAAAACTTATTTGTGTAATGAACTACAAATCCGTACAGTATTTTAAACAGACCTGATGAAGCACCTTTTGTCTAAAGCCACTGTTGCGGCAAAGGAAGATATTTCCACCAACAATAGACCGGTAATAGGCCAATTTTATTCCACAACCACGCACTTCCTCTCAAAATTATGCCTTTTATAAGAAGGCATAACCTCGTCACACTAATTATTTACGTCGAATCGGTAAAGATGTAACGATTGTCAAAAGCGGATGCCAAGCCCGCTTCCTCTACTCATCCATCTCATTCAAACTTCAAACGATGGAAAGAGACAACTCGTCCGTCCTATAATAGACAGGTGGCTAATTAAATTTCGATGCGACTCGCTTCAAAATAAAGCGAATCAATTTACCGCAGACATCGATTGTAAATTTCCCCTTAAACTGTGCTTTAATTAAAACCTTTGACTTGCTAAGCGAAATTATTAATCTGACCGAGGGGCGATGTCGAGGTTTTTTCTAACTGGCAACTGATTGCGTCTTCTTTGCTGACTCGGGAAAACCTTAAAACAGTAAATGCAACTTTCCTTATCTTTTTTTTATGACGGCTTCTTACGCTGTTTTTAGTCCGAGAGTCACTTGTTGGATGCGTTACAGATTTTTCACTTATGCATCACTTAAACTCTGATGCCGCACGCTATCGCATACCTCACGATACTGCATATTGCCGAACTGCATCGGCTACCACTGATACCTAAACATACATGGAAGTCTCCCCTCAGAATAATTCGAGTTGCTGAACCACGTACCAAGATAACCATTAACACCATCTTCCTCGGAGCGAAAGCTGGCTGACTGACTGATTTATCAACTCAGGCCTTAAACAAAAAGGGTTAGAAACTTGTAAGTTTGCAAAAGAATTCCTTTTATAGCGAAGCCCTAAGAAAGGATTTCCCCCTAAAGGGGTAAAATGGGGATTCAAAGTTAGTATGAAAAATAGTCTTTGTTCGGGCTCCACGCCATATTCCAAAAAGAAGAAAAAAATAGTTTTGACATTTCATGTCACTCTGCAAAATAAAGTTCCGAAATGAAGTTTAGTGGGACTAGTTCATGTATAGATATGACCACAGAGTGTTCAGTTAACTCAACCAACATTCTTACAGTGTAGTAATTTAAACTAGTTTATAAAACTAAATATATTTTATACATTTTTATTACGGCTGGTGGCAAATTGCATACATCTTTGTCAAGTTGGCGGGCTTTCTATGCATTTTTCATGAGACATTCAATTATAATTTACAAGCCATACGTCAAGATTCTAGAAAACTTAATTTTCAGCGCTGTTGCATGTGACGGTATTTTCACAAACAAGTTTTAATATAAAATTGCTTGAAATGTGTATTAGAAATGAAACTTTTATTTTAAAAGTGTTTTATGACCTGTAAATAACTGCTTCGATGTTATAAATTAGTTTCACGATGAAATTTAAAAATGATGGGGAAATTTTGAGCATGAAATTGAAATTAATAACAAACGGATACAGTTTTAACTAAAACTCATTTACACTTCTAAAATAGTTTTGATATTCCGCAAGGTGTTAACTAATAAAAGTATCCGCTTTTGCTCCTATTCTGCAATCGCTATGCTTCTTCTTCAAGCTTGGTGTTGAAAACACGGCTAGTGGCGCAAGGCAGTGGTAGAGTGGACACTGTGGGTTGGAAAACGCCCAAGGGGAATACCTAAAATGTGTTGGTGTGACTACATCAAAATGCTGGCAGGAACAAAGTGGATAGAGACCGCCCAAGATCGACAACAACGCTATGCAGTGTGTATATTGAAATACAGTAGAGGTTGAAAATGGCTAAAAAAAAGAAGATTCTTCTACTTACGCGTTGTTTCTCATTTATATGTCCTAAAGGTACCTATTTAGTATATTTAGATGACATGAAGTTGAGAGTCAGATGAAGAATTTTGACTAATTGTTGTGACCCAACGTGTTGCTAATCGTATAGCTAATAACATTTTTATTTATCAAATCATCTTCATCACAAAACAAATAGACATAAAACGCTGGCTGCCTACATCGCGTGCTAAACAGACTACGCACACATATACGCGCGTGTAGTCATCTCGACGTAGTTCGGCGTGAGACAGAAATAGACTATACGGAACGTGTGAGAGAGAGACACGAAATTTATCGTCGTCCTACCTAAATTTCCTATTTAAAGCGAAAAACAATTGATTTTCTTTTGTGTCTGCTGTTGGGGAGTGTCTTATTCATAAATGTTTGTTAAACCTTTTTAACTAAAACTAAATAAAGCAGTTTTCATTATTTTTCAAAAAAGTTGTAATGATTTTTTTATTTCAAACGTCAAAGCACCTCATATTTGGGTTTCACGGCCGCTTACCATCAAGCGGAGTGAGGTCATCCTGATTGGCCTTTCTATTATAAAAAAAACAACTACTGTTTGTGCGCAGGTCAATGAACTCTTCGATATCATAGTCAGCTAGAGCTAACCTTTTGTCTTCGCATGCGCACTCGCTTCCGCTTACGCTTCCCCTTTAGCCCCGTCCCGCTAATGCTTACGCGCTCCCCTCCGCTGCCCGCTGTGCTCAAAACCGACCTTAAGATATCCTCCGTGATAAGATGAAAGGACCCTCCTGCGAGCTGTCACACCCGTTAGCCACCCACTGGCACTTGTTAGTGTCAGGACTTCCTGCGTTTTCGATGACGTGGCTCTTTGCAGGCATCACAGCAATGGGCTAATGAGTGTCCACTTTATTTGGATGTGGGGGACTGTGGTGGCAAGGAGTTTATTTTTGGTACTGTTTTGTTTATTTTGCAAGAAAAATCTAATTGACCTGAGCAGATAACGATTGGAACATAAAAAAATAACTTTTTTTTACCTTTCTATTTAGTGACTTAAACGAAAAATTATACTTCAAATCGGTAATTCTAAGTAAGGTAACTATATAATTTTGATCAGTTTAGTAGAAAACCTACAAACCAACATTTTCTTTATTAACTGTATTTATTTATTACATCAAGTTGAATGTTTATTTGTGTAACGTATTTTTATTTATGTAAATGCTTCTTTAAGTCTTTTCAATTTATGCAATGGTCTTAAATCTTTGCATTATATGTTCGTTGGTTCGCTTTATACATTCTTATGTGTATTGGAAAATATCACTATGGTAAATATGTAAACAGATGCTGCCATACCGACAGCTAGTTTGTAATACATGTCACTGGATGGCGCCACTGCGCCAGCCAATTATAGCGCATGCTGTTTCTGATTCTTTCTCTTCTCCTGTTGCCATTTTGCGTGCCTGTTGTTCTTTTTATACAATAAATATTTTATACTTCATTTTTACGAGTTTACTATTCTACAACGGACCCTCTGGACCCTTTTCACACTATGTCCAGCAAAAAGTGTCACATATCTATTATAAGATTCCAGCATTACCATTAGCAACCATTCTAATCTACGAGTGACCCTTAAGGCATCTATTAATAACGTTCATTAAGGTACAACTAGTTAGATAAAACTCGCTTTATAATGTACAAAGGTATCATCAATAGTTAATATCCCTCTTCTAAGGACCTAAGCAGGAAGATTTCCTTTGATCTCATGACAAAAGGGATGATTCTGTGAGTTATTTCACTACTAGTAGTGTAGACTTACGTTGCTTGTTGTGTTTTAGGAGCTGTAGCGAAGCGATCTTTGGTTTTGCCAATGTATTCTTTACAAAAATTTAAATCAAGTTTCGAACTGCTTTTGGAATCTTAAATAACTTTAATATTAGGGGTTAAAGTATGAAATTGCTGTTATGGTTTATGGCGATTTTCTTAGAAGTTGTGTTGCAAAGTAACTATTAATGCTATTACTCCATAGTTAACTGTGCTTTAACTATCCTACCATCTATACGTTTTATAAAACTATCCTGCATATTCGTAAAGGTTGTCCTTTAGGAACATGTAAGATAAGTTAGCAGAAAAAATTTTTTTTAAGAAAGTTATGATTGATAAAAACGTCAATTCTGCGAAGTAAAAAAGGGTCATTGTCAAGTTTTTTGTACCAAATGTACAATAAAGTCTAAAATCAAAATAAAATTATAGGATGGTAACTTTTTGCTCATGAAAGGAGTTAGACATCTTATTGTGTCTAAGAAAAAGAAAACGGACAATTTTATTAACACCTATATCAAAAAAAAAAGGTAATGTATGAATATTATGATAAGCGTGTCTCACTCACTAAAATCACCAGATATGTTTTATAATTTGATTTTATACAAACAATTTATATAGGGATGTAAAATAATCTTGCTTTTATATAGTTGTTATTTGTGGAAAATTTGATGCGTTAGCTGAAATTCAAAGCTGATAATACAAAGTTCTAGGAGTAAGAAAATACTACTTCCTTTTTTTTATGATAAGTGGCAGACGAGCAGACGGATCACCTGATGGTAAGCGATTGCCGCCGCTCATGGACACCCGCGACACCAGTGGATTCACAAGTGGGCTGCCAACTTTAAACCCCCTATTCCCCCGGATTGGGCCTCCTGTACCCTCACTCACGCAGCGGAAGACAGCACAGTGCTGCATCACGCCTTCCTTAACCCAATACTCACTTTATTATCAAATACCTTCGGTTCCATATTTTTCTCTCTGTTGGTTTCTTGTACAAATAACGTAGTTTACGTTCTATCAAATTACTCCTATATTGTTTCACAACATAAGAATCATAGTGAGAGTTACTTCATAAGCGATAAGACCTCCGAGATTGCATTTACTTAAGATCAGTATGTATTAAGTTCTGAAACATTTTAGTGTAATAAAAAGTACCTCTCGATCTATCTCTACGCAAAATTTCGAAACCTACCTTGATTTCAGACAATCTATTATGTTTGATTAAGCCACTCGTTTGTTACTTGAGGTAGGTTAATAGGGCCCGTACGTGCTCAGGGATCAATATAGCATCAAAGTAAATGACAATGAATGGGCAGCCGAGAACTAACGAAGTGCGTGGTTCCGAGATTTACAGGCGGTCGACGCGGTGTTTTGTAACTGAATTGTAGAGATACGAGTATCTTGTGATTATTCATTGGTCAAATTTGGAATGTTTTCGACTAGTGCTCCAACAAAATTGTTTAGCGATAGAAACAAATTACGAATAGAGTCATTCAATACCCATAATATTTTATTGAACATTTTGACTAATAGTTAGTCTGTAAATGATAAGGGTTGGTAGCTCGTTAATGTATGTGTGAGTGAGAGTACCTGGCGCCCAATTCAGGGGAAAGGGGGGTTTAAAGGTTGGCAGCTCATTTGTGACTCCACTGGTGTCGCTGATGTCCATAGGCAGCGACAATCGCTTACCATTAGGTGATCTGTCTGCTCGTCTGCAACCAATCACATAAAAAAAGTCATATCTTCGTATCGTCAATGTTAGCGAAGAGTATATTTGAGCGGAATTCATATTGTGCACAAAAAAAAATGCATTTTATTATTTGCCAAACCTCTGTAAAAATTTACTCTTAACACAAACCTATTAGTAACAATTGATAAATATCTAATACAGTCCACCAAGTGAAACTATTGCCATTAATCAAAACAATAAAGTAAGTTTGTGATAACGACTGTAAATATAAGCGCTTATAAACGGTTTTATAACTCACAGGGTCGTAAATATTAAATCATTCCCCTACTTCATAGTTCCGTATAGAAATTTCAGCTAGGTAGACGTCTAGAGCCGACGACGTAAATGGCGCGTGCAAGGCAACTCTGAGCAATTTGGCACCAATTTCAACGGCTTAGTACTGTAAGACGGCTGTTCTACCGAAATATTATTTGGACAGTTATATTGACTGTTAGATAAGAATGGATATTTAATGCGCTTATGTTTTGGTTAGAGCAATTGTTGCGATGAACAATATTTTTATAACGGTTTTAGGAGATTAATGTAGCTGTATAGTTATTAGATTTTATCACGCCGTTTAATTTGCACCAAGCTTTTCGTCTAAAATTAGAGCAGTCATCATCATCATCATCAGTCCTGTATTTAGATCCCACTGCAGGGTATAGGCCTCCTACTGTGCTCGCCACTCGCAAGGGTCCTCTGTGCCAGCCTTATCCAGGTCTTACCCACCGCTCTGTCTATGTCGTCAACCCATCTGGTTAACGGGCGTCCTCTTTTTCGTTTCCCTTGCCATGGCCACCAGTGTGTTATGAATTGGCTCCATCTACCGATCTACCTCGACTCCATCTACCTCGACGAGCCAGGTGCCCTACCCACTGCCATTTGAGTAACATCACGCATTTCCCAATATCCACCAACGTATACAGAAATAAGAGCAGTCATACACTATGTCTTAAATACGAAGCTTGGCATTACATTCAAAAATATGTTTTTTTTTACAAAAGATCGAACAATGGCGACATCTCGTTATTGTAAATACATCCCAACGCGGACTCATTTTAGTTCAAAATCCATTGGAGTTAATAAGTACCTATTTAATTTTATTGAAGTTTATCAATACCTTATATTATTTTTTTTTTGTTTCATCTTCGAAAAGAATACCACTAATTACACCCTAATTAAAAATGCTCTCTAATAAGCCCCACTTCACCAATAACTCTATTATCAGAGACTGATGTTTGTACAACCTATTTTTTTACAATTCGTTTTACAATTTATTATAATTGGACAAGTCTTAATTATAATAGTGAGGAAATACCTAAAATCATTTTGTCATCAATACAATAAAGTGAACTAACTCTATACAAGTTTACTCCATACAACTGAAATTGAATATATTTATATTTTAAAATATATATATTTGATCTGCTCTCACATGAGGTCGCCCTGTGCTGTGAGAGGAGGCTCTTTCTAGAATAATATCATATTAATACCAGGAGTGTTTTCTGAATATTAAAGATGATACAATGATGTTAGGATGTAGGATTCGTGTTCGCTGTGATGGACGCGCTTCTTGCCTCCTTCCGATAAATTCTAGAGTGCCTCAAGGTTCCGTCCTGTCGCCGCCATTGTTTCTTCACATCCATGACATGTTATCAGTGGTAACATCCATTGCTATGCAGATGACAGCACTGTCCACGCACGCTATTTCGGAAAACCTGCGGCAAAGCAGACTGAAACCGAGGAAAAGAGAAATCTTCTTGTTACTAAGCTCGACGGGGTCCTGGACCGCATTTCCAAATGGGATGCCAGCAATTTTGTCGAGTTCAACGCTAAGAAAACACTGGTGTGTTTATGCTCTGCTAAGGTGTCTCCTTTCCTATCCTATTCCACTTCAGAGCACCCCCTTACCAATACAGGATAGTCTCCGCATTCTTGGCATTGATGTTTGTGGCAAGCTAAATCATCGGGACTATATCGAGAGCGTAATAAGAACTGCTTCCCGTAAACTCGGGATTCTGAACAGAGTGAGACGGTATTTTACTCCGGCGCAGCTTTGTCTCTTGTACAAGGCACAGGTTCGCCCGTGTGTGGAATATTGCTCCCATCTCTGGGATGGTTCTGCTAAGTACTTGCTAGAGGCTCTCGATAGGTTGCAGCGACGTGCTATTCGTATTGTTGGAGATTATGAGGTGACTAAGTCCCTTGAACCTCTTCAGTTACGTAGAGGCATTGCTAGTCTTAGTGTTCTCTACCGCCTCTATAATGGGGAATGCTCTGACGAGTTATTTCAACTTATCCCAACTTCCCCTTTCCACTTCCGAACAACATGTGCTGGACAGCGTGGCCATCCGCATACCAGACAATGGCGGCGCGCACCAAGAACGACAGCGACAACGAACGACAACGAGGAGCCAAACCTCTTGGTTTGGATCTTCTTTTCTGCCCCGAGCCATCAAGACATGGAATGCCCTCCCAGCTCATGTGTTTCCTCCTTCATACAATCCGGGGTCTTTTCGGCGGGGCTTGAAGTGGCATCTCAGCAAGCCATCAGGGTGAGGATGGCAGACTCAATGGGTACTTTGTTATTTGTTTTGTGCCGGTCAGCCTCATATTTTTTTAAATATTTTTTTTATTTGGATTTCATGGCCGCTTAACATCAGGCGGAGTGAGGTCGTCCGGATTGGCCTTTCTATAAAAACAAATGTTGGTATTTTTATTAATTATTTACCTTTGGTTACATTATTTATAATAAAGTGGATGTGTGTGAGGCTGAGTAGATGTGTATTGTGTATTGATGTGTGTTGTGTTTGTGTGATGTATGTCGTGTGTATGTGTAGGTTTATATAACTGTATATCTGAGTATATTGTGTGTTTAAATTTTATTTATTTATTTAAATATATAAAGTTTTCAGCTGACTAATTTAAACTTGTTATTTTATGAATTCGTTCTTCCGGGTTTTCTTATTGAAATTAGTCCAGCTAGTTTAATAACACAGTTCTAAATCTGTTAATGTTACATTGCAGGATACATTTCTTGTCAGAAAGTATTTTATTGTACAAGCGCGATGAAAAATAGCTGAAGTGTGGTTTTGCAAATGTTGAGCGAGCTCTCAGTGTTGAATTTAGTGACTCTCATTTTTAATAACGGAGTGTAAGGAGCTAATTTGGAACGGAATCGGCATAACACTAGCATAACATAAAGTTTTCGTATTGAGAATACTATACATATGTACATACATTTAACTACAGCTTGTCACATAACCATAACTATATCCACTAGGTAGCAAAGTTCACGGGACAAATCGTTCACAAATATTATCTTGGCAGCGCTCAATATTCGCCACTTCTAAGGCATTCCACAGTCAGCGGAAGCTTTGCCAAATCTCCTTAACTTGTTTTGCGAGCACGTAAGGATTCTATTCGCCAGAGCTTATTTGGGGAAAACAACCGAACTACGTTCCCGGGTTATTTTTCTAACTCTTAGGGGTATGAAATTAATCTCTTGCGATTGTGTGGGTATCGAATGCTTTGGTTTTTTCGGTCAATTCCCTCTGAAGTAAAAAGAAACAGATACGAGTATGTTATAACGTGATGGAATTTTTCAGTGTAAACTTGTCCTAATAGTTCTATTGATTTTCACTTATCATTTTGTTAACATATTAACGTCGCGTTAATTTCCGTTGTTATTAAGATCATGGTTTTTTTATGTGATAGGTAGCAGACGAGCTGACGGATCACCTGATGGTAAGCAATTGCCGCCGCCCATGGACACCCGTGATACCCTAACTCACGCAGCGAAACACAGCACAGTGCTGCTTCACGCTGGTTTTCTGTGAGCCGTGGTAGCACTCCGGTCGCGCCAGGCCCATTCATGCCGAAGCGTGGCTCTCCCACGGTAAATAATGGTAGGTAATAGTAATGTAAGCTTGCCTTTATTAATTCATAGATTTACGTACAATTTAGCATTTGTTGATAGAATATTTCGATAAGTTGTAAGCAAACACAATATAACGCAAATGAAATAATCCGTAAATATTTTTCTCTTACAAATATTAATCTCTCATTTATTTCGGATATTAAAACCAATCGTATGAGTAATTTATTCAGATCTCCTGTAGAGCAAATAAGATCAAATACTATATGACTATTGTAATCAATCAAAATTTTCAAATATATTACCAACACATCGTCTTTTGATTAAATACATATTATTATGAAAATCTCAAGTTAAGGATCTCCCTCGTAATATGTTAAGAAGAAACATTAAAGGAACCAAACAATAGTATTAGTTCCGGAATCGAACCTGCTATCATTGCATTTTAAACGGCTTAAAACATTGCGCTTAACGTCGTTGTTATTAATAAAAAAAAACTAAAGGAATGGGGTTTTCAATCTGTTAACTTTTGTATTTACACTTTTTTCCAAAAAACTAGCAATCGAAGTCAAAACATTCAAAGTAAAGAATTTACATTTAATTTCAAATCGCTATATTTAGGGATTCCGATTCGTTTGCTTAAAATAAATAGAAATGAATGTTTACGGCTAAATATTGGCAGGCAAATAATTTAAAAGAAACATTGGCTCAAACAAAAACGAATAGCCCGAGGCCAGACGCATTAAATATTGAAAATTTAGCGTCGCATGCAAGCGAGACGGCGCACTTGCAATATTCCTCTTGAACTTTGTAGACACCTTACTGTAGTGATGCAATCCAACTCACAATTAGCCACTCAAGTCATTGATTCTAAAGCTTCACTTTATACGCCAAACGAGGAACAATATTATGTATGACTTTTATAGGAGATGAAATTCTGGGAAATGAAATTCTATCAAGTAGGTGTATACCCTTTGCATTAGATACAAGCCGCGGCGCGTATTTTTAAAGATGAATTACAATATCTGATTCTAATTCAAATCATTTAAAGGATATTGTTTGTCATACGTTACATTATTCCGGTTGTATTCTCCGAAATGGAGATTCACGGACCATAGAGAGACATCGAGCGTGGCAGTGAGATCTCGTGCGTGTTAAGTACCTAACAGGTATATGCATAGTTCTACAACTATCTGAACTGTATATTTGCGGGTACAAATCGGGCGCAGTACGAAACCAAAAGTTCACCATAATAATAATTTTAGCCACAAGGGTAAATTAGAATCTGGCGCGTTCATAAAATACTTAAAGATCATTCATAAACACAAATCAGATGTATTTATGAATGATCTTTAAGTATCTTATGATTCTACTTTTTTAGATGTCATCCCCCTGCCTTGTTCCCAGGGTATCTGGGATGGACGAAGAACGAGTGTATCTGCATGTTCCTTTACCCACTTACATTCATATCCATCTCGACTCATTACACGGTCATACCAGGAAAGACGATTTCCCTCCAGTTTTCAGATGTCACTCGAGTCAGTCGATTAAAATTCGGTTCTCATTGCATCACTACCGTAGTTACAGTCTTAAGCTATTTATACTGGTTTCGACGTAGTTTTCTTGCTGCTGTATTAAGCTTGGTCCTTGGGGAAGGCTGCGGTGTTTGAAGATGTTATACTAAGGTTTTCGGCATGCATTGTACCTAGTGGTATCTAATATTACTTTGGTGATGAGATTTTGCACATCGCGGCTTTAAGGTGACGGGTAGGGCACAATAGCGATGCCAATCGATTTTAATTTTTAGCTACTAAACCGGATCTATTTTTAACAATTTCGGGGTTACAACCTCTCGGCAAACACTTATACTATTTATTAAATAACCATGCACAAATTGTTGGGTCCGTTTTTGTACGCGAAAAATTGATTCACGCCAAAAGTGGCCGCTTTTGGCGTGAATCAAATTTTCGCGTACGCGTTGGACCCAACATTAGTTCATGTAAATAGATCCGGTTTAGTAGCTAAAAATTAAAATCGATTGGCGTCGCTAGTGTGCGCTACCCGTCACCTTAACCAGCAAGCAGGTAAATAATAATATTTATCCGTGGTAAATTCAAATACATTCTTTACTTTGAATGTTTTTTACTTTGATTGCTATTTTTTCAGGTAATATGACCTATGTAGCCCTTAAAGGAGAACCAGACCAACTAGATTACAGTTACATGTTAAGAATCATTATCTCAAGTATTGTATGTATACATAATTTTCAGAAATTATCTGAGACGTCTGACATCTGGGCTGATGATGATGATGATCTGAGACGTGCAGGTTTCCTTTGAGTTGTATGTCCAGTCAAAATGCTATCAGAATATCATATCTATCAGGATATAATATCATGCTATCAGAATATATTATTTAATTAATTGGAAAAGCGATAATACACTTGATAAGATAGTAGTTATTTTTCTTTATCAATTATTAACAGTAGTAATGAATAAACAAATGGATCAGAGGAATGACCTCTAAATCTAGTCTTAAATTGCCCTAATAAGCAAAAGCACCTACTAGGCGATAAAGCTAAAGTGACTATCAGCACACCCCGGACCCCAATTCTGGGGATTTGGATATGAAAAAAACATGGCGGATATCACCTGAAAACGTATGATGACAAAATATCACGTCCCGAGAATTGGGCTCCTGATCTGAGGGTCAGGAAAGTTTTTTTTATGAGATAAGTGGCGGACGAGCGGACGGATCCCGCCGCCCACGGACACCTGCGACACCAGAGGACTTGTGACTCCTTTGCACTGCCGCCGATTAAAAAGGAGTATGTTCTTAATTAATTAATCAAACCCAGATACTAACCAAGTATTGTAAAATTAAGGCGTAATCTTGCTTGAATCATTTATATGACGAAGGTGTAGCATCTGCTACTAATTCCACTTTATAAAACCTTTACTTCTTTTAAGCACATTATAGAAGGTAATTGCTATAATTCGACATCTTAAGTCATATAACGATAAAAAGTGGCTTTTATTACTGGAAGCGGTGGTGTTTTTAACTTAATTAAGTGTGCGTCTTTAGGCTTTGACCTTCGACTTTTCTGGTTATTTTAATTTATGAGATAGGATTTCTGGGCTTTTGCTTAATTTCATGGCAGCAAAAGGACATAAATACATTGTTTACCTTCGGGACAGCAAAAGCTTTCAATTTTTTTCAATGAAACAAATGTTTTGATTTTTAAGTATGCAGTTTCTTTCTTTCATATAATCGTAGTACTGAAGATGTAGCCCAAGTATGTGTTGTACGTATAATAATAATATCCTCCAACTGATTACGGCTATGGCGACCAATCTAAACTATCAGCCACGTACGCAGGATATATTATAGTGCTCAAGTGAGTGCGCAAACACAAGTGCACTCTCTATTCCCCTACCCATATTCCGATGGGACACCAGCGTGACACGGCCGGAGAGGAATTGGGCGCAGGAGCAACAGCTTAACGTGATTTCCGAGGCACGGGGGTATATGACCGCCGACTTCCAGACTCCGAGCTGGCACTAAGAATTTCTTACCGAAAACTTAGTTACAATTTTTTTGGCTCAACAGGGGATCGAACCCGGGACCTCTTGCACAGCCGTCGCTTTAAATTGAGACCCACTAACCACCGTGCCACCGAGGCAGTCAAAGTTGTACGTATACGGGTATATTGTAACCACATACGCACGTTGTAACCACATATTTAAGAGTAAAGACTGAGGCCTAATAGACGCGATGAAGCCGCCTTTGTCCAAAGACCATGATGGACAGCATTACATATTGTACGATTGGCTGCCTTAACGTAATTAAATTAAACTTTTCTCTAAACATGTTCCTAATATACACAGTATATGTACATACATAGTACACATAAACGTTATTGTTAGAGCCAGAAAGATAATTATTTTATCTAATTAAGTTTAGAATATTATCATTAAGGAACACCAGTATTCCTAACAGCAAATTAGAATTTTAATGACAATCCATTAAACTTAATGACTTTAGAGTAATGACAGTTAAATGCCAATTATTTTAATTAAACGCTCAAACCCCATTTCATTAGCTATTGGCTGGTGAAACAAAGTGATAGCTCGTAAATGTTAGCTTTTCAGTTTAATAATACGAGTACGTCTGAGTTAGTGCTGCAGTAGTCGTAAAAAGATAAAATATTTTCTTAATTATATAGGGTGTATCAGTATATACTTTATTTGTATTTTTTTATACTTTTTTTTTTTTTATTTCTTCTTTACATTCTATAGTAATAAATAGAGTTAGAATCTTATGTGTTAGTTACCAAGTGTTCTACTCGTTGAAAACCACTTATGTCCGAAAGTTTTTTCTAAATTTTCACATTTTTTTTACCTTCCCCATACAAAATGACGTAACAGAACTGACTCCTAAACCAGCTTGGCAATGCCAACATCGTAAATGCTGATTTGGGTACCGGGACACTGCAATATCAAAGACTACGAAGTCGCTGACGTGCTAGCAAAGGCCGGGGCAGAGAGTCCACTACTCGGACCGAAACCAATAAGTGGCGTTCCAGCCTGCATGGTCGTTCCAGTTAAAAGAATGGGAGCATAAGCAAAGCACTGAATTTTGGTAAAGACTACCTCGACTAGAACAGTCCAAGGCGTTGATACAGGCGTTCGATCAAAAATGAGCTGAAGAAATAATAAAACTGAGTAGAGGACATGTTAGGGCACTCACTCGGATCCTCACGGGGCACTGCAAATTAAACAAGCACCTGCACAACTATGGGCCTTTCAGATACCAAAATTGGCAGGTTCTGTCGCGAGGACAAGGAAACGATTATCCACGTCCTCGGCGAGTGCATAGCGCTGCACCGCTGCAGAAGCCGGCACCTGGGAGCACACATAATCTCGGCAGACGAGATCAAAATGTCCCCCATCAGCTCCATTCTCGGGTTTGTCCTGGAACTGGAGCTACATGAGGTGCTGTAATAGGTTATGGGGCTGCCACAATAGATCATCTACTGGTCGCAGTGGCTATGAGACGCAAGGCTAACCCCATTTCTATCAAATTATAATAACAGAACTGACGGTTTTGTATTAAAAGTCGAAATTATTAATGTCATTTAAAAAAAAATACGAAAGTTGTTCTAAATAACGGGTGGAAATCGTGTTAAGACGGATGTAACTGTTCTGTGATACACCCTGTATGAAACAGGTAGGTAGGTGATTATGCCGTTCTTAGGAAATAAAGTTTAATAAAAATATGACTGTTGACGTCCTCCATAGTTACCTCCTTGACTTTTGTTTTTTTTAGAACAATGCATAGTTTGAATACTAACTTTCAATTATGCATTCTAAAGTTTTAAGAACCGAAAATGATTTTCAATATCCACATCGTTGTAGAAAAAACCACTATCCTTTTTATGAACAAAGACTTATTAGAATTGACGTCAAAGAACTCTGCGGTGAAACTAAAAGTTTAATAAAATAAAACCAGCTCCCGAGCGAACGAGTAAAATCTAGCTTTAGGTAACATTCACTATTGGTTTCATTTGTATACTTTCAAATGGATAAATCGACTTTGACCAGTTGATTCAGTCACTCTTTTAGTTTAGACGATAACTACGAAATGGCTACCAGTATTATTTATAAATGTCAAAAATCGTCTGGGTAATAAATTAAATTATATTATTTTATAAATTCCACCGCACATTGTATCTATTTATTAAACATCTTTCTGTCTACCCGAATCTTTTTATTGATTTTATATCAAGGGTGGAAAAACACTAGTTGTTATTTTTTTTAATCATCTTATTTGTATCTATATTTTTATATTATTTATAAAGAAGTAAATCATACAAACAGTGGCAACGCTTGCAGGTAATCTGAAACTCAAAACGCTTGACGTAATCGACACCTAATGATGGCGCTCATTTGGTGTAAAATGGAACTAACGTCCCGAATCTAAAGTGAGGACGGGTCTAAAAGAAATTATTTAACACTAATGGAAAACCTAAGTGTCCCGGTAAAAACGGCACCTTGAAGAAAAACTCAAATACGGACTGAACCGATTCGTAAAAAAACTTGATTGAAACAGTGAATGTTTGCCCACCAGATCTTCGAACCTTGTGTAGATGACATAAGGTTGAAAACCAATGAAATGCCTAAATGATCTAGTCATATACACACGCTTGTTTGCGTAGCCTTACGGAATTTCTAAATGCAGCCCTGTCCGTTTGCATTCGTTATTTGAAAACTTTTTGCTATTGTCAAACAAATGATAAATTGCTTTCCAGAACCAAATACAATTCTGCATCAATCAAAATCTAGTTCGCCATTAACAAAAACAATAGTTAAGGTAAAACAATTTCAAAGTCACACGTTGATTTTATTGGTACACTATATGTGGAACTCCCTTCTTTGTATTAGCGGCGTAGTAATTTACTGTTAAAAAAAACAGTGAGTAACTTTGTATACTAGCGTGCATAGGACAAAGCTTTAAGTTAATACATATGTAATGTGTTTGATCATATCCAAGACTGACGCTTCTAAGTGAAAATGAAGATTTTACATCAAGACTCAAAATGGCAGAGTTTATAATGAAAACATATTTGATTCACATCACTAAAGAATATAAACATTTTAACTTAAAAACAAATGTACTTTTGTAGTTGAAATTTTGAATATACAAAGCAGCATATCAAAATATTTTTTCAAAGAGCTTATCTCTCAGATCACTCTGCATTAACAAAATTAATTATACATACTTGCACAATCCTCAATACTTTACGATGTCAGAAATAACGGGTATAGTAAATTATTCACTGTGCCTAACTCTACAATTACTCACTTACTTACTCCGATGGCTCAGAAAGCCAAAATGAGTCTTTTCTTCCGATACGAGATGTCGCCATTTATGTCGGTCTTGTGCAGCCTGCCGCTAATCTCCTGGCTCCAAATTCTTACCAGGTCTGCGTTCACTAAGTACTATCCCGCCAGCGGTAGCGTGGACGCCCGACTGGCCGACGACCAGAAGGTTATCTGAGATATGCCTTCTTAGCTAACTCTACAATTAAACATCACATTTCAAACTGTCATTAGTTTTATTCCTTGCCCTTTAACTACTATAAAGAGACTTTGTATTTTAATAACGAAGTTATCTAACAGTACCTAGATCACCCTGGACGATAGCAACAGAACAATACAACTCCTGAATTACCCTCTATAATTACCGTTTGTATACAAACGGTGACTCGAACCCTGCGGCTATAGCAAATACCCGGAGTAAGTCCGCCTGCTTTGCCTTATCCGGTGTCCTAGATGAGCGCTTAGTCGCATTCTATGCGACTTGCTTTTTTGTGAAACTGGTTTTTTTTTATATTAATGCGGACAAACGAAACCTAATAGTAAGTGATCACCGCCGCTCATTTACATCTGCAACACTCTAGATATCACATACGTTTTAGCTCTTTTCTTGAGGTCGCCAGTATCTATTCGAGAATACTACCGACCGAGCGATGGCAGCTGGTTCCACAGTTTTACTGTGCGCGGTAGGATGAGAAAATTGATCCCAAAGCTCACATCATCATTATCGTAGTTTTGTCCTAATTGCTTCCCAAGCAAAATCTGAAGCTGATATGAGAAACTAACAGGTCTTTGCTTGTGCAATTGTCGTTTTTTCAATCAATAATGCATTAAAATGTACCTATATAATAACCACACTCTCACAATAACTAAAAAAATATTTTAGATGAATAATATATTATTTTTATTTAAGTAGGTACTCATTTGGAAGTTTTATAAAATAAAATACAGATCATATGGTTTCGTATTCCTAACGCAGAAAAAACATCTAGAAAGTGAGGTTTTTTATTATTGTTAGGCAGTATTGACCTTATCATCAGTAGCCTGAAACCCATGGAACTAGAAAACACTTTAAACGGAATGTGCCATTTTTGGAAAAAAATGTCACAGAGTGTGAAAGAAATCCAAGCTGGCCCTGACGCAGATTCTATACGGGTGCGGTAGAAAAAGAGCGTCGCTCAGCACGTCACCCCAACACAAACGGCTTCGCGCAGTTCTTCAAGTATGGCTTTCTATGAAAACGCACAATCTGTTTAGGGTGAATGTCTATGCTGAAACTAGCTTAAAAATTTATTCTACTTGTACCTTTGATCGAATGTATAATATGGAATCAGGCATGATAGTGCTAACTCAATATTTATCGTTATGATATTTTATTTAAAAAAAACAACCAATCACGCTCATTTATTTTTATAATTTATATGCACCGTATCGCATTGTCGCTTACTGAGGACATTGTTTAACCTTACGACAAATACTGGGAACTTCCATGGTGGTATACTGGCGCTGAATAAGTTATACCTAGTGGGTGTTAAATTACAAGAGCGGTTTGTTTTAGTAAGACGACCAGTTATTTGTTGCATATAGAAGTAAAGAGTGTACTAAGTGAATAAAATATGCAGATGTACAAACAGTACAGTTTGCTAAGGCTGTAGAGGAAGAAGTCAAATGAATTATTAAACAGCAAATTCATAGGTCTCTCTCGCAATAAAGTGTTTTATACTGAAATTATGTATAAGTGATAAAGACGCCTAAATTGTATCTCTGTATACTAGCTTAAAGGTTTTGTATGTTGTGCAATAAAGAGTATCTTTCTACCTATCTATCATGTAATATGTACGAGTAGTACGGTATTCTTCGCCGTGGGAGAGCCATGCTCGGTATAAATGGGTTAGCTCAACTGGAGTGATATAGCCTTACAGAAGAAAAACGTAGCACAGTAAACGACGCTAGATTACCGTCTTCGGTGCAAAAGGTGTTAAAAAGTTGGCAGCATACTTGTGACTCTACTGGAGCCCAATTCTCGTGCTCGTGATATTTTGAAAACATGGCGGATATCACCTGAAAACAGTACAAAAAAACTATGTTTTAGTGATATATGTCGTATAAAAATAAATGTCACGGGCACGAGAATTGGGCTCCTGGTGTTGCCTATAGGCGACGGCAGCCGCTTACCACCAGGTCCGTTTGCTCGTCTCCCACCGTAAAAACCTATTTATCGTATTGCGCTAAAATAAGACCGCTGTCCGAATAATGTGCACGCCACAACAAATTAATATGCATAAATTGTTTGTAGTTTTTAGTTGGCATTGCAGCTGCACTAAATGCTTTGACAGTCATCTTCAAAGCATTGTTTTGCATACAATTAATTCTTATGTGACGTTTTTATAGCTTTGCTTATGTGAATATAAAGCTAACTCGCTTTATAGTTAGTTAGGTTTATGCATTACGATGAAGCCATCAAGGTTTGACTGAGCGTTTTGCGATTAAAATATTTATGACTAACACTTTGATGTTGGCCGTAGTACTTGAAAACTATGAATTATTGCAGCTATTAGAAGTGGATGCAGCTTTGTAAGACGCTGCTATCGCTTAGGTGTAATTAAAAGCTATTAAGCTTAATAAATGCGCCAGACCTTTCATCTGTTCTAAAATCTGAAGTACAATTATTAATGTATGTATGATGAAATTACTAGTATCAATATTAGTATTAAAAATATAACTAAGAACTTACCGTTCTTTTGATTTGGCATGTGGATATGAATATGCAATAACGCAAGTCTAGCCCAACTGTCACTGTGATATCAATCAGCATAACAGCTTAAAAATAAGTAAATATTCATTACATTTAAAAATATTCACTTAAACACCCACTTTTACCCCCATAAATTAAACCTCGTTTCAATTTCGCTACATGCAAATAATACTTAGAAGCTTATAATAACAAACAGTACAAAAGAGTTACTTAAAATCTCTCACTTTACTTTTTTACCTTATAAAAACACTTCACAAAGTCTTCCAAACTCTCAAACACCTAGAAACCGCACCATGCACTTCCATAATTGAAGTAAGACCTCATTTCAATAGTATGCAATCAATACTTTTACGCTCACAATGTTCACTTGTCCAGTACCGCAAAACATACAAAAAAGAACAAAATTTGTCACTAAGAATACTTCTCAAAGTCTTCTTTCATACATTACAAATTGACATTTTAATTAATCCTATCTATAATTGAAATTAGATCGCGGTTACATTTCGCCGTATGCAATCAATACTTTTACGCTCACAATGCATCCGTAACTTACCGACGCGCAAAAGGTGTTCACTCGTTAGTCCAGTACCGCAAAACATCGAAAATAATCAAAATCTGTCACTAAAACACTTCTCAGTCTTTTCTTAAACACTTAAAAACCGCACTATGTACCTCCATAATTGAACTTAGATCGCGGTAACATTTTGCCGTATGCAATTAATACTTTTACGCTCACATTGCATCCGTAACTTACCGACGCACAAATGGTGTGCAATCGTCTGTCCAGTACCGCAAAACACAAAACAATCAAAATCTGTCACTAAAACACTTCTGTCTTTTTGTTAAAACTTAAAAACACTGACTATGTACCTTCATAATTGAAATTAGACCGCGGTTACATTTCGCCGTATGCAATCAATACTTTGACGCTCACAATGCGGTGGTTTACGGGCGCGGGAGATTTACGCGCACCGTCGCACTATTTACGCGAACCGCTTTTGATATTTACGATTACTCGCACGCATATTACGCGAGCATTATTGCGGCCGTGACCCCGCACTGCGGAGACTGAATGCCTAAGGCATTCTATATAAAGGCACAGGGTAGTTCTAAACAGAATATTGTTATCTGTTTGTCAATATAACATACGAGTGGACACGCGAGACGGGTCGAGTCGGCCGCATGCATAGTGAAAAACTAAAAAACAACAGTTGTAATAAAAACAAAAGTAGTGGTCCCGAGCTTCAAAGCTACTTTGATCGTCGCCAGAATGATGATATGATTTTGTTTCTAGCAGATATTCCCAAAATTCTTACCAATATTGTAATTTGAAGCGAATTATTGAAACTTTTCCTACTTTGTTTTCTAAATTAACGACTACGACGATTTGACGACCCGTTTGGAACAGTGGTAGTGAACGCTGCCTTTGGTTCAAGGGTTGCGGGTTCGATCCCCGCACAGTACAAACATTTGTGTGCATGAACATGTCTGTTTGTATTGGTCTGGGTGTTTCCTATGTATTATAAGGTATGTATTTACAAAAAAAAAAGTTTTATATGTATATATTTGTAATCCCACTGTTGATTCTGATATCCGTAACACAGGTGCTTGAGCTACCTATCTCGGAGTCAGATCAATGTATGTGATGTTGTGAAATATTTATTTATTTATAATGATATTGCAATTCATGGGTTTCAAAAATTGCATGTTATTACATAGTAAAGAATTGGAAGGCTCAGTAAATTATAATAATGTATAAAAAAACAAAATGCACAGCCCAGCATTTAGCAATTCTTCACACATTCCTTAACGATTATACCCCTAATGTATTTTTAATCAGTGCTCCCTACATTCCTTACCCGCAACTCAAGGAGGAAAAAGCGTAAACCCGACCACGGAAATACGTTACGTTTGACATTTCAGTCCCAGCAGTTAAAACAGTAATTACGAAAGAACCCATCTAACGTTTCCCTCGGGCGTTCTACTAAAACGTAATTTACGCCAGCCAAAATCCGAGGGTGACTACAAAAAACGGTCCTATCTACATGTCGCTTGCATTCGACGACGCGGCTCATTTCTGAGAAGACAAATTACAGAAACTGTGGCAGCCGGGCGCGGAAAAAATGCAGCAATTAACTACCCAGAATAACCAACTATTTCGGTAGACGATCATTTCGCTCGTTATTTTCGACTGTTTACGCTTTTTTGTCAACATAGTTCGTTCGGAACTTACAAATCGTCATAACATACTCCGACCGAAACATCAAAGTGTCCGTGTCCCATGAGCACGACATTTGTATTCGAAACTGCTTCATTCATTATCTTAGCTAGCATTATAAGTAGTGCGCATTCTACAATATAACAAATGATGTTGGCCAATATTAATGTGGTAGCTACAGATTAGCTCGAGGCGTGCGTTCGTTTAAACCCCTTGGAATTTATAACTCGAAACCGGTCGAAAAGTAAACCGTAAAAACGGGAGGCAGTTTGCGTTTGCAGTGCCAATAAAATAATAAAGTAATAAAAAATAAATCTGACTCCGCGGCGCGCGTACGGGCGCAGAAAGCTTTAAATTGCGTTTCCATTTCATCAATTAATGCATGAAAATTAATACTTGCTGTTTTGTAATTGATGTTGTATTATGAATTATAATTAAACGGCCCGTTTGTAACATAGCCGCTTGAGACGGTAACGCCGCTCAGATAGCTGTTGTCAATTAATTATGGAGGCAAAATGCAGCGTAACATAATCAGTTATTTATCACCGATGTGACAGAAAGAGTCGTTTGTCACAGGTTTCGCCCACGATGCAGCGTCTCGGACATTCGTCACAACAAATCCGAGCCACTCCACCATTTTGGACCTTAAACAGCCTTTACTAACGATAGTGAATTGCATGATTCCCATTCATTAGCTGATGTGATGACAGTCAAAGATTGCCAGCTTATCTGATTTCATCTTCTGGAAAGAGCTATTTTTAATCCGGCTAAATCCGGGTTATCGCGTCGCATCTTATAATCAAATAGCAAGTTTAATTTAAATGGGGACATGTATAAAAAATGCAATTAACAAATCGTTGGTTGATGAACGGCGATTGTTTTTTGGGGAAACGTTTCGGTCGTTCTTATAACTGGGTAATTGCCCCAGTGGTCTTGTTAAGCGAAAGTAAATAAAGGGTAGGAATGTAATGAACTCATTAAATTAACAACACAAACAGAGCTCCCGGCGGTGCAGGCGGTTAAATCAAAAAGGCCCGATCAATGCGGCTGTCTTGCCACGCAGAATGCAGCGTGCAGCTCCGACATACAATCAGACCGACCAAAGAGAAGAATTCAAACAACGGCTTTTTGAGCCCTCCACCATTCAAATTAGCTTAATGCGTTGAGTACAAAGCATTGCGATAAACGGTGGAAGGCGGGAAGCTCGCTTTTTCGAGTGATTGCCTCGAATTTTGAACGGAAACTTTTCAATTGCGAATTAAAAATGTTTCGTCGATTCCGGGTCAGCGTTTGACGTGCTCTTTCAGTGGGTTTTGCATGGGAAAAAATCTTACGACAGCCAAAGTCGGCTGGCGTTTTAACTCAGGATATTGACACTTGTAAGTTAAATGTTCATTGATAAACAGATCTCATAACAGTTTTAGGGGAATTGACAAATAAACTTATGATTCAGATGCAAAAAAATTGTGCAAGGGAAATATTACACTTTGAAAGAATATTTACACGTACATACTACTTACTTTTTATTAGTACACAGTGCTCTTTATGAAAGATTTTGTATTTACATTAAAATGAAACTGCTAACTTCAGTCAAGAGTTTGAAAATATATGTGAATTTTTATTAACTGTATCCTCTTTCATGGGAATAGTATCCTCATTGAAGCTGTTTGAAAGGTCTCGAGAAAAAAGAGTTGTCTCAACTGTTCCGGTGCAGACAGTCAGTGACAAATCTCGAAATAGACAACAGATGTAGGTGTCGTTGGCGATCGTGTGCACAACACACGCGCTCAACCGTTGACAGATTGGGCGTTTTAAATTTAGAACGCCCATCCCTTATTTTGGAGTTCTAAATGAATTATTGCTTGTCGATGTCTATCCTAATTTACGTTGGCTTTGATTTATTTTTGATTTGAGAACGGTTTCTATCAATTCCCCGGTTTTCAATTCTACGAACAGTTGTATTGTTAAAGTGACCTGTTTGTGGTGAGAGTGAAACAAGGCGACCTATTTGATCAACATCGCGTTTGTATTCAAACATTTCCTGGAAGATTCTGATTTAAAGAGAATAGGTTAACTTATAAACGTTTTCCCTCTTATTCCAAAACGTGGTTTAAAATAAATATTGGGATTAATACTGGGAATAACTAAAGAACTAGAATAAACATTATGACAAAACTAAGTTTAACGTTATTTAGTATATCAACTTTAATACTTAAGTTAAACCACCCGGACCCCTAGTTTAAAATGAAGACTAAAATAATAACCTCAAAATATCGATTCAGTAACCATGACAACCTATCCCTGTGACAGTTCATTCCGTTTTACATTAAAATAATTACATTAAATGTGAGAAAGTAGTTCATTTATTTTTTGGATTTAATCCCAAAATTATAAGCAATTCCTATGCATATTACTTGGAAACCTTACTTAGGTCAATATTTTAATTTATTGTTGCTTAAAAACAATTCTAAAATATTTTTACTTCAGACAACGAAATAAGGTTATGTAAAATGAAATGTCACTGAAAGATTCGATCAATTTTGACACTATCCTGCGGTAACTAAGTGGTCTATGGTTAGTCGAGGATTTGTAATAAAAAATTAAGAACTAACATTATTCCGTAATAATCATGAACTTGCTAGTTTATGATTGAAACCGGTATGAGAGCAGTTTTTTGTAATAAAAGGACCTTTTCTAGTTGATTATACTACGGCTACGGTTATTTACCTTTTTCACGTTTATGAAAATTTAAAGTTAGTATACTATCTTATATCTTTAGATTTATTAGTCCAGTATCTGCACAATACACCGTATATTAATTGGAAATGTTAAGATTAGTTTACCTCCTAAAATAACCTGATTTGTCATTTCCTGGATCATGATCCAAGCGTACCTTAGACTCCAAAGCCACGGTTTTAGATCCGGTTTTTATCTTTAAAAATATTAAATAATCTTATCCCTCTTTCTACTACGTCTTCCGTCATTAATTTTTTATCTCTCGCATCTAACGTTCATTAAAAATATTTCTTTTAAACTCATAATCAACTTCTCATGCATCAACTAATCACTATTCCTAAATTTATTTATGAAAATGGAACGTCCAGTCTAATTTTGTTCTATAAATTTTAACGTCAAACATATAGAGTTCAATATCACTCGTGATGATATCTTGTGGTGGCTGCTAGGCAGGCTGTATTTTATAAACTGCTCACTGTCTGTAACCAATAAACCACAAGCTGCAACAAAGGCATTTGAATGTTTCTCGTGGGCAGAGCGACAGCAGCGACGTACGCGCAACACTCGGCTGACACTGTTGTACACGTCGTAAATATCAATTCTATATTGAACATCAGAATGGCGTCACGAATAAAGTAAATGTGGATATTGATAACTTTGATAGTGTGAAGAAATTTCCGGAATGTATTTTAGTTACTTTGTATAGATTTACATAAGTATACATATTTACAGCATCCTATTACCAACATGTTGTAATTAAAAATTATGACTGTGATATTAATATAGAATGCAAAAGACAAAAAATTTGGTTGTAAAACAATTAATTTAAGAAAATTCTGAAATGTAGATTTATAAAAGCAAAATAATTTACTATGTATAAACATTGAAAATAAAGCTTTTTATATTAACAAAGTTTACGCCCTTAACATTACAATATTACACCCGATTATGAGGAAAATTAAAGAATACAAAAAGTTTTTTTTTAATTATAGTTAACTGGGTAAGTCCTTCTTGGTGCTTTACCCCAGATCCTGTCATTAAAATTAATAATGATTAATCATACAATTGGCTATGAAAGATCTTACTTAATAGATGATGTCTTTGTCCTGTATTTACTAAAACATTTCTGTGAAAAGAAAGTTCAAATAACACTACCTGCTTTGTTTGCAATTATAACTGTGCTTAATAGACGCCACGAAATGTCGTTTATCTAACTGAACCCAACAATACAATTCGCGGGTATTTCCAAAGCATGTCATTACAGGTACCACCTAGGCGATAATAGTGTTGTGACATGTGTAATAATCTGTACCATCCTTTTTTTACAGGAGCAAAAAGTCGACAATGTAACTAACAAGTTATTACAATAAAAAAGTTATTTATTCTTTATTGCACAGGTGGAAACCATTAGTGAAAATAATCGCATATTATAATCAACCATTGAAATTTCATTTTCGATGTATAATTGAGAGCTTATTTGTTTTTATACATAGAGCAGATTGTAGAATTAGCTATGAGTAAAAAAACGTTATAGTTTAAAGTGTTTTAATGTAAAAGAATGTAAGACTGCATCAGCGTCGTTGATCGATCATCGATCGATAGTTGTCCGTGTTGTGGTTCGGTATTGTATTAGAAACCGAAATTCGAACAAAAGACAAATCGAATCAAATTATAGTCAATAATTATTGAAAATGTTTTTTGGCATTTGTCTATTAAAATACTTTCCTAAAAAACTGTAGATTTTAAAGCTAAGTATCCTTGTTTCAAGTGAATGTAACTTTATGTTGAAAATTCTACTATTGATTTATTTATTTTTCACATCCCTAGGCAATAGTGCCGGCGTGTTTGGCACCCACGTCTACATTATACAGTCCGTGCTTTATGGCCGATCGCGCTTTGACTGTTTGAGGAAATAATTCATCATTGTCTAACCATTATATTGCTTAATTAAATAAATTACCTCCGGTTTTACTGAGAGGACTCCAGTTATTCAGACTTGTCAATGGGTACATAATTCATATTGACTTTAACGCGTTTTGATCAAGTTTCTTTGATTTATGTGTTGCAAAAATAGGGGTTAGTGATGTTGAGTTGATATAAATGCAGAGTTTTCCTTCTCTGGGTGCTGATGATCATGCCAGCAGCTTTACCTTAGTCGCCTTTTACGACACCTCGGTAAGAGTGAGGGTGGCCTATTCTACTCTGCCGGGGACCACACGGCGTCAACCCGTCTACCAAGCGTGGTGAGTATGGCAATTACCCCTCATGTGATTGAAGGAGGCCCGTGCCCCAGCAGTGGGGACTTAAATGGGCTGACGATGATGTTGAGTTGAGATTTTAGAATAAATTTGTAAATAAACATTGCACTATATGAAAATAATAAATATTAATTCTAGGACCAATTCATGAAAAATTTTGGGCATTCATCAATATGTTATTTAAGTAAAAAATTAAAAAAAACTTTAACTTAAGCAGTGAAAAATGTGATCCACCCTCCAATGCATCATCACCACTTATATCATCGGGTGCAATCGATCTAAATGTCTGACAATACAAACACAAAAGATTGAGATTCCGTTTCAAATACTCTAAAATTAGATTTAACATTTAGTAACGCAATTAACTGTACACTTTTATATCTTTTACAAAAAAAATCTGTCTGTAGATACTTGTGCTACAGATAGTCTTTTTATTTCACCGCTATAAAATTATATGGATTGTTGAAACATTTTCTAATAATGTTTCTGAGTTGATGTCTGAGCAGAAAGCAGGAGACGAGTCTGGTATTATTTTATTATCGTGAGAATAGTGCAGACACGCATCATCTATGACATCAAAACTCAATATCCGTCCGATACATTTGTTATAGATTTCACATTTCCTCCCCGGGTGAAGTGCTCTGCAACGCGATTTAGTCGGATTATATTTTGAAATATAACTCTTAAGTCGACTTTCCAATATTTGTAGTGGCATTAAACTTTATGAGTCTGTTAGTCTTGTATTTCATTAGTTATTGTTCGGATATTATTGTCTTCAGGCTCTTGCATTCATTTTATATACGCTTTATTTTTCTCCGAAGTTTATAACCTCAGCCATTTAAATATTTCGTTTGTTCACTGCGCTATTTCGTGTGGTTTTATGTATATTACTATTTTAGTGCATCAAAAATTCTATGCTATCAATCTTCTTAAGCCGCAATGCTTGCACCCAAATGAAAAAGTGCCATTTTGGGCATCTCGTCTAGCATAAATCGTGCTAGCTCAGACACACACTAAATTGTCTCCGTGAGAAAACTCAGTTTGATTAATGGTACAAAAGTACTTTGTAGCAACATGTCTTATTGTTTAGTTACGGGATTAAGTAAAATCTTCGCTTGTCTTCAAGACTATTTCATCCAACCATTTATCACTTTATGCGTGCTTTATTCAAGGTAACAAAATATCTAAGTTATATTAAAATATCTGCGTAATATTTGCCCTCGAGGAAAATTATGGTGAATGGAGATTTAATCTTGTCTATTGATTGAACTTTAATCGAATGCATTAAAATAATATAATATTTGTTTAGATCAATTTCATATTACTCTTAGATATTTCCTATGATAGCGCTTAGTCTGAGATTGTTACTAAACTTCTGAAGTAAGAGTTCGTATTCCAAACTACGCCGGGCACTAGAAATTCCTTCCGTATTTTTAAGAAACCTAAATTGTTAAACTAAAAAAGGCAATCACATCAAGATCGATTGTATCGCTAATACGATGCCCATTGCCGTAGATCCCTCCGTTGGGAGCGGTACAGTGGTACAGCATGAATGAAAATCCCAAGTCTGCTTCGGACTTAAGCGGAATAAGGGGGGCAGGTGATACTGTCGCCCATAAATCCTGCTCAGACGGTCGCGCGCCTCCGCAGAGGCACGCGGAACATCGTCTTATTGTGCTACCATTTGTTTTGCTCCACACTCGACGGGATGCGTTATTTTCGATTTGCGATCTCTTTATAGGGACAGCAGTGACACCCGGATTGCATGTGCGTTTTGATTTGAAGATATCAACGCTTCTGTAGGATGTTGATGGATTGGTTGTTATGCTGAGAAATTTCACGTTCCGTCAACTAATCGTTTATACCTACTTAACTTATAAAATATTTTCAAAATTTCTTACGTCTTCTATCAAGTTTTGGAATTTACGAGATCGACTCTAGTAACACCAATTTAACGCCCTTCTCTATTTCGATTAGTTATCAATATTCTTTCTTTCGTATGTTAGTGTCTCCTTTATATTTTTTTTTGTTTTGTATGTATAATGTTAACGCCCTGTTGGTCCAGTGGATTAAGTACCGGGCTAGCCGGGAATTCAGGGTTCGATTCCCGAGTCGAGCAAAAAGTATGTTTTGAATTTTTTGAACATATGTCGATTTTTCGAGCTATGTCTGTCCTAATGCGGATTGAGTATATGCAATCCGCATTAGGCAAGCGAAGTGATTAAGCCTGATCCCATCATAGTAGCGATAACTAGACTTGATTTCTATTGATGGAGGCCTTTGCCCTGCAATGGACCAGTTTATAGGCTGATACTTTACTTTATTGTTTTAGGATAATCTGTTGTGGTCTTTGCGGTCCTTTTTTCTTATATTTTGTGTTGTATAGTGCTAAATAAAGATTTTATATTCATTCATGGTATCTAAATGCGTAACATAGTTTACTAAAATTCATTTCCTCCATTTCATCCTCGACGAAAGCCAAAGATTCTTCAAGAGATGCTATTCACCCTGAGTTATGTTTAGTGTCCCAATACCGAATGCTAGTATCTAATGCAATTTAAATAGCACCGTATTATCCATTGTGCGCCGTGCTCTTCGCGTTGCGCTCATGTCTCAGAGGATTTGCTATTTTAGATTCGTGATCTCTTAATAGCTATTCCAATACCAGCTTCTGAATAAGATTGGCTGTGGAATCATTGACCAATGTAGAATCTTCTAGTGTTTAGCTTCTGTTTTCTGTGGCGCTAATAGTATTTAAGTACAGAATTTAATTGGTGCGGTATTGCAGATTTACTTCAGGGTGTTTTGTCTTTTATTCTGAAGTTATTTTAGTTGCTTAATAGTAGCGTAATAAATAAAGAAAATATTGTGATTAATTGGTATAAAAGGTGATGTAAACGTTCATTATATACTACTTTTTTTTTTAATTTATTATTCTACTAATAAATATTATAAACCCAATCAGATTTTTTCAAATAAACTTTAAGACTATTAATTTCTTAGTAAAATGAAAGTTCCTTACTCATATGTACATACACATTTTAGGTACTAGTACTAATGTAAATCTCTTTTTAATACATTTTTAGTAAACTGAATCCTACTTCTTATTACATTTAAACCTAAACCTATAATACGATTTTCAGTTTAACTAAAATGCTTTTTTTTTACTGTAGATAGGTAAGCGTTTGACAATATTTCACCTGATGGTAAGTGATAATATGGTCTAAGATGTAGCACGATTACATAAAAGATACCTATTCACTCGCGCTTTGAAAATTACTTACTTTTGAAATGCTTACTTGAATCCAAATGAATGTTAGAAGTTAGATTCCGTACTTTTAAAATGTTGAACTGCAACAGACTTCTGAAGTCTCTCACTTTAGCTTATCTCCTCGGTAACATTTATTACACATCAAGTACTCTTGAGCTTATTTTTAACCGTACGCAATACACTATTGGTACTAAAAGCTTCATAAATTATTTATGTTCCGTACAGTTATTTTGAACTAAAGGTAACTGTTAATAATTTTATGCACCGGTTCGCTTCCGCTCCATCAGCTTCTGTCCTCTAATTGTTTTAATTAGATAGTTAAGATTGGATATCTTGATTGGTGAAAACGGATGTGTAATTATGATATTTTAAGCGTTATTTTAATGTTCCTTAATTTGTTTTATGTTTTGCAATGAAATCAACCCGCAATATTATGATTAAGTTGCTTATTAATAAGAAATTAAGTTTTAATTGAGAAATTAAAAGATGATGTTATTAATCAACAGATTGTAAGAATTAAATAAATTTAAAGTTTAAGCGACTAATATTCAAAATATTTCGTTTTCACTTTCAACTCGTTCGACGCCTCTTGGCCGGTTTTTTACTTTTAAATCAGAGATAATTTATTAACAAATAAAAAAAGCTGAATTTTACATTAGGTTCCTATCTAAGCATGTCTAACATTAGCACACGTCATTATATTTATGTGTTTTATTATATTAGTGATAATTGCGTAGATAAATAAAACTGATTCTTAGCAATTTCTTTGAATAAGAATTTTCTTATTTGACTTTTCACATGGATCAAAGCAAAGCCTACATTCACTAGTATAGGTATCTTGATATTGTACTATCCTGATCTCAAATATCCTCCAAGATCAAGACTATTTAACCGCAACGGCTCATTTATAATTGTCATTGTAATGTCGTGGATTAAATTAAGGCGGCCATGAATGTAGTGCGTTGAACCCGGGACAATGGCGGTAATATTGCGGGACCTCGCGTCATACGCACAGAGGTACTACTAACTAGCCGCGCAGTGGGGTATGAAACAGGAACACCGAGAGTAGTACTTCTAGTAATACTTCTATTAGTATAAAATCTGTTTTCTATTTTTTAGTAGACTACCAGGCTGACAAGTGTCATGTGTGGTTCGTTTTTCTCGGGAGAATGATGGTAATAGTGCGGGACGCTGCGCTTGCGACTAACTAGCCGCGCAGTGGGGTATGAAATCGGGACACTGAGAGTAGTATTTCTAAATCACCAATTCTTATAAAATCTGAATTCTGTTTTTTATGAGACAGTCTGGCTGGCAAGAATATCATGTGACCATGAGTGTGGTGCGTTGATCTCGGAACAATGGCGGTAATAGCGCGGGACGTCAAACAGGACAGGGTAAGCGGTGTCACTGCGCTTGCGACTAACTAGCTGCGCAGTGGGTATGTAACAGGGACTTCGGGAGTAATGTTTCTAAATGACAATATTCTTATAAAATCTAAGTTCTGTTTCATTATGAGACTGCCTGGCTGGCAAGAACAGAGAAAATATAAAATTTAAAACAAATGTGTGAGTATTTTGTCTTATCAGAAAAATAAAACAATACGAGTTAATAATAAATAACAATACATGGTCATTCAAGCAAGGTCAAAGTGAAGTTGAATTCAACATCTCGCTCTTATTTTATAAATACTCATAACTTATAATACTGTTTTTTTTTATATTTTCATATATTTTTAAAAAAATATATATTAACTTACGTCGAAGATAATTTCATGATCACTTTACCACATCTTTGTATAGAAGTATAGGCCATACCTTAATGATGTAAACTTTAGATTTTGGCTTGAAAATTTTGATGTGAAATAAACGTGTAATCTCCTTCAGCCACTGGTCATATTACACGGCATATCAGAGAAAAAGTTAAGCGTTGAGATATCCACTATTGTCAACCTCCTTTTTTATAACCCTCTTAAAAAGAAGGAATACCATGAATCTCCCAATTAATAAAGTTTGTGTTGTCTAAATGTGTATGTTAGTGTTTGTTTTGTTTGTTTTAGGTGTTGTTTAAAATAATAACCCTAACTCAATTAATTAAAGAGAACCAGCTCATTAATCCAATTTCCAAAGGAACGTGTCTCTTTAATCGCTTGACATTGGCAGAGTTGTCTCATAAGAGCAACACCAAGCCATAAAAAAAATATATAATTTTTAAATATAAATTCTATTTTATAGCCAGCATTTGTTCTGTATTTGAAAAGAAACAATGTAATACACAAACACAAGCATTTTATACCAGAAGTGCACAAAAGAAACAGTAGCAACTTTTTTATTCCAAAAACACTAGAAGTCGCATTACTAGCTACGCGTTCATACAAAATAAAAAAACTGTAGCGGAGAAAAATCGAGGAGACCAAGTTATGCAATCTTAACCCGGTTTGTTGACTTTATAACAAAATAGCACCGGTCCAAGTTGACTTCCACTCCTCTAGAGATGGGACATGAAAACTGAAAAGTCGATTCATTTTGAATATAGGAAAAATCTTGCTTTTTTCATTCAAATCTCGCACGTGAACTAGAAAACTTTGAGCGATACAGCCACTGTTGGATAAAAGTAAGAGTAAGTCTAATAGCGAATTTAATTAATTAACAGTGGATTAAAAATTAGCCCGATTTTAGGTTCAGACTTTTTTTTTACATTATAGCGGACAAACGAGCAGACGGCACACCTGATGGAAAGTGATCACCGCCGCCCATGGACATCTGCAACACCTGAGGTATCACATATGCGTTGCGGGCTCTTAAGAAAGGACTTTGAAATAAAAAACACACACTTACGAACACAAGGTGAACGGGCAAAGGAAATCGTTTACCACCTAGGATATAAAATAAAAGAAATGTTTTATGTTACTTATTGTGAGTTGCAGAAAGCGTAACAAAAGTTGATACTCCATTAAATATGATGCAGTACTAGTCTGTTTTTTGACAAATGACAGGGTAGTATCATTACAATGGAGGATTGATTTAAATTGCCGATAAGTTTTATTTCTAATGAGAAAACAAATATTTTAATCGAATTTGTTCACATCTCTACAGTGAACCAAGCTGTCTCGTAACGTATAGGTGTAAGAAATACCTACAGCAACGATGTAAAATGTAAATTGATATCAAGATTAGGGTTCATGTCGCCTGACCAATAAACGTGCGATTATTTTCAAATTAAATTAATGTGGGAGAGTCATTCCGTCGTACATAAAAGTGCCATATACTTACTATAAAGCGGTTGGGACCAGTTTTATGATATAGCCTTAATGGTAACTCCAGGCTTGTCAGCATCTGTTCACTTGATGAGCATAATTTACCGATTAAAGCAGTACTTTATTGCTTATTATATTCATTCTATGCATAAATCATTCTATGGGAATGTGACATTTAATTTTCCCCTTATTCGTTTTTTGCTGACGGTTGCATTACCCTATGAACGTGGTTTAAATTACACATTAGTTGCTTAGAAATACTCCGATTGATCGAATCTCGGTACGTGCTATCTCTCTCTTTTGAGTCGGTCCCTCATGTCTGAGGATCGTGGTCAGCCTCATGGTTGCACCTGGAGCGGATGATCTGCCTCTACCGGTTTCTATCTAGCGCATCTCTTTCTCTCTCCATCTCGCAATTTGGAGGACGACGAGTCTTTTATATGATCGGTCCACCTTGTTGATGAATGACCGCGCGATTTTCTGCCTTCGGTGTACACGTTATAAATTCTTAATAAATATGTAAATAAAGTAAACAATGAAAATAATATTACTAAGTAACTTTTATTAATTTCATACAAAGTTTTATTGATATGTCACCTATTATGTTTTACTACATGTCCCGGCTTGTTTTGGGACAAATTCTGTGAATGTGATGTAATGAATGAATTACTTACAGCACTACGAAATTGGTAGGAGATTCTAGACCGCCGAGATTGTATGTACCAGTGACCATAGCATTAAGTTCTGTAAAATTTTGTGCAATAAAGAGTATCTATCTAAGTATGACGCGATGTCCGACTTGCAATAAATTGACCAAACAAATTAAATACACGTCGTAATTTTTTTAATCAGTGTTAATTGTGTGTTTTATTTTCAAAGTAGAAGAGTTCTATTCATAAATAAAACAAAGCGATTCAAACATGTTGTAGATAAAGGCTGTGAAAACACGCACACTGCGTCTGATGCATCGCTTCAAAGGCTTTGAATGCCAGCGCAGCCGCAAAAGCCACGTTAACACTCTTAACTTTATTTTATTAATGACTGAACAGTTTAAAGTGAACTAGAAACTCATTTACTGGCCATTACCTCGTGAACTAACTACTGTAAGCAGATTAAAATGCATGCCAAAAGTTTAAATTTATGCACCGGACGCGGTCTTCAATTAAACTTGTTATAATGAAACTCAGGAAAAACGGAGTAAATTGCTATGGAGGAGAGACGCAAATAATTCCCAAGTTTTGCAATTTATACTCATTTTAAAGTAAAGTTCGACGGCGCAGACGGTTTCGGTTCCGGAATCGATTATTTCGCTCCGAATATTTCGGGTGAGCAGCTTAATTGTCTTCCTTGTTGGCAATAAAATTTGGAGTGCCGATTTATTGGAATTTGATAGATTCATGACAAGACCAAAGATTCATGAATTCTGAAAAAATAGACATGCAAAAAAGTAGGACTCAAATCCTGGAATCTATTTATTGCATCTAAAGAGTTAATCTTCCAATGTTACGAATAATCAAAGTTTTGATTCTGCATAGAAAATATATAGATGGCGCTAGGTTACTATTACCCATTAGCGTTGCGGTTTTTGTAGGATTTACATCTTTAAAAATACTATAGATTTCTACTAACATCAACGTGCATAACAAAGTCCAATACGTATTCCGAATTCTTTATTTTCTTTAAGCAAATCTTTCCAATACCAAGATTGACTATCAATTTTTCAGAGCCCAGTGTGAGATTTCTTAGTACCCTAGAAGCCCATCCGCCGTCATTTCTCTGTCATATGTAACCCACCTTCCTCCAAGTTATTCCACTTCCTCCAAGTTATTGTGCCGACTGTATCGCAACTACTCTTTTGTACCACACTACCTTTTTTAAGTATGTGATATGTGGCAGACGAGTAGACGGATCACCTGATGGTAAATGATTGCCGCCGCCCATGGACAGCACTGACACCAATGGATTCGCAAGGAAAAGGGGCAGCCCCTTTTCCTCCGGATTGAACCTCCGGTACTCTCACTCATGCAGCGAAACAGCACAGCGCTGCTTCACGCACGTTTGTCCTTCGATAAAGCTGCTTCTTAACCATCTCGATAAAATGTTTGATTTTCCAAAATCAAATAGGTAATTGATACTCGCAAACATAGTAGTTTAAAACGTTTTGTCTGGAAAAATAAAAGAATAAATCGAAAGAATGAAATCGTTGGATTCGTGTTTTGTTTCCATTACTTAACTTTTCGTGGGATGTTTACCGTAAACCTTTTCAGTTGTTGTTGGCAAACTATTCAATGAACCAGTTTCTATTCCATAAACGACTGGACGTGGTCTCAATGCACCATTTAAATTCAAGAGCAGTTACAATAGAGCCAGCTAAAGAACCATAAGCTATCTATTGTTGTCTTTTATTACCGTTGTTTGACTTACAGAATCCAACAAAAAGTCTACGTTACTCTGTCAGTAGTGCAATCGCTTAAATAAATTTAACGGCACTAACTTTTATATTGACTTTGAAAATTTTCTTCTAACTACAGTAGTAAAGCTATTCAGAGCTCGCGTATTGAAGTTAAGCCCGCAAGCACTCTATTCAGACAGTGTTAATGAATTTCTTTCATTCGGTATTCACAAAGCAATGCTGGCATTTCGCTAAGACCTCAATCGAACAGGATTTCCACCGAAAAAAAAATGTCCACGGCATCAAATTGCGCGGAGTGAGTGCGAAGGTCCCGCGACCACTTTCTCATGCAAAAGTCGAACGGTTACTTTAATTCTTTGCTGGAGCACTTGTCGGTTTACGAGCGTAGAGCGATTTAATCCACTTAAAACGCAGAGCACAACTCGGCGCCGACAAAGCTCTCTGCCGCTCTCATTTAAAAATGGAAATAAACCCCCGGCCGTCTTTGACTCGACGCGCGACCGGTTGAATTCTAAGTGCGGTTCTTCATTGATGAACTTCCAATTCTGTTTTGATTTGACGAAATGTTGCGGCGTGTCAGCACTCCGCTTTACAACTCGACGTCAACTTCCCCGCCGTTTGTAGAGTAACTACTGGAAGCTGGAAATAGAATTTTGAAGGCCGCTCTGTATGGTAAGCGCTGCTGCTATCTTCGGTGACGACGCTTCGTAGATGATGCGGGCTTTTCCTTAAGGGGCAAGCGAACAACATATTTTCAAACAAACGTAATACCAAAAAAATATAGAGTTTGAGGATATCTCGAGTTTTCATTGCTGTTATTCGGATTATGGAAGTGTTTATCTATGTCTGTGTCAAAAAAAATATCTTATATTTTTTTCCCACTTAAAAATATATTTTATTACATTTCGTAAATTGTTCGATGTTTTCTGCCTATTTTTTATTTTTACATTATAAACGCTATCATTATGTAAAATTAACAGAGAGACAGCTTATATTGTCTAGTTACACAATGTTTTAAAGAAAATAAAAATAAAATCAAGTTTCATTCTTCATTTTCGGTATTTGCAAATGCACACATTGTTTCTACTCGAACGGAAGAGTCTCAAATTTCGGATCAAAGCATTGTGCGTACACCAAACGTTTTATGATAAGGCTCGTCTATTGCTTCATAGTTTACAAATTACTTGTTTGAAATGTAGCTGCAGCTTCAACTAAGATTAATAAGTACGTATTTATGCTTTCTCACAATTCAATCCTAGAAGAAAATACATCATTATTTATCATTAAATTTAGTTACAACTTTTTTACTACAAAACTTAAGGGGCAAAGACCGTAACTTCGATCGAAGTTGTAAGGTAACTTACTACTTAATAGGTTTATTAAAGCTTTATAACTGAGATGTTGTTAGCAGTTTAATCTGCTTATTAAAATGAACAAGGCAAAAGTTTGAAATTTAAACGAAAGTATTGCTAACTTTTTTAAATTCTGTCCTGGCATCGATATTTCATCCCGTTAAAAGAATTTTAGAGCTAGATTTTCTTATGTTAATGTAATCAAATTAAAAAGGTACTGTTTAAAGCAACAGCTAATTCATGAATACTAGTATGTATTTAATTTAACTAGCAAGAGTAGAAATGGAAGGTCGCCACTTTTCAACCGTTTCAACAAACTTAAACAGTTGAATTTAAGACAATCGAATTACAAAGTGAATGTGGAAATCCAATCTTGGTGATTGGCTTTTTATTAAGGTCTTCATTGGTGAAATCCTAATACTAATTTGACAGGATCTTTTTCAAGTCCCTGGCAAGGCCTAACTTTGAAACTGTTGTCTTCTAATGGTAAGTCCCTACCTACTCATTGGATTAAAATTACGAAAAATTTAATGAATAAGGAATTTTATATAGTACACTACATAATGGAGTATACTACACATTTATTTCAGGTTTTATTTTTCCATTACACAAGATTTTGACGATTGAATTTGTTTGCATAAAATTGGTAAAATGGGATAGCCACTAGACTAAATTAATCATCACAAAGCAGACAATCTTGATATTCACTGGTATTCGAAATTCACAGTAGCATAAGTAACTGACCATTTACCGATACCAGCCGTTAAATAACCAGCGACTTTTTCTAAAAACGTACATATATTTTAACGGTAAAGCGGATAAGGAAAGATGTTCTCGCGCCGACCGCGTTGTTTATCAACAGGGGAATTATACCACAGTATAAAAACACAGTAGCAAGAGCTTAAACGTTTGGTAGCAGAAACTTAAGATTACTGACTTAAAAGGTTTTGAGGTAAAGGTATTATCCAGAGTAAAGGTATTAACCAGTGGTAAACATGTTGACATTCATAAGTGTTCTGTATGGACCTAAATTGAATAAACAATTTTTATTTCATTTCATTTAATTTCATCGGAGAAAGGTAAAGTTATTTGACTGCCTCGGTGGCGCACCACTGCGTGGTGGTGGTGGTTAGTGGGTCGCACTTTAAACCGACGGCAGCGCAAGAGTTTGGTCCCCAGGTTAAATCTCCAGGTTTAGGGCCATCTATTCAAACCGTGCAGGTTTCTCACGATGTTTTGCCTCACCGGTGAGTTAATTATTAAGTTCACGAAACCTATATCAGGCACCACTCTAGGGGTCCATAGTAAAATGTATGCAAAAAATGTATTAGAACAATGTAACTCTGTGTGAGAGAGAATAAATAAAATACATATAAAAATAAAATAAAATAGTAGAAATACGCACATAGAATTGCATGCATCTGTTTCGAACCACGACCTCCTGTATGGAAAGGGGTGTTCTCACTTTGTGCTACCATCGCTCTGTCTTCCTACTAACTACTAAAAATTGGCAAAGGCCTAATAAAATATTTCTATGAAAAAGTCGCAAGCGGTATGACTTGTTGTGTTTGCACAAGATAATCCACTCTTCTATCGAGTCACCAGCAGCATAATTCTCGTGCTCATGAAATTTTGAAAACATGTCGTATGTCACATGAAATCCATACAAAAAAAAAACTTTGTTTTAGTGATATATGTCGGATGAAAATCAATGTGATATTTTTAAAACATGGCGGATATCACCTAAAAACCATACAAAAAAACTATGTTTTGGTGATATATGTCGTATGAAAATAAATGTCATTGGGCTCTTGGGGTCCTGATCTTCTCCATTCTATCAACACAAACACGCTATATCGAATCCGGTCACCTAATACCTTCACGTTTTAACTTAAAGGTACACCTTTAGGTGTACAAAAATAAAACATCCTTCTATAGCCCAATAACTCGCATGGGACCTACAACGAACTGAATCGCAGTAGCAAAAAAATTAGTAGTTTTCAATAATAGAGATGCTTCATCATATTTGTATTTTTAAATTCAACTCTCTTTAATCTTTAAGTCTTATTTGTAAAACATGTTGTGTACACCATTCGTTTTACCGTGTTTATAACACTAATATTTTAAAGCTTTTATTGCAGATAAATAAATCCATACAAATTCGTTAGTAACATTTTGGTGTTTAAAAACTATGTTAGTATATCCAATTATTATTATTGGGGACAGGAGTGTGTAAATCCTCCAGTGTCTCAATAATGGACCATCTACCCGGTCCGCTACAACAACGAGGAGGCTGCTGCCGCTGGCCCATGTCCGTCGCGCCATCGAGGTAGCCATTTTGCGCATAATCGTACGGAAGTCCGTACGCGCCTCCGCGAACATCTGCGACGCACTGCAGAAGCGAGGCAGCCGCAACAGCGCCCTGAATACTATATCTAATTATGAACATTTTACATGTATGACAGTAATCTGTTAGTGTACCTATAGCAAATAAATAGTCGCTAATTATGTGATGTCATACGTCGTTGTATGCGTCAAAAAATGCCTACTAATATCCCTACCTTAGCGTTGACCCTTGAGAGTAAATAATTTCAGCCACTGACCATATTACCACTGTGATTATACAGTCGCGTCCATGTCTTTGGTTTCCAAGTCTTAATGAAAGAGTTCGTTTACTCCGAGATTATTTTCCCTTTGTTTATTTTGTTACTCCAACCCCGCGGTTGGCTTATCTTTCCGCCTTTTGTATTAATTCTCATTTTGTACGGGCCACCGTCATTCCTTGCATTTAGCTGTTCTTTTGCCCCGAGAAAGTTGGTTTTCATTTATCTCGGTTAGGTTCCAGTATTAGGCTTCGTCGCTTTTCTAAATAGATATTCCCGCAACGTTTCATTTAAAACAATGTCGCTGTAAATTGGAATACTCAAAGTGGAGACTTTTGTTCAATTTAACGCAAATTTTATTGCAAGGCGTTCCGTTTATTAGGGTGTAAATATTTCTCATTGTTTTTTTATCAGTGCTATAAACAAAGGAATTTAGGTCGCTGTGAGAACTTCTTTGGCACTATAAACATTTTGCTTTGTAGAAAAAGTATGTAGGTGGAATAGTCTTATTACAATAAAATATATTTTTTTTATTTCTTATTTGTTTTATTATGTACCCTCTATATATCTAAAAAAGACAATGAAAATGATAAATGATAAAAGAATCATTTTCACTGTCCTTTTTAGGTATTTTTCTCTAACCAGCAAGAAACTCAGTACTTTTCAAATATAGTTGATGTTACAGTTTCAATTGGGAAGATGAAAAAAATACAATCATCAAATTAACAGACTACTATGAATAATAACTCAAATGACTAATCGATTAACATGACCAAGAGTCCTTATTATTTAAATAGTCTTGTACACTATAGTAACCTTTCTTCATTAGGCAGGTTTTAATATGTGACTTAAACTTATCCTTAGGTTAATGACATTTAGTGGTAGCTTATTGAATATCTTAATACTTAAGCCGCAAAATGAATTACCGATTTTATGAAGTCAGAGGACTGGGATGGCTAGTCTATGGGAATGCTCCAAGAAACTTATTGATCGGCAGCTGCGTTAATCCCTTATCATCAGTACCCCAGTGGTCTATTTGCATCTTATAATTTTTTTGGAAAAAACTAACACTGTTCTCGTTTGTTCACAGGATGGTGACAGAGGTTACTTAGAAGGCCTTGCATCAAGGTATGCCGACCTCTTCTCCACCCACTACGGCGACGTGCTAGATCACCTAGAAGAACTGAGGAGGCACGAATGGGAAGAGATGTCTCCCAGAATGAGGGTCCTTGGGGGCCCTGGTACACCACAAACTCCGCCTTCGGCCAGCCCAGGGTCGTTGGCACTGACGAACCTAACGACTTCTCATTCCCAGCCTATTTATGTGCCTGGAAAGTACTCGGTGGGTATCAGTTCTTTAGCTTGCTTGCAATTGAAGCTTAGAATTTGTGCTCTAGTTTTGAATTCAATGGAAAATGCTTACGGTTAATATTTACGCAATATAAATAAATAGGTACGGTTAAATTTCACGAAAGCAATGTGGCGGGCGGCCATCTTTGAATTTGCATAATAAATTATTACCGACAAACAAGTTGTCTTCTCAATTTATAATTAGGTATGGTAATAGCATGCAATATTATGTAACTATTTCATAGATTAATTTAAACGTGGTAATCATATTCCAATATGATGTAAGTCTACACAAAATACATATACCATATTCAAGTAAAAAGTACCATAAAGAAATAGAACTCGTTGCCGGTGCATGTGTTTTCCTCCGTCTTAGATGATGATTTTCTTAACACGAAACATGAAGCATCTTACTGGCCAATATGGCAGTGCCTTCGGAAATGAGACGATGCCTTGCTATTCCGACCTTTGCAACAACTCGGGCTCTCTTTTTGCTTACCACTAGGCTCAGACGAATTAATACTTACTAATATTAAAAACAGCACAGCTTAGATGCCGATGTTTGTGATGAGATGTAGTCATCATACTTATAGTATTCAGTATATTTCTTAAAGTAGGAGTAAAACAAATTGTGCAGTGAAGAATAATAATGTTAATTTATTTTATTTTATGCATGTATATTAACTACTAACTAAGTATCTAAGGAAGCTAACGAATAAAGTCAGTTCTTAAGTTATTTCATTTCCTACACATTAAACGCCCCGTTGGTCTAATGGTTTAAGTACCGGGCCGTAATCTCGGGGTCTTGGGTTCGATTCCCGGGTCGAGCGGAAAGTATATTTCGAATTTTTCGAACATAGCTCGGGTTTGTGATCACCAATCCGCATTTGGCAAGCGTGGTGATTAAGCCTTATTCCATCATAGTAACGATGACTTGATTTCTATTATGGAGGCCTTAGCCCTGCAGCGGGATAGTTTATAGGCTGATACTTTTTTTTTTATAAAATGATTAAGACTTCGATGTATTTGAACATAAATCAAAGATTAAAAAAAATGCACAACTTACACACTGAAATAAATTAAAATCCTCGTGTAGGCAGAGAAATATTATAGGCACACGGTGCTACTGCATCAATTCTGATCATTATGCAAATTAAAGTGGTTAGTTGCCAAACCACAATCATAGATAGCGTTTTTTTTTATTTTAATTCTATGACTTACATCACTTGTTCGACTCACTAGTTCCTTACGCATGAGAGCCCTCGTAATGGAATTACATTACTGAGCCAGTCCCGTCTTCCGAATTAAACAAAAACAATGGACTGAATGGAAGGACTACGTAGTGAATGGCCTATGTACGCGATGTGCGATTGCTTGATTTATCCTTAACATCGATTTAGCGCGATTACTAATTATATTAAACAGTTTCCTTATCAACAGCCGTCGAGTTGCCTGACGGATAAGGAAGAGGACGAGATCTACGGGTTCGGGTATGGCGTCTTCGGCAAGCAGATGTTGGCGCGGCAGCAACAACAGAAACAACTGTTGTTGGCGCAGCCTACGCAACCGTTGATGCACAACCAGCAGCATAATTATCAAAGGTAAGTTTTATGTTCTAAGTTTTCTAATTCTTTTTTTATGTGATAGGTGGCAGACGAGCAGACGGATCACCTGATGGTAAGCGATTGCCGCCACCCATGGATACTCGTGACACCAGTGAACTCACAAGTGCGCTGCTAACCTTTAAACCTACCTTTCCCCCGGATTGAGCCTCCGGTACCCGCAGCTCGCGCAGCGAAACACAGCACAATGATGCTTCACGCCGGTTTTCTATGAAGCCGTGGTATCACTCGGTCGAGCCGATTCATCCATGCCGAAGCGTGGCTCTCTAACACATTCTTGACAGGTATTGGTAGTGACATTTTCCTTACATTCTACTCCACTCCATAGCCTGTTAGTAACAAACACGTCATAACATCTGTGGTAACACAGACTTTTGGACTACTATAAGTGCATGGTCATAGCCGCCAATTTTTTACGAGACACGGCTTGATACGAGAACACAGCAAATTGACTATAAAGAAAAATAATTAATCTTTTATTGATCCTTTTAATAAAAAAGCCATGATGGGAATGAGTAACTACGTACTCATTCACATAATTATGACTTATTACTCACTAGGTATTGATTTTGAATGGATAAAAAGTCCAATAAGCTTCATCATCATCATCATCTGCCTATCGCAGTCCACTGCTGGACGTAGGCCTCTCCAATTGTTCGCCACTGTGATCTATCCATGGCTTCTCGCATCCAGCTCTTGCCAGCCATCCTGCGCAGATCGTCCCCCCACCTAGCCAGAGGGCGCCCTACATTACGTTTGCCAAGACGCGGTCTCCACTCTAGAACTCGTTTACCCCATTGGTTGTCGGTTCGGCGGCTAATATGGCCAGCCCACTGCCACTTAAGCTTGCTAATTCGGTGAGCAATGTCGATGACTTTGGTTCTCTGCCGGATCACCTATAATATAATCAATAAGCTTAGTAAAGATTAATTAGGTATTTGTTTGTAATAAAAACACAATGACATACGCCGCCTTTATATGTAGTAATACGTGTCATGTAAATAATATCAAGTAATTACCTTCTCGCTAACGATATTTTTCATTGTCATACCTTGATGAATTAATTAGCGAGTAAAGATGTTTTCCCATTTCTAATGACAGACGATACCAGGTGCTAAAATTAAACTTCGATAAGGAGATTAACATAAGTTTTAATTTGTTTCCCAAGAAGCTCCATTAAGCATCTTACATCTGACGGCTCACTCATAAATTTTCTAAAGGCTTAAACCTTTTGATCGGGTCTTTAAAAATATTAAGTGAATATTTACAGGTCGTTTATGATCGTTAAATTTTTGTACGTGGATGTGAAAGAATTTTGTCTTTTTGTTTATTTGGAGATTAATATTTTTCTTTATCATTTGATGTTTTGGGAGTGTTCATTCCCTACTGGTCACTGCAACCATATTTGATTTATTATGACATTATTAAGATTATGCAATAAAACTATTGTTAGCTTATACGGTGTTTTAAAGCAGTTTTGACTTTTGAAACAAAAAAAACTCACAATATTTTCGAATGAAATAATAAAAACTGCTTTATAACGCTCTGTGGCTTAAGTACTGGGTCGTGATCTTAGGGTCCTGGGTTCAATTTTTCGAACATTGCAAGCGTGGTGATTAAGCCTAATCCCATCATAGTAGCGATAACTAGATTTCTATGATGGAGACCTTTGCCCTGGCGTACCATGCATAAATCCCCTAAGTATTTATTTTGAAAAAGAATATCTCTACAAAAGTAGTCTTAGTTCACGGCGAGGTCGCGGACGCAGAAGCGGTGGCGGGTGCGAGCACACGTGGCTTTTTACGGAAACACTTGCATATAACGTCTTATATACGCCCAGTACAAACATTTGTGTGCATGAACATGTCTGTTTGTATTGGTCTGGGTGTTTCCTATGTATTAGATATATGTATTTACAAAAGAAAAGTATATTATATGTATATATTTGTAATCCCACTGCTGATTCTGATATCCGTGACACAGGTGCTTGAGCTACCTATCTCGGAGTCAGATCAATGTATGTGATGTTGTAAAATATTTATTTATTTTATTTTATTTTCATTTGACATTTCGCGACCACGCCCACTAGTCAACATGAATGCCTCAAGGAAAAAGTAACTGGGCGAAATACTAAATTTTTTTTTGTACTTTTCTAACTAAACATCGGCATTAAATTTAGAGAGTAAATTATTTATGTGGTACTGTCGTTCCACTATATGTTCAACTTTATACTACAAACTTGTTACCATGTGATCATAAACGTCCTAGTTTAACAGAAACGCTAACCCTTTTAATTGGACATCGTGTCGGAACTAGCGTTTCTGAGTGAAATAATTCTCACAATGTTGCCAATTCCCAGAAACGTGCCCCGTCGGACATATCCATCAGTTAGCTAATTTGAATTTATTTTACGGCGTACTCTGTGTAATGCCGACTTAGAGTTGACTCGACATTCTTGTGACACAGTGTCGGAAAATGTCGAGAGAGCAGATTTCTATTATGAAGACTTATTGCGATGAACAGTTCTTGTGTCAATTTTACATTTACAAAAGAAATACAATTTATATTTTTATACCAACGTCGGAGAGAACTATTTTTTTTATGTGAATGAAACTTTATGCAGATTAATTGGATGATCGCAGTGGCAATGTGGCTTTCTCATCAAGATGAGAAAACCGGGAAAAAAATAAACCTAATAATATGAAAACAATAGAAAATACAATAACAACGTCTACAATACGTCTGATATGTCTGCTCGTCTGCCCCCTATATCATAAAAACAAAAAAAACAAATAGTATAAATATGACTTGTCCGGCTTCCTTTTATATTTAATTTTTTCCATCATTTTATGATAAATATTCTTTAGCTATTAATTAATTTACTACTTATTTGTATCTATGCGGGCGTTGACCTCTTACATGCTACATGAAAAGATCTCGTTTCCTGGCTTTACTCATCTAGTTGCTAATTGTTTGATACGATATATACGAATACGATAACTTGACTCTTAGTTTTGCTAATTAATTGCCTTTAAAAACACTTTAAACATAAATGAACCTGCTTTATCGCACTTATGATATATTTTGCCATCCTCTTCTCTAGATATAAGAATCGTTAACTAAAACTTACATTTCTCATTGGTTTTTCCAGAATACTGTTCGAACTATTTCTTACACAGACGATTTCATTAAACTCTGTCAGCCCTTTAGAAGAATCGACGACCAAAGTAAAAAACAAAAGGACAAACACAATCTCGTCAACCCATAGAATAGGGATGCGAATTCAATTTTACACTCAAGTAGTCGAGTCATTTATGTTAGTTCTTGCATTGAGTACATTTATCTAAGAAATTCCAAAAAATACAATTGGTTACGTGATGGTGTATACAACTACTGGTGTAAACTATACTCTCTAATTAACAAATCATATTGTATCAAGTTGTTGTATCATTGCTGAAAAGGAGATTGCAAACCACTGCATTACTATTGTATTATTGCATACTTTAATATCTGAAATAAATAATATTGTATTATGTAGTCACCCATTTCATCATCATCAGCAACATAGGTCTCCCCTAATGCACGCCACTGCTCCCGATTTTCGGCCACTCTCATCCAGCCCACACCAGCCAGCCTTCGAATGTCATCATCCCATCTTGTCGCAGGGCATCCTACACTACGCTTACCGAGTTGCGGTCTCCACTCAAGGACTTTACGGCTCCAACGGCTGTCAGTTCTGCGGCTAATATGACCAGCCCACTGCCACTTCAGTTTGCTAATTCGGTGGGGTATGTCGGTGACTCTGGTTCTCTGTCGGATTACATCATTTCTGATGCGGTCCTTCAGAGATACTCCGAGCATAGCCCTTTCCATAGCTCTTCGAGCGACTTTGAACCGGTGGACTAGTCCAGCCGTGAGTGTCCACGTCTCGGCACCGTAAGTCATGCCTGGAAGGACGCACTGGTCGAAGACTTTCCACTTAAGACTTTGAGGGATGGGTAACGAGAAGACTTGACGAAGTATAACAAACGCTGCCCAGCCTAGCTGATTTCTTCTATTGGCTTCTATCTCGAAGTTGTTTCTGCCTAATTGGAGCGTTTGTCCTAGATAGACATATTCTTGAACAACCTTTCACTCATTTAAATAGCTTCAACCGTCAAGGTTGATCTACGTGATTTGCATCCAATTAACATCAGCCTTCGTTGTCAAATCGTCGGTATATCATAACATAGTAGAAGTACACTACTTTTTACTTCACACTTTATCACTTTACATGGCGACTAGTGTAGACTCTAGTATATATTGGCTTCTTCGCGCATCAGTACGTAAAGCTAGAGACATGACGTCTGCTCCTGCCATTTTCAATTCGTATAAAACATATGCCGATCTCACTCGAGTGAACTTAAGTTGCACCACTACCTTTGCCTCTTAGAACTATTTGCTACCCGGCGTCCGCTGTCGCCGATCGAATGTCTGATTTCAATTTAGATTACCCGTTAAACATGCAAGGCAAAAGCTTATCTTACAAGTACACCTGTTAAAGTCCAAATAATTTATGGATACGCCCCATGCTATTCGCGCTGTCGTTAACGTAACGAATCTAACCGCGAATTTCCTTATTTGAAACGAGATTATGTCGTGTCGGGCCTTCCTTGAGGGAAAATGTTATGGCCGGTCGTAATGATGCTTTAAATTTTGGTGGGTCTGTTTTCACAATAGAAAAAACTTTGAAAAGTAAGCGAATAAACAGCTTTTACGACTGAGTTAGCAAAAACTGTAAGGAGCAGATTTAAAGATAAGACAATCTTTTTTTGACGAATCTCTAATCGAAACAGATTGGACTACAAGTTCTCAGTTGAATCTTAAGGTGACGGGTAGTGCATACTAGCGACGCCAATCGATTTTAATTTTTAGCCACTAAACCGTTTCTATTTTAAACAATCTCGGCAAACACTTATACTATTTATTAGATAACCATGCATAATTGTTGAGTCCGTTTTTGTACGCGAAAATTTATTAGCGCCAAAAGCGGCCACTTTTAGTTTGAATCAACGCGTTACAAAAAGCACACAACAACAGACCCAACAATGGACAACATTTCATATTTTTGACATGTCCATATTGTTTTTTTATATGAAAATAGACATAAAATGAACAGACCCATATTTTTTCCTTTTTCAAAATTTGGCCATTTTCATACATAAAATAATTATTGAAATTCTTTATATTCTAAATAGACGTAAGCGCCAAATGACGTCATCGGATGGCTGAATACAGTGATATTCCTTTGCTTGTCATTGTTTTAATAAAAAAAAGGTACTACTGTCAAAGGTAAATAATACTAGTGTCAACAATGTCAACGTCATTCATACATTCAACGTTGACAAGTTGTCATTTTTTTTTACAGTTATATGTCATGGGTTTGGCATTTCGTAAATTTAAAACTATAATGTGCTAAGCAAAGAAATATTTTACATTCTGCCGTCCGATGACGTCATCTTACGTTTTTTAGTTTTTAATTTTTTTCTCAGTAAATAAGCAATATAAAAAAATAATAAATATATATTCGAGCAGCGGAAAAGTAAACAAAGAATTGGTATTTTTTGTTTCAGAGCTTAGCAATTTTGAAATGTTGTCCATTGTGTATGGTTATATAATAAATAGTATAAGTGTTTTCCGAGAGGTTGTAACCCCGAAATTGTTTAAAAAAGATCCGGTTTAGCAGCTTAAATTAAAATCGATTGATGTCGCTAATGTGCCCTACCCGTCACCTTAAAACAATTTCAAGTTAAGAAAATTAAGTGTGGACTTCATAGTAAACAGGACCCGCACACTAGTGCTTATTTACATATTAAGCTGCCAACTAAGTTTGCAGATCTCATTGCATTAAATACTCTTTCTAGCAGTTCACATGCAGGTGTAATGATAGGCTCATTAATTGAACGAAGGTTACAAAGTTGCCTTCAGATCTGCGTACCAGTACATGGTACAACTTTGCATGAGAGAATTTATTGATCACGCTTACCAAGTTGTAAGTTTATGTTAACTAACTTAGAACTTACGGCCTCTTATTTATAAATCGATTGAATCACAGAGATATAGCATTTTGTTATTTCATCAATAAATGCCTATGACCTTAGTTCTAAGATTTAATCGTCCCATAAATAAAACAATGTCTTCACACGTTTTAGTGTCTTTCGTGGTCACACGTTATCAATCTTTTGGCTCCAATTCCGCTTCGTTTTATTCCCCTGTTCAATGTTAAGGTTGCCCATTAACTTACACCACAGCTCGTTATTATTCAAACATTTTGACCAATCACTAGCCATTATTCAGTTCTTACTTGTACAGTTTCGACTAGAAAATATCTATCTATAAGTCCTTTTTTTGTAAGCACATCGACCTAAAATAAAAATTCACAAAATCCTCGTTACTAAAATTAAAATTTAGAGTGAGATTTCTAAATTGACAATCGTCGATTTCAATTTGATTCTGAGACTGTTGATAGTCCTACCTCAAACTAATTTCGATCGAATAAGTCAAAAAAGGCCGTGTGGTCCCCGGCATGGCCGTGTGGTCCCCGGCAGAGTAGAATAGGCTACCCTCACTCTTACCGAGGTGTCGTAAAAGGCGACTAAGGTAAAGCTGCTGGCATGATCATCAGCACCTAGAGAAGGAAAACTCTGCATTTATATCAAAACCCTCGCCAACCCGTCTGCCAAGCGTGGTGAGTATGGCAATTACCCCTCATGTGATTGAGGGAGGCCCGTGCCCCAGCAGTGGGGACTTAAATGGGCTGATGATGATGAAGTCAAAAAAGAATGATGAGTTAGTAAGGAAATTTAAATAGCTAGTGCCAAGAAATTCAAGAAAAAATATTTCTCGTAAATTGTAAAAGTGCGCAGAATTTTTTACCTTTGCTTTCAAATAATTAAGCATACATTCCCATGCAAGTATATTCAGCTTTGCAGCCTATTCAATGCAGCACAGTTTGTAAAGTACTTCGCTTGCGACTAAGAGGTCTTGTAACAACTGGAATTAAATTAAAAGTTGGTAAATATATTTCGATCGCGGTTGTACACTCATGCTCAAGCAGCCGAAATGCTTTCTACCTTGATATTGATGCAAAAAGGTTCATTTTGGTTTGCATCTGTGAGTATTTGGTCATAAATTTGTACGGTGGATATTCAGCATCGTCACAGTCACCCACGCACCTAATTTAGCATGTCGTTCCATGCTAATTAGATCTTTACTATGCGATAGTTTACCTAATGAATTACCTCGTAAATGTACCTGATCGGCAACTTAGATCTTTCATTTCACTATTTACAATTACCGTTTTCTTGTAAATAACGGTACATAGTATATTAGCGCTTTGACTTAAAGATGCTGATACGTTGTATTTCTACGATACGAGCTTACCTATTCGTGAGTACATAATATTCTTATAATGAAAGTAGCGCTAATTGCTAAAGTAATGAAGGTAAGCTTTTGTACTTATACCAATTAATAATGAAATAGAAAAATGACACAAATCTCTTTACCATAAAATCGGTTTTCTTATCATTACTATGAGATGAAGTACTTATCTGGATAAATTGAATATGTAACACATATTGTAATTAGGTGGTATTGGTGTACTGGTAATATTTGTGTCAACTTTAGCAACCAAACCTGTCAAATCCACGGTTTTTTCACATACATTGTCCTGGTCCTAAACTAAAGTTTTCTCCTGTACTACGGTAACCAGGAACAAAGAAGGTACCACAAACACCCAGATTCAATTCAAATATCTTTTTCACCAATAAACATTTGTGTTGGTGCGTGAATCGAACGCACGACCCTTGCGTCTCAACTGAAGCTTAAACCACTGCACTAATCAGGTATCCAATCGAACAAATCGGCAATCGAACCCCAATAGCTAGTAATTTAGCACATGTTCCAGCACATCGTCCCATACAATAAAAGAAACCCTTCCTATTATGCTGCATTATAATAAATTGCACGTTAACTATGCAAAAAGGACATTTATTATGAGCAACGAGTTATTTTAATAAGATCGTAGAATTTGCAAGTATTGCTCATTTGTCTCTAGGAATGTTGCGATCAGTATCTCCGCTGGAGACCGTAATCCGTTTAGAATTCATAACAATAATATTTTATGTAATGTCTGTATAATATGCTATCATGTGTGGGACTAAGAATAGTGGAAATAGATGGTAGAAAATTGAAGATAGTAAATTTTCGTAATGGAATATTTTATTAGTTTGCATTGCTGGTTCATTTCTCTTCTTTGAAGCTGGCAGTGACTGAACGTAAAAAGCCTTGAATGAAAATCTCTGACGCAGCATATGAACTATGTTTAACTGTGTTAACCTGTTTAATGATGTCTTTTTAACCGACATAAAAAAAACTCAATTCGACATGTATGTTTATTTTTTTTATGTTTGTTCGCCGATTACTTTGCCATTTCTGAACCAATTTAGATGATTTTTCTTTAGTTGGAAAGTAAATAGTTCCGAATTGGTACCATGATCAGGAAATAAGGATTTGATGATGGAATCCTGAAAAAACTGAGGGGAATTCACAAATTTTATACGGACACGTAACCTTTTTTTAAAACTGCACCAGTATTTACGCCTGACTGTATTAATTTTGCTGATGATGGAAGTTCAACTCCTCAACGGTAAGGAGTTAAAGGATAAGGAATACCTCTTTCAATACTGTACTCACAATTGTTTTTTTTAGTTATTTGGTGAAGGTAGAGGGGGGGGGGGGAGGGACTTCGGTAACACCTTTACTCGAGTGTACTGTTATAAAATGTTATTCGAAGTGTAGAAAGTGTTAAAAATATTATTTTACACTTTTTAGTTTGTGGTTATTAAAGGTTTTTTTTTCGCAGATTTTTTTCTTTTCTCTATTTACTTAGTAATTAATGATATAAATAATTATAATCCTAAAAGTTGTTATCTTGTCAAAGTTAATTCGAAAGTATAATTTGGATTAAAAATATGAACTACGAGAACCTCATACTTTCTTACCTTTTGAGTATTTCTAATCTTGAAAACCCTTTAATATTACATTCTTTGATAAATAAGGCAGCTCTGAACCCTGAAAATAGTTCTGTAAGGCCCGATTCGACCAATCTTTGGATAAATCTATAGTATAACGTCAGATTTGTATAGAATGACAGCACTATACTTTTGACCGTAGGAGAGCCACGCTTCTGCATGAATGGACCGGCTCGACCGGAGTGATACCACAGCCTCACAGAAAACCGGTGCGAAGCAGCACTGTGCTGTGTTTCGCAGCGTGAGTGACGGTACCGGGAGCCCAATCCAGGGGAAAGGGGGGTTAAAAGGTTGGCAGCGCACTTCTGACAGGCCACCTATCACATAAAAAAAAACTTTACCATAGATTTAGTATCGGATGAACTTGGTCAAGTCAGCTATTAGTCTCTTGAAAGACTTTATTATTCTGAAAAATACTTAGATAATCTAATAAAAGGAGTTAATTGAATGAGCATAACGAATGAGCACCTGCGCATAAAATCTGCTTTCAAACATTTATTCTAATTAAATGTAAATGATTTAGATTTGCCTAATATTGTTAACATAGTGAATCAATTCTATACGCCGAGCCATACTCAAACTTAATAGAATTAAACTGTCGGCAAACATTTATTTACGAAATAAAACAACTTGTATATTCCATTGAGTTCTTTGTAAGGATTCAATGCTACGCTCATTCTGAATTGTAATAGGTTCGTACAATTACGAGTAGATGTAGCTATTTACATAGGTTTATGTAGCAGATAATATGGATTTCGTGGAAGTTAGGCCCGATTCCACCAATCTTTTCCCGTGAATAGATCTATGGCATAACGTCAGATTCGTATGGAATGACAGCGCCATACTATAGATTTAGCATCGAAATAATATTGGTCGAATCGGCACTTAGTAACACAATATAGGTTTTTTATGAACTATAGGCCAACTTGAGGTCTAGGATGTAAAGCGTTCGCCTAGAAGATTCATGTTCACTCTTGCCTTAAAGGTGTACAGATTGTAGTGGTCCGGAAAAACAGACCTTGGCAAGGAGTTGGCGAGTCAGAAAATTTCGACTACTTCCTTAGATTCTTTTGAAATTAATTGAAACAAAAATGCTATTAACAAAGTACGAGGTATATCAGTTGCTAAACTACAATTCATTTTCGTAACTGCTACTCAATACTCACTTGTTTATTGCTTTTCATAAGGTACAGTAAGGTGGTGCTTATATAATTTAGTAGAACACATTATGGACCCTGTTAGGGCACAACAAAATTTAGGAGAGAAGAAGCGGGCTATATTGAATTTGTTCTCTTTTATAATATGTATATCATTTAATAACTTACATCTTTTAAATTTAAATAAATTGCAACTTATGTATTTATTTTTTATATATTTGTACTTATTAGTGGGTTAAGTAACGGGCCGTGATCTCGGAGCCCTGGGTTCAACTCCCGGGTCAAGCGAAAAGTATGTTTCGAATTTTTCGAACACAGCTCGGGTTTGTGATCACCAATCCGCATTTGGCAAGCGTGGTGATTAAGCCTAATTCCATCATAATAGAGATAACTTGATTTCTATGATGGAGGGCTTTACCCTGCAGTGGGACAATTTATAGGCTGATTCTTTACTTTACTTTTTTTTTATTGCTACCTAAAGTTTTATTTAAAAAACAATTATCTGATATCTTAGATACCCCTTTATCTCTTTTATATATCTGTCATGGTAAAGGTCAAATGAAAACTTAATTAAAATTCTAATTCCCCACCAAACGAAAGTACTATTATTTTAAAATCATCAACGCATGCCTATAAGAGACCGGTTCTAATTTAACCGCGAGTCCGGGGAGATAGCATGTGTAACTAACGAAGCTTTGCGCATTTATGCAGGCACTGAGATAAATCCGAGTTACTCGTAAACGTCGTATCTCCGAGTAAAACGACGTATCTCCCGAATGCCGTATCTCGTTTTCTCGCATCCCTAATCGCCTTTTCTCGCCGTTTCTCGCTCCTTCACTCTGTTTCTCGCATCTGCAATCTCACGTAGCTTGTTAGTCGGATTTACGTCGGTACCACTGTTAATTGAGTAACGAGTGTCAATGAAGTTTTGAGACTATTCGCATTCATATTTGGTGTTGTGATTAATTTACCTAAATTGTATTTCTAAACCGCATATTCACCGACCTTACTTACGTACGTACATAAGTACCTAGCTATAGATCAACATCATCTATGCGACACCATAGCACGCGTATTTAAAACAGTGTCTTAGAAATTATTTTTTAGTCGCCAATAAAATTGCTACAAGACACACGTATTTCTCTTCCTCCACCCCTTCAAGCAAAAGTGCATCTTATTACAATCAACATATGGTCGCAATCGAGCCACATAGCACAGCGACGGACCGGCCCGCACCGGGAGCGAGAACAAAAGCGCCTGCATTCCACAGCGATATAAGGACGAGCTCGCCGATGCCTACTGCCTACGAGGGCGGTTCTACTGCGGACTTTAGTTTCGTGCGTAATTGGTGAAGTTATTACATTTTCAACTTTGATATCGTTTCGCCTCGAAATTAGTGAATTGAAGACACTTCATAGTGATATTGAAAAATGGCTTCTCAAGAAAAATTACTAGCTATTTTGGAAGAATCGGCAAGTTTGCTTCAAAAATCACAGATAAATCTGAAAAAATGCCCCAAGGCCAGATTAACTAAAGGATATATACAAACACGCTTGGGGGTGATCGATGATTACTGGAATTCGTTCAAGAACGCACATCAAGAATTAGTAAAATGTACAACTAAAGAACTACGACAAACATTTCCCTACTTTGCAAATGAAGAGTTTTTTAAGTATGAAGAGATCTACGCTGTCCTTCAAGGAGATTTGAAAGATATGCTCATTTCACAACATGAATCATCATCAGCTATGGACTCCAGCTCGGTGAACACATCCATCAACACGACGAATCTACGCTCTGCTGCCATACAGTTACCGAAAATACAATTACCTATATTTAGCGGTAGTTATGAAGAATGGCCCACCTTCAAAGATCTGTTTACTTCGTTGGTGCACAATAATAACACATTAAGCGATGTGCAAAAACTTCATTATTTGAAGTCAAGTATTTCGGCAGAAGCTCAAGTATTATTGAAGTTCATTCCCGTTACCTCCAATAATTATACCCATGCATGGAACATTTTATCCACAAGATATGGCAATAAACGAATGATTGTGAATCACACTATGAAAAGATTGTTCAACCAAAGAAAAATGAATACTCAATCAGCTGTTCAGATGAAGTGCCTGTTAGATACTACCACAGAATGTTTAAACAATTTAGAAAACAACGGCATTCGTACAAGCTCTTGGGATCCAGTAATTATTTATCTTCTCGTGCAGAAGTTGGACTCAGAGACACACAAAAGTTGGGAAGAGTATGCATACAAGGAAGAAGGTCAAGCTTTGCCTACTTGGGAAGAATTTAGAAAATTTTTGGAATCAAAGTTTCGCACTCTTGAATTGATTTCGACAAACACGCGAAATGATAACCGTCGGGAGCCAAACAAAGATCGTTCGTCGTACCAGTCTTATGTAGCCACGTCAGCAGCCACCGAGAAGGTATGTCCTATGTGCCAGGGTGACCATAAATTATGTTTTTGCAAGGAATTTACCAAGATGGAACCTACTCGGAGAAGTGAGTTTATTAAAATTAAACACTTATGTTTCAACTGTCTTGTACCAGGACACCCAGTCTCGAAGTGTAAGTCACCTGGGTCCTGTAGAATTTGTCGTAAGCGTCATCATTCTCTTCTTCATGTGAATAAAATCGAACCAGCGGCATCATCAAGTTCTCCTCAACCGCTGGCCTCATCACATGTAGTTGAAGACCAAGAACTTCAAGTCAGTACAATGATGGCGTCATCAGTCAGTACAAGTCAGAATTTAGCTTTATTAGCTACCGCGATAGTGGAAGCAACAAGTGAGCACGGTCACATCATTTCACTACGCGCGTTAATTGATCCAGGTTCTCAAGCAACCTTTATTAGTGAGAAGGCGACTCAACTATTGAAGCTCAAAAGACAACCTGCAAAGGGAACTGTTATAGGGGTGGGATCTACAAGGACCGAGATCAAGCATGTGGTACAGCTACAAATAAGATCACAGTGGGACCCAAATTATAGTTTGTCTACGCAAGCCTACGTGATGTCAAAGCAACTGACCACAAGGATACCTACCAAAACAATTATTCGAAAATCATGGCCCCATCTCAAGGGACTCAACTTGGCTGATCAAACATTCTTCATGCCAGGGTCTATAGATTTACTCTTGGGGATTAAGGAGTACACTCAAATTCTGGAACAAGATCTAATCAAGGGTCCAACAGGCACACCCACCGCTCAGAAGACCGGTCTGGGCTGGATACTCTTTGGAGATATTAATATTCAACAAAATGAGAACACATACGTCGTTATGCATCATCATATTGAAGTAGAAGACATGTTGAAGTCTATGTGGGAAATAGACACAGATACAAAAAGGAAGTTTACGTTGGAAGAAAGGCTATGTGAAGATTTATACCAAAGGACAACTACAAGAAACGAAGAAGGAAGATACATTGTAAAATTACCGTTTCGATCAGAAACACTAAAATCACCTGAAGGAAACACCAAAGACATAGCTACAAAAAGATATTTACAATTAGAAAGAAAATTTATGAAGTCACCAGAATTGAAGAAAGAATATAGCAAGGTAATAAATGAATATATAGAACAAGGATATGCAGAAAGAGTTCCTGTAACAGAAAGAAAATCCATACCATCTGTCTACTTACCTCATCACGCTGTGATTCGTAATGACAAGGAAACTTCAGCCACCCGTGTTGTATTTGATGCTTCGTCTCGGGGATCAAACAATGTTTCACTCAATGACGAATTACTAGTGGGTCCACAATTACAAGAAGACTTAAGATATCTTCTCATGAGATGGAGAATGAAACGTGTTTGCTTTGTGGCAGACATTAAAAAAATGTACCTTCAGATCATGGTGACTAACAATGACGCTAACTATCAGCGGATTCTCTGGAGATTCGATGAATCAGAAGATCTAGAAGACTTCCGTCTCCTTCGTGTTACATTTGGTACAGCTTGCGCCCCATATTTGGCTGTTAGAACGCTTCACCAAGTGGCCAATGACGAAGGAGGAGAATACCCACTAGCCGCTTCAACTATAAGGGAAGATTTCTACATGGACGATCTTTTGTCTGGAACAGATACGGCGGAGTCCGCCATATCACTAGCTAAAGAAGTAACAGAGACATTAAAGAGAGGTGGTTTTCAACTTACAAAATGGTCATCCAATGACGTAGAATTCATGAAGTCAATCGATGAGAAAAATCGATCAACCAATGCACAAGTAGACTTGAATCTTGATGGAACTATAAAGGCATTGGGAATCGTATGGAACCTAGGTTCAGATCAATTCCAATACAACATAACTTTACCACCTATAAACGGACCTATAACTAAACGTAGTATCTTGTCCGATATACAAAAACTATTCGACCCACTTGGTTGGATTTCACCTTGTACAATAATGGGAAAAATTCTAATGCAAAGGTTGTGGTTGGAAAAAGCAACATGGGACGAAAACTTGAATAACACATTAACAGAAGAATGGAAAGAAATTAGAGCTGACTTCAAGAATATTGACAAGATTAAGATAGATAGATGGCTAAGCACAAATGATGATAACAAAGAGACTATTCAAATTCATGGATTCAGTGACGCGTCTATGCGTGCATACGCCGCTGTTGTATACCTGCGAGTGGAGAGACAAGATGGTGAAATCGAAGTCAAACTTGTTGCTGCTAGAACCAGAGTAGCTCCATTGAAAACTGTCTCATTACCACGCCTTGAACTCTGCGGAGCCTTAATTTTATCCAAACTCATGAAACAAGTTGGACAAGCTATGAGAATACCCACCTCACGAATGTTTGCATGGACTGACTCTGAAATTGTTATTGCATGGTTAAATGGAGAACCCCGTAGGTGGAAGCCTTTCGTAGCAAACAGAGTGGTCGAAATTGTGGAAAATATTAACAATAACCACTGGTATCATGTACTATCACAAGATAATCCAGCTGATGTTGCCTCGCGAGGAATGTTGCTGTCTGACTTGAAGAAATGCTCCTTGTGGTGGACGGGGCCGAGTTGGTTATCTGAAAAGGAAATAAAGATTAGTAAACAAGAAAACATGACAACAGAAATAGAAAAGAAAAATAATAAAATAACTACTTACCATACTATTGAAGAAGATGAAAATGAGAAAACTATAACATCGCATTTTGAAAACATGGAAAGTTTAACTGAATTAATAAAGATTATTACTTACTGTAGAAGATTTTTGAATTATAAAAAGAACAAAAATACACAGGAAGATTTTACAACACAAGAATTAGAAGGTTCATTAAACAGTTGTATAAGAATAATACAAAAGGAAGAATTCAAAGAAGAAATATATAAACTGCAAGCAAAGAAAGAAGTAAAAAAAGGGAGTCCACTTAGGTCTTTAAATCCATACCTAGATGAAGAAAATATTCTCAGGGTGGGCGGTCGTCTCAGGCATGCAGATTTGCCCAGTAATAGAAAACATCCAATCATTATAGGGAACAAGAATTCACTAACACCCCTGATTATTGCAGACGCACACATCAAAACACTGCATGGAGGTGTACAACTCATGTTATGCTACTTGCGCTCTAAATATTGGATTATACGTGCTAAATCACTTGTGAAGAAATGTATACACAGATGTATGACATGTGCTAAACAGCGTGCTGCTGTGAAGTCGCAAATTATGGGAGATTTGCCAGAACAGAGAGTGACTCCTTCAAGACCGTTTTTACACAGCGGTGTAGACTTCGCTGGCCCATTTCAAACTTTAATATCAAAGGGTAGAGGAAATAAAACCACCAAGACCTATGTAGCTATATTCATATGTATGTCAACGAAGGCCATTCACATAGAACTTGTGGGTGACCTCACGGCAGAGGCATTCATAGGTGCATTCAGACGTTTCGTAGCGAGACGGGGGCGATGTAGTCATATGTGGAGTGATCAAGGACGTAACTTCGTTGGCGCCAGTAAGGAATTGCGTGATGCCTGGAACAATGCAAATTTACAGTTCACTGGAGACATATCTAACACATTAGCATCCGATGGCACGCAATGGCATTTTATCCCTGCATATAGCCCTAATTTTGGAGGATTGTGGGAAGCGGGCGTCAAATCAATCAAGTATCACCTAAAGCGTATCATCACTACTCACCTTACCTATGAAGAGATGACTACAATACTGTGTCAAATCGAATCCTGTTTGAATTCTCGCCCATTATGTCCTATAGATGACACTGACTCAGAAAACGTAGACGCACTTACCCCAGGTCACTTCCTGATTGGAGAGGCTCCAATTACTGTCCCGACACCTGAAATGAAAGATATTAAAATACATACCTTAACACGTTGGCAGCTGACCCAGAAGCTTCTACATGATTTCTGGCGGCGATGGCAGGACGAATATCTTGCAAGATTGCAACAGCGTCCTAAATGGCTTAATAAACAAGACGAGTTTAAAATTGGTGATATTGTCCTGATAAAAACTGAAAACTTACCTCCTGGTAAATGGTCACTAGGACGGATTACAGAAAAACACCCAGGAACTGATGGTCACACTAGGGTCTATAGTGTTAGGAGTAGTGGAACTGTTACTAAAAGAACTGTAACTAAGTTGTGTCCGTTGCCTATCTAGTGTTATCAGTGAAATAGTGCTCAGTGTTTAATCAGTGTTAAGTGTATCAAAGTGTTTAAGTATACCTACCTACATAAAGGGTAACTATTGCATGTTAATGTTTATTTGTTAGTAGGCATGATGACAATTATTTTGTTTGCTATATAATCAAGGGAGTTAAATAATACGTACTTCATAATAACGCAGTTAAAAATAATTTGAAAATTAGTTTTTTTTGCCTTTATTTCAATTCAATTCTTTATTTGCAAAGGGTTGTACACAACTCTGATAAATTTCACTATCTCATACAATGTAGGTATCTATCAATTTCAATACTTGTCATCATCCCTATCGTAAGTTTACTTATTTGTAATAAGTTTCATACCTATTCTGTATGATCTAAGAAATCTTTAAAGAACTTTGCGTTTATATACTTACTTGCCGTTATGCTTTGAATAAGGTGTTTTTAAAAGGACCTCCAGTCCTTTTGGTGGGCGGTATGTTGTGATTAATTTACCTAAATTGTATTTCTAAACCGCATATTCACCGACCTTACTTACGTACGTACATAAGTACCTAGCTATAGATCAACATCATCTATGCGACACCATAGCACGCGTATTTAAAACAGTGTCTTAGAAATTATTTTTTAGTCGCCAATAAAATTGCTACAAGACACACGTATTTCTCTTCCTCCACCCCTTCAAGCAAAAGTGCATCTTATTACAATCAACATTTGGATTTACATAATCGTGAATTCCAACTTAAATTCACCATTTAAGATGAAATATACTTTAATGTACATAACTTAAAAAGGAACGTAGGGTAGATGGATGAAGGCAGATGATGTGCTTCTTGTGCAGTACATAATGGAATGATAGTGTAGATACTCCTAGAATAGAAGAATCTTTATCTATTGCTATCGTGGTAGGCGGTTCTATTCAAGGGGTATCATTTTTACATGCTTCTAAAACGTATTCTACTCGTCATCCAGATCAACTTTAGTCTGAATAAATATTTGGCATTTACTCAAAAAAATCCTTCTATAAATCAACCGAACAGAAGGGCTTTAGACAACCGATTTTGAACATAAAAATTTAAAATTATTGTGAAATTAAAAAAAAGGTTCTTAATTCGGTTAGAACAAAGTTACAAAGATGTTACTTTTTGCCGATACACCTATGATCCCTTAATCATCCCTTAAAGGCTATATGCAATAAAATACGAGCATGGACTATGTAGTCTATCTCATATTTTACTCTCTAATTATATTCAATTGTGTAATAGATACAAATGTGTCAAGCTAATTGACTAAAGTATAAATATTCATTCCGTTGTATTTAAGCGATATGAAGCTGTGACTGAACAAATAGATACAGACTTGCTTACAGACTTAAAAGGATTACTAATTCCTGCTGCTCATTTTGCAAGACAAACAGTTCTGTAGTAAACCTTTAAAAATTAAATTAATAATACTAATGATACTAAAAGCTAGAGCGTATATGCTACTTTTGGCTCGCTAATCGTAGGTGCGTGGTGCGCTCCAGAGTTCAGTGTGAAGCCAAGAGCAAACCCATCACCAAAAAAAAAGTTTACAAGTGTAAAAGTAATATTTTAATAAACTTTAAATCAGTTTTAGCGTGAACCACCACTAGCTTTGTACACTGAACCCCAAATTTTATGCAAATTTTCCCTTCTCTAATTACTAAATGGAACTATCGATATATCGAATGCGTTAACGCTAAACTAAATTGGTTCAGGGATGAATATTCATTGCGTCGTCGCTGTGTCGGTATGATGCAGTGTGTTCATTGATTTATAGTTCGAACCGCTCACTTCGGGCACTGTTTGACTAACTGACTCGATTCATAATAAACGCCCGGCTATTATTGGGGTAGTATACTGATAAGCGATTGAGGGTTAATGAAGTGTGAATGGTAAATGGGAAAGTTTAAAATGGATATTATTTTGGTGGGATAAATTGTTTTTTTTTTAAAGCGTAGAAGATGCGCTCTTCCGGTATCACGAATGTATTCTTACGGTAGCGTAGTAAATAAAAAATGATTTCCTTTCTGCATCTCTTGCATGCAGTTGCTTACTCCCTTGCAGTTATCAATTTTCATGCGCTTTTAACTATATTCTGTAAATATGCGATAGGTTTCCCCTTCAAATCAACTTTTTAAAACACTGCCTTATCTTTGTTAGCCTTTGTCTTTCACATCAGAGGGCTTACAACGAAATTGAATGTATGTTCCCGTCCCTTTCACAAGGGCTATACGTCGCGTTTCTTTGAAGATGGTACCTACTATGTATTCTTACGGTAGCGTAGTAAATAAAAAATGATCTCCTTTCTGCATCTCTTGCATGCAGTTGCTTACTCCCTTGCAGTTATCAAGTTTCATGCGCTTTTAACTATATTCTGTAAATATGCGATAGGTTTCCCCTTCAAATCAACTTTTTAAAACACTGCCTTATCTTTGTTAGCCTTTGTCTTTCACATCAGAGGGCTTACAACGAAATTGAATGTATGTTCCCGTCCCTTTCACAAGGGCTATACGTCGCGTTTCTTTGAAGATGGTACCTACTTCAAAGATTAAAAATTTAGTAGGGCCAATTCACGATAAGATAGAGATTTAAATAGAATATACGAAATAAAGATTATGTAAAAGATATAGAGAGTAGGAAAGGTAAGGCTTTCGCTCACTTTCACAGGAAACATTGCCTTTTTTTTTTTTTTTTTTTTTGTTGACCCGGTGGAAATGCCGCCGGCCCACTGATAGGAGCCGACGTCGGCGCCGGGTGGTCGGCGCCGCCTTATGCACACCCGGCCGCTGGGAGTCGGCCGGGTAGTGTGGGGCTCTCCCCTGGATTAGGCCTCTGCTAATCAGAGGCCGTCCAAGGGCATACCCACTAAAACCACCGGGGCTTTTTCCATTCCACACCCGCTAAGTCGGGACGGAACGCGGGATTACCACCAGGCTGCCACCGCGAACCGTCCTGGGCGAAGAGGCTCGCCAGCACGGCCTCCTTCCAAAACGCTGGTCCATTGGACCCAGGGCCTCTCCCACGGCCCACCAACTCCGCCCCCCGAGTGGCATCCACACTGCTGGCTGCAGTGCAGAATACCACCGGGAGGAGGACTGCAGGTACCCCTCCCCACCCGTACACTGCTGGCTGCAGTGCAGAGTGGGTTGGGGAAACAAAACCTGCAGGCTTCAAAAACGAAGCCGCCGCAAGTCCCAACTCCGCTGGATGCGGAGCCAGGAAGATTGGCAACACCGGACTGCCGCCGAGCCGCTCTGGCTGAGAAACCCGACGCAGAACCTCCAAAACACACGGCCCTACGGCCACCGAGCCCGCGGGCTCTCCACCCAGGAAGGGGTGGCACAAGACAAAGCGTGACCAGAGTGGGAGGGCTGGACTGGGCACTGAAGCCCTCAGTCGTCCGACATCCCCCCAACTGCCACTGGTCCTGCACCGCCTTAAGTGCGCGGACGAATTGGGCACAACCACTTTCGTGGCGAGTGCTGAGGGCCTCCACCGGTCAGAGACGGCATGCCGGATAACCGCCGGTGAGAGACCCAGGTCCGCGCACAACCAACCAAAACTCCAGGGTGTCAGAACACCCCCCACCAAACACCTCGCTCCAGAACAGAGCGGTCCACTCAAAGACCCAGACCGAGACCGGCCTAGGTCCGTAGGGGGGGTTATGAACCATAACCCCCCATCCATGTGTGCAGCCGTCGGCCGTCGGGTAGCAATATGGCGAGCGCGCCAATTTACTATCCGCCGTTGCCCAGGGACGCCAGGACCCCTTCGGTAGCAGCTCCAAACAGAGCAAAAATACTACCGAAGGGGCCACACGAGGAGGCCGCCGCACCGTAGTCCCCCAGGAAACATTGCCTTACTCGAGACACGATAAACCAAAAATATTCAAAATTAATTAAAACGCCACTCCAATCAGTACCGTTTCAAAATCCGTTGCGTCACCTTAATTACTCAACACTCAAAAAACGGATGCAGGTAACTAACGAATGAATTATTAGCGCGAAATTAAAACAGTTGATTGGTTCTTGTTAAACCCTCGCAGACATCAAAATGAACCCTTTACGAATTTATCTTTCCATTAAACGGTACTCATTGCGTTCACAATCATCATTAGCGGAGGTATTGTTAATGCCAGTGGTGATTAATATCCCATTTACCACGAAATTCCGCTTTTCCGACAGACGCTTTTTACATCCTATCGGACGCGGCAACGATAATCAAATATTTAGTCGATATTCCAAATAATTTCTGAGCGGAATGCGATTGTGTTCTGTTTTTATCTCTGCGACTGTACTGTATGAATTGTTAAATAGCACACAAAGATACAGCACGTCTGAAAAGAATGAAAACGGTTCCTTTTTCATGAAATGGTGCTGAATTGTGTGTTTTGATATTTTAGTTCGAAGGTCAGATTATCCCTCGGTAAACCGATCTCTATCTCTCTTGTCTTACGAGAGTAGATATTGACACAGAAAATTGGCGTGAAGTAGCACTGTGCTGTGTTTCGCTGCGTGAGTGAGGGTACCGGAGGCCCAATCTGGGGGAAAGGGGAGTTTAAAGGTTGTCAGCGCACTTGTAACCCCACTCGTGTTGCGGGTGTCCATGGGCGGCGGCAATCGCTTACCATCAGGTGATCCGTCTGCTAGTCTGCCGCCTATGTCATAAAAAAAAATTGACAGCCCAATGCTCAAAGATTCTAAAATCAATTCAGCTGGATTGCTGAAAAGAAAAAAAATAATATATAAATAATATAATATATGTACATCTTTGTTTTTTATAGTTTTTTCGAGGTTTTTGGAATGTTAAAAAACTCTCTAATGTTAACTGTAGAGCTTATTTCAATAATTGTTATCCGGTGAGTTATTTTGTGGATAAATCAGTAGCAACAATACGAATTTATTCTATGGACGAATTTACCTAATTAGATCTCGTTTTTGACCGGACTAACCAACAAGATACTTATTCATAAATGTTTGTTAACTAAAACGGTGTTATAAAAATCAGTTTTAATTTGTCTTCGAAAATTTTGAACGAATTTTCTTGTTTCAAGCGCCAAAACTGTTCTATAACACCGTTTAGCTAACATAGCTAGCTACCGTGGGAGAGCCAAGCTTCGGCAATGAATGGGCCGGCTCGACCGGAGTGATACCACGGCCTCACAGAAAACCGGCGTGAAGCAGCACTGTGCTGTGTTTCGCTGCGTGAGTGAGGGTACCGGAGGCCCAACCCGAGGGATAGGGTTATGATTTAAAGGTTGGCAGTGCATTTATGACTCCATCGGTGTCGCGGGCGTCCATGGGCGGCGGCAATTGCTTATCATTAGGTGATCCGTCTGTTTGTCTGCCTACCTATTACATAAAAAAAAACAAAGGTTTACTGAACAATTATGAAGAAACTAAGAAAACAACGAGTGAATCATTAATATGCTAAATTCATAAATATAATATTCATAAATATGTTAAATTTCGATCATTTATTACTCGTAAAGCATATAAGTTCAAAGAAACACTTTCACTCCTCTTGATATTAATAGACATGTAGTTTGAAAATGAAAATTGCTAAAAATCGCCGTATGTCTTTGTGTATGTATATGTATAAAGAATCGTAACTAATATTGAACTGTTGTTTTGTTTCAGTTGTCTGAGTCCGCGGTCAGCGTATTTCTACGAATTCCCCCCTAGTGGTAAGTGATATGGTATTTCACACTGTATAATCAATCTCAAACATATTCACACCATTTTAAACCTTATCGCTTTGTCTTAGGATTAAATACGTGCAATGTATTACATGGTTGACTTTGGATATCTAATTGTAAGTTAGTGGGAATACACCTCGTATAATCAATCTTTTGAGTCTGCATGCAATTTTGAACCTTACTGTTTGGCGTTAGGAACAAAATGTTGTTTGGCTAATCTTTGCATACCTAATTGTAGGTAAGAACGTTTAGTGTGTAAAGTGTTTTGATGAGGGTTTCGTTTGTTATTAAAATTCTATTCAACCCCGATGTGAGTCAAGATATGGTCTGGAACAAACAAACAATTTTGTATCCAACGTACAAAATTAAGTATTCTGAAATATGGTTGAAATATACGTTACCCTGAGATCTGTGGCAGTTTAATATTTTAACGACATATACCTATACTATTTACAAAGAAAATCATATTTTCAATATTTATGAAACAAATATTCAAAGTCAAGTCAATTGTCAAGTAGATTGAAACCAGTCTTTGTAATTATGAAAAAACTGGCGGCATATCTTTAGAATAAAGACAACAATATCAATTTCACCTAAAGAATCCACCTATAAGTGGTTCTTACGATCAGTATTATTACCCAACCTAATAAAAAATCTAGTTTGGACTGAGCTGAATCCTAGGACATAACCTTAAGTGTGCCCGAGGGTTTTATTTTTTCTTGATAATAAACTCTTGTTTTCCGTAGACCCTAAAACTTGGGCCTGAAGCTAGGATTCTTAAGGGCTTTTTCTTTTTGCCTAGTTGATCCTGATTAGAGCTTCCAAGATTTTGTAAATCCGTCTAAAATATTTTTGATTGAATCAGTCGGCAAGCAAAGTGCTAGAAGTACCGTACAATATTATTTTATAATAATATAATATCAATTATCAAAGATCATCGTCATCGTCATCGTCAGCCCATTTAAGTCCCCACTGCTGGGGCACGGGCCTCCCTCAATCACATGAGGGGTAATTGCCATACTCACCACGCTTGGCAGACGGGTTGGCGAGTGTTTTGATATAAATGCAGAGTTTTCCTTCTCTGGGTGCTGATGATCATGCCAGCAGCTTTACTTTAGTCGCCTTTTACGACACCTCGGTAAGAGTGAGGGTGGCCTATACTACTCTGCCGGGGACCACACGGCCAATCAATGATATCTACTCGTAATTATTCAATGAGGCATACAAATAGCGTTAGAACGATGCCAGCTCAATGGTTCAGAACGTGCTTTCCATATTGGGGGCCTGGGCTCGAATCCGAGCATGAGCCTCTGAACTTTTCAAATCTATGTGCGTATTTCTACCATAAGCTCGGCGGTGAGGAAAACATCGTGAGGTTTCTTTATGATTCTGGATCATCATCATCATCAGCCCATTTAAGTCCCCACTGCTAGGGCACGGGTCTCCCTCAATCACATGAGGGGTAATTGATGATTCTGGATAGTTAATAAAAATGTATAACCATGATTCAGTTGTTCTGATCTCCCTGTTAAAGGGTTGCGAAGGTCAGACTCCCTAAATCCTGAATCATGGCCCAACTGTTCCCCTGGCTCCTAAGCGACAGCTTTGGACGTAAAAGGGAATCACAGCTTAAGATGAGATGAGACACAAGAATAGCGTTATTTGAAAAAAAAATACCAACATTATGATTAATGAATTTAAGTCAAGCCCTTACTTTATCTAATCAGCTTTATGGTAATTTTTCTTCTTTCGCATAAGATAAGTACTGTTGCGCTACTATGAAGCAATGGTTACAGCAACAATAGGTACTTGTACGAGTTATACCGCGGACGCGACTCCACCGAGAGTGACTGCTATTCGATAAGCGCCCTCGGGAAGTCGGCCTAGTTGTACCCTCTATACTAAATGAGTTAAACTTTAAGAGTGGACCTGTATCAGCTCTGTTGGCAATCACATTGACAACCGTCACTCTTCTTCAAAATTTTAAAAAAATATTTCTTATAAATAATGGACAACATTTCATATTTTTAACATGGCCATATTTTTTTATATGAAAATAGACATAAAATGAACAGACCCATATTTATTCTTTTTTCAAAATTTGGCCATTTTCATGCATAAAATAATTATTGAAATTCTTTATATTCTAAATAGACGTAAGCGCCAAATGACGTCATCGGACGGCTGAATACAGCGATATTCCTTTGCTTATCATTGTTTTAATAAAAAAAGGTACTACTGTCAAAGGTAAATGATACTAGTGTCAGCATTGTCAACGTCATTCATACATTCAACGTTGACAAGTTGTCTTTTTTTTGACAGTTACATGTCATGGGTTTGGCATTTCGTAAATTTAAAACTATAATGCGCTAAGCAAAGATATATTTTATTCTCAGTAAATAAGCAATATAAAAAATGAATAAATATATATTCGAGCAGCGGAAAAGTAAACAAAGAATTGGTATTTTTTGTTTCAGAGCTTAGCAATTTTGAAATGTTGTCCATTGTCCATAGTGTTAATATGGCCAGCAACGAAGGAGTTCGCCATCGTTACAGTTCTTAAAAACTTACTTTAATCAATATTTTCTCCAATCAATCCTCTATTTAACTTCTTAACAACCAGAATGCTTAATCCCGTAGATATACTCTAGGAACCATTTACTTAACGAGTGCGTCTCACATACACGTCTCATACATAATTCCTTCATACATTATTTAAGTTCTCGTTAGCTACCTTACTCTACGAATAATGGAAACGTTTCCGATATGAAATGTTGCGACTTGTCCGAGCTTAATCTGATAATTGCCTTAGATTAAGGATGGCAGAAAAATCACGAGATAAGTACAGAAGATACATCGTGGAATGATAAGATGTGACTCGACGGATTTAACTGTAAAAAAAAACATTAAATCTTCGACCGCAAGTTTATACTTATCTCTATTCCATATAGAATAATCCGTAAGTTTATGAATACGTGACATCAAACTTAAAAGGTAGAATATAGATAATCCTCAATAATAGTGTTATAGAATTCATTATCAAAAACTACAAAATGAGAATAGGTGTTTTGTATGGGTGGCCAAAATACGTTTTTACGGTATCAGAAAAATATTATGAATAATTAAAATTTTACTTAAGATTATGGGTAGGGCACACTAGCGACGCCAATGGATTTTAATTTTTAGCTACTCAACCGGATCTATTTTAAACAGTTTCGGAGGCACAATCTCTCGACAAACACTTATACTATACAGTATTTAATACGTATAGTTAATGTATTTAATACTTTTAGTTAACTGTTTGGTCTGCTTTTGCTCTCGAATTTTGGATTACCACCAAAAGTGGCCGCATTTGTACAAAAACGGACCCAACATTTGTGCATGGTTTTTTTAAATAAAATCAATTGGCGTCGCTAGTGTGCCCTACCCGTCAACTTTAGTGAAATCCATTCCTTGATTTATAAAGGAATGCGAAAGTTATAGTTATCGTAGGTAACATGGTGTTGTCAATTCATATGTTTATCAAAATATATTTATTTATATGGGTTTTTGAAAGTATTTTGTCAATTTAATATATGTATATAGAGTAACAGTACTTAAAAATGATACATTGTTAAAATTTTAAACAAAATTCAAAATATTTATTTATTTATTTTTATTTAAAACTTTATTGCACAAAACAATACAATAGGCGAACTTAATGCCCATAGGCATTCTCTACCAGTCAACCTTTGGGTCATGCAGAAAGGACAATGGTGCGGCGAAAAGAGGACTTATAATGACAATATTTTTACTTTCCTTAATTCGCTATACTTTTCCTCTACCCTGAGGTTGTCTGAAAGAGATCGCTACTAGCGATAAGACCGCCTACATTGTTTTAGTATAAAAACTTAGACTAAGATCTGGAAATTTTGTGCAATAAAGTGTATCTATCTATCAATCTATATTATTATGATGCTTATTCCCCGTGACATAATTTGAAGGCTTTCTTATTTATTTTTATTTAGCACACTGACATTTGCGAAAATTTTATGATTAATTTCTTTGGACTTGAAGACTAATATTACTTTTCAAAACAAAACGGAAATCGAACTGCCCGTCTTTTAGAACGATTTATTACGCATTGTAAAAAGTAGCCTTAATGCCTTAATACCTTAAACAAAGGAAATTATAATCCGCCTACCTACTGAAAACTAAACGCCCTGTTAGTCTAGTGGTTTACGGTGACGGGTAGGGCACACTAGCGACGCCAACAGATTTTAAATTTTAACTACTGAACCGGATCTATGTTGGGTCCGTTTTTGTACGCGAAAAATTTATTACCGCCAAAAGCGGCCACTTTTAGCGTGAATCAAGTTTTCGCGAACAAAAACGGTCCCAACATATGTACAGGTTATTTAATAACCAGTATATGTGTTTGCCGAGAGGTTGTATCCCCGAAATTGTTTAAAATAGATCCGGTTTAGTAGTTAAAATTTAAAATCTGTTGGCGTCGCTAGTGTGCCCTACCCGTCACCATAAATACCGGGCCATGATCTCGGGATCCTGGGTTCGATTCCCGGGCTGAGTAAAATGTTTCGAATTTTTCGATAGTTGCTCGGGTTGTGACCACCAGTTAAGCCTAATCCCATCATAGTAGCGATAACTTGATTTCTGTGATGGAGGCCTTTGCCCTGCAGTGGGACAGTATAAGTTGATACTTTACTGAAAAAGTAAGAGTATAAGCCTCCTTACGAAAACTAAAGCTTACTTATAGACGTCATTTCAAAAATAATTTTGATAACAAATCAAAATTCGATATCATCGTCACCGTCAGCCCATTTAAGTCCCCACTGCTGGGGCACGGGCCTCCCTCAATCACATGAGGGGTCATTGCCACACTCACCACACTTGGCAGACGGGTTGGCAAGGGTTTTGATATAAATGCAGAGTTTTTCTTCTCTGGGTGCTGATGATCATGCCAGCAACTTTACCTTAGTCGCCTTTTACGACACCTCGGTAAGAGTGAGGGTGGCCTATTCTACTCTGCCGGGGACCACACGGCGTATTCGATATGTATGTTTGAATTTATTTATAACTTACGACTAAGTTGAAGTCGGAAAGTACCTACGTTAAATTCCCAGCGCAAACCAGTCATTTATTATCATACCGCATGCACCGCGTCAAGTAATAAAGTCTCTAGGTAGTATAGTGTAAATATTACCCGTATTCGTAGGAATAGGGGTATTATTCACTCTTGAAGTATACAATAAGGTATTTTTATAAAATTACATAAATCATTCGTGATTCAAGTGTGGACTTACAAACGTGTCTACAATACGCACGTATCGTTTTAAGCTGATTGATATATGGCACCAATAGTCTTACTACAAATCTTCAATTGCGTTAAAAGTTTTGAGAGTTAATCTACAAATAATCTAAAAAAATTTTTTTTTTCAGTCTCTGCTTTTTTATGCTAGAGGCGGACAAACGAGCAAGCGAGTCACCTGATGGAAATTAATCATCGCCGCCCATGAACATCCGCGAAATCAGAGAGATCGCTAATGTGTTGCCGGCCTTTTTAAAAAAGAGTACGCTCTTCTCTTGAAGGTCCCTAAGTCGTAGCCGTCCGGAAATACTCCTGCAGCCAAACCGTTCCACAGAACTGAGGTACGAGGTAGAAAGTTCCGCGAGAAACGCACAGTAACTAAACCGCCATCCATCGACTGTCCCTAAATATACAATTTTTGATACTTACATACCTATGAACCACACTGTTGTAACTAGTACCGTAGTTAAAAAACTATTGGGTAAGCTTCTTAGTAAGCGTCATATAATATCACGATGATCGTTAATGTATTTTTTTATGTAATATATAAGTATTCATCATTTTGAACGCCAGTAGATCTATCAGCCCTGTTGGTCTAGTGGTTTAAGTACCGGGCCGTGATCTCAGGGTCCTGGGTTCGATTCCCGGGTTGAGTGAAAAAGTATGTTTCGAATTATTCGAACATAGCTCGGGTTTGTGATCACCAATTTGGCAAGCGTGGTGATGAAGCTTAATCCCATCCCAGTAGCGATATCTTGATTTCTATGATAGAAGCCTTTGCCCTGCAGTAGGATAGTTTATAGGCAGATACTATAGACCTATCGCGGCGAAGGTCGGCAGGGCAGCGCTGGTTCAATCGTTACACTACTGGTATTACTTATACTATTGTTTCGGTTAAGAAACTTGCTACATAAGCCATTAGGACCACTTAAAGTATGCTACACGCGATTGTTTGAATAAAGGCGAATTTTGCAGGTGCTAAGTGCTTGATTTATGAACATCGGCCGGTTGGCACTTGATATGCTTTTGACTTAGGTAAGAAGAAAGTAATATATTCAGGTAGTTTTAAAAATAAGCTCTAACGTGTTTATTTTTACCTAACTTAAAAACTATGTTCTGTTTTTTATGCTAAAGTTAATCTGTGCTATATAATTGTTGTTTTTTAAACAACAATAAAATTCTTATGCGTTGTAGTGATTCTATTGTAGATTCATCAGCTACGAATGCAGTAAATATTGAAATGCCCAAGTGTTTGCTCGTGCATAAATGCACTGTATATGTACTTATCCTACCCAGACCAGGCTCCTACATCCACGCCTTTACTAGTTTTTTGCAGCACGGGGATACATCACCAGTCCAGTAACTTCTAGTCTCCGGAAAATGGAGAATTTCTTAAAACTTATATAACTCTGGTTTAATCCTGGTATCTGGAAATCTTACCAGATACCTCAAATGTAGCTGTCGCTTAATAGTGTCATTTACTAGCCTCTAACGAAGTATATAATAATAACATTTTAAGTAAGTAAATAGTAATGATATTAAACTCACACTCAAATAATTCTTTATTTGCATAGGCTTGAACACAGCACTTACAAATCGTCATACATTTGAATGACTTAAAACTATTTATAAGTACTTATGTACAATCTACAAGTTAATACATATATATGTTGATACATAGAATAAACTAAAAAATAAATAAACATAATGCAATCCTACCACCGGATCGGAAAGTTGTTTCTGGTCGAGAAGATCCGGCAAGAAACTCGCCAGTTACCCTTTTTAGTGGCTAAACGTTCATACAATGTTGTGTCATCATCATATAGCCATACAGTGTACTTGTAACACAAAATAAAATAAAGGAAACAATAATAAAATAAATATAATGAGGTAATCCGAAGCAGATCAGTCGCCAATGGTGGCACCTGTTCACAAGTATGACGTATGTGTCAGCCATCATTTCACTCAACCGTATTAGAGGGAATGCAATGACCCGCCACCACCTCAGAGACATTTGAGTAAGCATATGAGTCACAAAGAGCTATAAGTCTTTGATGAAATAATGGATGAATTTGATTGAAACATTTATCTTAAAAAGATTCATACTTGCATGAAGAATAGCCGACCCTGGATTGTAACTTCTCGTTGTTGAACATTGTAGAACTGAGAAATCCCAAGTAAATAAACTTCGAAGGTCTAGGTTGTAACTTTAATTTAGTAGCCCAGAGCGTCCAGTAATACAAATAGGTTGTGATCACGCAAAAAATACATTTCATTCATTAGTTTCATCATTCCTTGACTGGTTTCTTTAAGCGATATCGTTTGATTAACTTCGATTAAGCCGCTGAGGTTTAGTGATGTGAATAGAGGTGACTTCTTTTCCAATAAAATTTACTTCGATAAAAAAACATTTTTCTAAATTAAGTGAGAAGAGTTTTTTCTTGAGTGAACTCAAATTTATGGCTTTACTCGTCGAAAAGTTGTCTCTGTACGAGGAAGGGTCCTTGAACGCCAAAATAACTGCAATACCTTATCTACTAACCCAAGTAGATCTTTCGCAATTAATCTTATTATTACTAGCGGTATTTCCGAACCGGTACGACATTGAGATTTTCAAGAAACGAGCCTATACCTTCTCTTCATCATCATCATCATCATCATCATCGTCAGCCCATTTAAGTCCCCACTGCTGGGGCACGGGCCTCCCTCAATCACAAGAGGGGTAATTGCCATACTCACCACGCTTGGCAGACGGGTTGGCGAGGGTTTTGATATAAATGCAGAGTTTTCCTTCTCTGGGTGCTGATGGTCATGCCAGCAGCTTTACCTTAGTCGCCTTTTACGACACCTCGGTACGAGTGAGGGTGGCCAATTCTACTCTGCCGGGACCACACGGCGTATACCTTCCCTAAAGGCCGGTAACACATCTCCACTCCCTCTGGTGTGGATGATGTCCATGGGCGGCGGTGATCACTTACCATAAAGTGACTCGCTTGCTAGTTTGCCTCCTTTTCTCATAAAAAAAATATATTTCAATAATTTTCTGTATCCACAGTTTAAGAAGCTATCAGAAACGAAAATTACCTGTAATTACGATGTATTTCTCACCACAGAGATAGTTAGAGGTAGAAATATGCATAGACATTTAAAAATCTAGAAGTGCGTGCTCAATTTCGAATTTGTGAAAAAGAACGCGTTGTTTTTCACTGAACTACCGTTTGCTATCTTCGAATGGATCTAGTGGCAAAAGATGACTCAAGCCGCAGCACCACTCGGTGTTTGACCTCCTGACATTGAAACTAGGAGCGTTACATCACACGTCATACCTATATCATAGACATGCACCCTAAACAGACTGTGCTTTTCATAGAAAGCCATACTTGAAAAACTGCGCGAAACCGTTAGTACTGGGGTGACGTGCTGGGTGACTTTCTTTCTCTACCGCACCCGTATAGAAGCTGCGTCAGGGCCGGTTGGATCTCTTTCACACTCTGTAACATTTTTTCTGAAAGTGGCACATTCCGCCGACTTCTAGTTTCATGACCTATATTAGCCTGATTTATAGCCTCCACTAAAACTAAAGGTGAAGGTCGAATCCACCAATCGTTTATCTTAGCTCGTTTAGACTGTCGTGTCTTGAAACTTTTTTCTTCATGCCTAAGGTATTTGAACGAATAGTTTTATATCATCATTAGTCTCTGGTTATTTGTCATCAGAAGTTATGATAGCAGTAAATATCGGTCTGATTAATGGTATTTTTTTTGCTATCGTTCTTATCACAGTATATTCTTTAGATTGGCCTTATAGTTTGGTACTTCTTGGATATATATTAGATGGCATAAATCGAAAAGGCAACTTTGATCAAGTACATCAAACTAACGAGACTTCTCGATCAGAAAGTTTAATATGGAGCTTTTGGAGTAAAGATTAGCCTTAATTATTATCTTCGGGGATACTTGTAGTTACTTAGTCCAAATGACGATTATCAGTCACACCTTATCCCGTAACATGTTTCGATCAAGTTTTCTCTGACTAGCATTTTATTAAGAAGTTTTTTCTTTTTAAGACATATTTAATAAGAAAAAAAGAAAGATAGCAAGAACTGCTTTCTTTCAACTTACTCCTCAAGGTAAAGCTGCTGGCATGATCATCAGCACCCAGAGAAGGAAAACTCTGCATTTATATCAAAACCCTCGCCAACCCGTCTGCCAAGCGTGGTGAGTATGGCAATAACCCCTCGTGATTGAGGGAGGCCCGCGCCCCAGCAGTGGGGACTTAAATGGGCTGACGATGATGACTCCTCATCTTAGCGTGTAATTCCCACTTGCGTCCAAAGCTGCCGCTCTGGAACCCGGAGTACGCTTAGGACCATTTTTTTCATGAAAAAGGGAGGCAAACGAGCTACCGGGTCACCTGATGGTAAGTGATCACCGCCGCCCATGGACATTAGCCACACCAGAGGGAGTGGAGATGCCTTGCCAGCCTATTAGGAAGGTATAGGCTCGTTTTTTGAAGATATCAATGCCGTACCAGGTTCGGAAATATCGGTGCGGGAAGTTGATTCCACAACGCACCTCCTGCGTGGCAAAAAGTGACTTGTAAAGTGCACGTAGGTGGACCTTCATCCATCCAGATGGTACGGGTGGAATTTTAGTTTACGGCGTCTAATACGGTGGTGAAATTCAGCAGCGGGTATTAACTCAAACAACTCCTCGGAACACTCACCAAGGTGAAGGTGGTAAAAGACACAGATATGCGATTTCTCCCCATGATTCTTGTTTTGGGGAATTTGGTTATTACAATGAAGCGACTGCTGTCTGACCTTCGCAATACTTTAACAGAGGAACCACGTTTCAGAAACTATCCAAAACGTGCAGGTTTCCTAAAGATGTTTCCCCTCACTGCCGGGCTAGTGTACGCACATAGATTTGAAGAATTTAGAGGAGCATGCTTAGATTCGTACGCGGACCCCCCTTATGGAAGGCGCGTTCTGAACCACTGAGCTACTATCGTTCTTCGCTCTGCTCTTGCTCTTTTTATTATAATTTTATTTATTATTTATTGCACGAAGTGAAAAGTAAAGTTGGCGGTCTTAATGTCATTTAAGGATTCTCTACCAGTCAACCATTGGAAGAGGCAGAAAATTTATGGCTTTTAACTTATTTAAGATAATGTTGTGTAGGAAATGTACTCCGAATTATGTACACGACTTACGTCGTCTCCCTTGCTCGTTTGCCATTTGTCTTCTATCTCACTTAAACAGCGACAGTGACAACGGATGTGATGCCGTGCCATAGCGGCAGTTTTGATAACGTGGGCTCTCCTTTTGCTTCATATTAGGCTAAGGTGAGGCAATCTTCTGAGCCGCTAAACGACGTAGTGAAAACGATTTAAGGCGACGGGTAGGCCACACTAGCGACACCAATTGATTTTAATTTTAACTAGTAAACCAGATAATTATTTAAAATAATTTCGGGGCTCGTGTCTCTCGGCAAACCCCTATACTATTTATTTAATATATAAAGCTAACTGTTTGGTCTGATATTGCACTCGAATTTAGGATTACCGCCAAAAGTGGCCACTTTTGATTTGGTGAATCAATTTTTCGAGTAAAAAAACAGATCCAACATTTTTGCATGGTTAATAAATAAATAGAATAAGTGTTTGCAGAGAGACTACGTCCCTAAAATGTTTAAAATAGATCTGTTATACTAGCTAAAAATTAAAATCAATTGGCGTCGCTATTGTACCCTACCCGTAGCCTTAAACATAAGTCGTGTAAATAGCCCGAAGTTATAAACGATGTTTCCCAAATACCAGTGTCTATATTTATATAACTTTTATTTACAGATAACTGCCTTGGAACAGCCAAGAAGAAGGTGACGACATTTTCAAGACTGCTTCGAGGGTTGAAGTCCCACAGGAAAGAAAAGCATGGCTCCTGTTCGCCGAAGCACACACACAGCCCCAGACAGATACTGCCTCCACAGAGGGTGAGCAAAGTTTATACGAATGTTTTGTTTAGTACAAAAAAATTGAAAATGTTATTATTGCACATTCTGAGCATAACATAGGGGAACCCAAGATGAGTAACAAACGAAGCCAATGTTACGGAAACTATGCTAAGCTATTCGGTGCGGTCGGCCGTCGACCATTCTAAAACAAAACTCGATGATATAACCTAGTAGTATTTCACTGAGATTTACTTTCGTATGATTTACTGGGGCAAAATTCAATCGAAAAATATTGCTCGAATTTTTGCGTTAAACTAAGGATACCTTAGCTATGCACTTTCCAGTTTATTATAAATCGCGTTGTAAAGTTAATAATATATAATATTAATATTAATATTAATAATAATATCCTCTAACCGATTTCGGATAAGGCGGCCAATTTTAACTTACGCAGTATATATTATAGTGCTCAAGTGTGTGCGCAAACACAAGTGCACTCTCTATTCCCTTACCCTCAATATCCGATGGGATACCAGCGTGACATGACCGGAGAGGGATCGGGCGCAGGACTAACGGCTTAACGTGGTTTCCGAGACACGGGGTACAAGACCGCCAACTTCTAGACTCCGGGCTGACACTGAAAATTTGTTAACAGTAAAACATTAAGTACAAATTTTTGGTCCGACCCGGGGATCAAACCCGAGACCCCAAGCGCAGCCGTCGCTTTAAAGTGCAACGCACTAAACACTGCGCCAACGAGGCAGTCAGTCAGATCTAAAGTTATTACCATACTAAAGCTCATGTGATCCCGTTCCAATAAGAATAAGGGGGCAGCCACGAATCTTATTCCAGGACTATCCTTAGTTCGCGATTTGTAATAAGGTGGCTTAAGTTTGAATGAATTATTAAATCTCTTCAATTTACTTCATATTTTTTGAGTCCAGAAAATTTGCTGGGATCAGTACCTATATAAAATGATTAATGGACAATATGACAAAAAATCATTTTCTGAAATGAAAAATACTATTACTAGATTACTGATTCATAGAAATTTAAGAAAAATAATTCCACATTTTTTAACTGATATTTATGGAGAAAAAAAAATGTAAAATCCTCCTGTGACGTCACCACTCGGCATTACAAATTAATACCGCTTTTGCTCGCGTTAATTTAAAAAAAAAAGTAAAATCTCTTATTTATTGTAAGTTACTTAAAGTCGCCTAGACTTTTTTATTGGGCATATAGCACCGACATCACAATACGTTGAGCCTCGGGACTACGTCACTTCCGGCAGATTAATTTAAAAAATAAATATTACAAAAAAGACACATTTAATGATAACTAAAATTTCTTTATTCGAAAAGCGTATAAAAATGCGAATTTTTTTTGTCGTATTGTGTATTATAGTTTAGAAGTATGAAACAGTGAAATACCCTAACATACCTTTTACTTACTAACTATTATTAGTTTCCTCAATATTGCATTTATACTGCAACTCATCTCAGTTCCCTATAGTGAACGTATAAGTAGGATAGTGTCCATGGTGTGAAGTGATAAGAGTTGAAGTAATTTTGGAAATGCCTATCTGTTATTGTGTGATTATCACTATACATATAAAATAAAAGTAGGTAGTCTAAATTGCAGTACAATCACAAGTAGATGTGTGTTTATATGACTTTATCAATAAGTGATTCATTTAACATTCTAAAGTCCTTTTTGAGTAGCTATAACACTATGTTATTGTATGTTTCTTAAGTATCTATAAATTTGACAATCGCTTAGCCCGAGACTATCTGATGTAGCTATTTGTAACGTCATGAGAAACCAGTAAACCTTAAGCACTATAATCGTAAATATAGTAATTAAACATCTCATAAAACCCTAAATATCCTTCCTACAATATGGATTCCTTCAAACATAGCGGTCCAGTATGGAAGTCCCAACGGAGGTGATACCTGACATCGCTTCCGTTGTACCTAATTGCAATGTAGGCTCTTCTCTTGCTTACCATCAGGCTGAAGAAAGCCAATATACAGTGTCACTATAAAAAAAATCAAATAAGAGCCAAGTTTGACATCGAAAAATACGTCGCGTTCCACTTTATTGACGATTTAATATACCCCAGAATAAGGGTTCTGTTTTTTTCATTTAGTTACGGAACGATATGATAGTTTCTGAAACGTGTAACCATGATTCAGTTGGTTTGGTTCCCCTGTAAAGGGTAGCGAAGGTCAAACGGCAGTCGCTTCACTGTAATTACCAGACTCCCAATTCTGAATTATAGACTAAATGTACCCTGGGCTCCAGAGCAACCGCTTTCTACGCAACCGGGAATTACACGCAAAGATGAGGAGGGAGTTTCATCAGCAACCCACACTCGTCCACTGCTGGACATAGGTCTCCCCTAATGCACGCCACTGCTCCCGATTTTCGGCCACTCTCATCCAGCCCATACCAGCCAGCCTTCGAATGTCATCATCCCATCTTGTCGCAGGGCGTCCTACACTACGCTTACCGAGTCGCGGTCTCCACTCAAGGACTTTACGGCTCCAACGGCTGTCAGTTCTGCGGCTAATATGACCAGCCCACTGCCACTTCAGTTTGCTAATTCGGTGGGCTATGTCGGTGACTCTGGTTCTCTGTCGGATTACATCATTTCTGATGCGGTCCTTCAGAGTGTTTATTGGTACAAAGTACAAAGTTTATTGGTTATAAGGTACAAAGTTTATTGGTACAAAATTGTCCAGTCAAATCTTAAGCTATAAATACATTCCGGGAATCATAGCCTAGCACTTATATAGATCTAGTTTTTTTTTGGTAATATAGCCGAGAACGATGACGGCATAATTATGACAGCCTTTTTTTAACCCGGCTGGACAAAGTGACAGCGACTTTTATGCTAATATAATTCTATTTTTATTCCTTATCAATATTACGCGACAAAAAACTCAGTCCTACCTATTAATAATGACTACAGCTTCAACACGTATTTGTACTGTTAAAATCATGTTATAAGATATAAAAGGCTTCGATTAAAGTGATTTGAATTGAGTTTTGTTGAATTGATGTAATTCGTGTGTGGCCTGACCAACCGTGAAATGAAGTAGCTATAAACAGTTCTGAATCCTATTAGCAAGATGTTTTTGTGATAGCTAGACTGAATTTGTTAACTCCTTTGATGGTGTGTAATTTGTTATGGCAAAACTTTTTGCTAAAAGTAGTGTAGATGATGATTGCGTAATTTTTCAAATTCGTAGATAGTCACTTTATCTTTAATATCTGTAGATAATCTTGTAAATATTTTTTATAAGATCTTGGCATCATATTAGATCTTGGCATCAATAGATAGGTACTTTTTTGCCCAACATACAAAACTTAAAACAGACAGAGATACAATGTACAATTAAGGCATTCTTTTTTATGTGATAGGTAGCAGACAAGCAGACGGATCGCCTGATGGTAACGTCTTAGCTTTGATCGTCCGTAAAATATAGTAGAGTTGTAGAGTTTATTCTGGTTGTTGCGGCCCAATATTTGTTTCTGAATTTCAAAATTCAATACATAGTTAAGTACAAAAGCCCCAATATATACGAATAGACATTTTCTATTATTATCTCTAAAAGCCCTAGAGTATGAGAATCAATTATCGAAGTATGGTCATTATATAAAATCCATAACGATTTATTACACAAGTTTGTAAATATTCGAACAGAATTTATCAAAAAAATTAAAACAAGCAAGTTGAATCTTCTTGAAAATGGTTAGTACTAAACACTTCAAAGTTCATTGAACTCTAAATGTTTATGACGTCTTAGAAATATTATGTTTACTGCGTCGTAGTATATACATAATTTTATGTGTTGCGGAGTATCTACAATGTCGGGACCATACGCGATATACGAATACATTAACATTACAATACAACAGCTGTGGTCTCCAGTGAACTGGCGGTACGCGTCGTCTGCTGGGGCATGCTTGTGAATCTTCGAACACATACGTTTTCACACGTCGCGATTCTGAAAATAACACAACGCGGAAATCACAAGACATAATGCAGCAAAATATTTCATTTATTTATTTTGTAAACATCATCAACCTCCTAGTTTAGTAGAGTATACATTATTCTGCTTAAATAAAACAAACTTTGGTTCAAAAGGAAAATTGAAATTTCAGAAAAATATTTCGCACTCCCGTATAAACATCAGCTGAATTATAATATATAATATCGCTAAGAAAGTAAACCAGAAAGTTATCGTATCATGGTTTATTAAACAACTGTTTTAAAACTCCACCTTTTGTGTGGATAAGTACATATTTTGAGATTTTCCTATTGTGTAAAAAGTTGTTACATTTGCGCACTACAATCAGTATCTTGTAGGTGTATTCCGAATAACCCGTATATTTTGCTCAAAATAGAGAACTCCCAAAACTATTTCGGCCGTGCCGTCTCGTTAAACAAAACAATTTGTAACCGAATCTTTCCCGTGCGTCTGCACACGCCCGCGGCGTTTGCCTTCCTCTTTTTTTTCATACATTCCCTTTTGCTACCCCCATCCGCCATTATGTTGATCCGGAGCGTCGCCGGCCGTCTTTACATGCACTCGGAGCAATTAGTATGACGCTCAGAGACGGATTTGGGGGAGGAAACACTATGCTTTTTAGTTGAGACGGAATCTTTAAAATAGGAATAGGCATTTTGCGCTGACATTTTTAAAGTCTTTTTTAGGTGCTTCTTTTTTAGGTCTTTTTTAGCAGATTTTTAAGGTGACGGATAGGGCACACTAGCGACGCCAATCGATTTTAATTTTTAGCTACTATTTTAAAATAGATCCGGTTTAGTGGCTAACAATTAAAATCGAATGGTGTCGCTTGTTAGGGCTACCCGTCGCCTTAAGAGAAATTATCGAGCTTTTAAGACTAAATGAATAACCTCACTATAATGTATGTAATATGTATGTCAGATCGGGCAATCGCTTCACGAGCGTCACAAAAATGGCGTCATTTCAAACAAAACACTATGCAAGCTGCAAGCGATTTTTGCTCTTCAGGTGGTTATGCGTCCAGATTCCTTGACCATACATCAAGGTAACACATGGTTTAGTTCCCCAGACTAGATATCAATTTCCAGACTTGACAAATTCGAAGCTTACCCTTATCTGTAGTTTCCGTCCTAACTCATTCGTGATTTTGTCATTCCTCTAACCTTTTCCATAATACCTGTACAGTTTCTATACGTTTTCATCTTATGATAACAGGTCACGTATTATAAAGGGTAAGAGATAACCTATGTCAAGGTTAAGGTTTTCAATTTGTCGCTATACGCCACTGTGTCACGGACACAGATCTTATTATGAGTGTATGAATAGTATACGTAGTCTTGATATTTCGTTCTTTGATACTACCACTCCATTGTGAAACATAAATTGAATAGGGATAGTAATTTTAGCAAGTTATTACAACATTACCAGCATAATATCAATACCCCTACCTAAGCACGGGCGTAGGTACCCTCATGTGAAGTTAAGGCGATCCCACATAAAAAAAAATCACACACATACACACACACGCACACTCACACGCACACGCACACGCACACGCACACGCACACGCACACGCACACGCACACGCACACGCACACGCACACGCACACGCACACGCACACGCACACGCACACGCACACGCACACGCACACGCACACACTTTGGAATTACTTTTCCAGAATGATTGTCTTCTATACCATGCTGATGATATTAACACGTAATTATATAAAAAAACATAGCGGTGCACATTTCTACTATGTACCTTATATTTGTTTTTCCGATCTCGAAAATAGCTATTATAATATTAGTGACCACGAAAGTTTAAAACAAACCCCCTTTATTAAAAAACTAGGTTGCATCGTTATCCCGTCAGAGTTTATGCCAATTTCCTGTACTATAAATTCCCTCAAGTATACCAAACGTGCAGTTGAACACATATGATCGTTATACATTGTCTGGTTATGACTTCTTAGTTGATCACCCCTCGTATATATCCCGCAGCCGTCCCGCGAGACGCGCCGTATGCACTATGCAACCCATCTAGTTCTGCGTGCCCGTCTATGCGTGTAATGAAAATTTGAGCGCTTGTGTCCGACTCTTACTACGTTACGCTTACGTTAGTGACGTCATAATACATGTTGGAAATTATTCAACAAAATGTTAAATGAGAGTTTCAATTCTATTTATTTAAAGTTTAGAGCTTGACACAAACGGTGTCGAAAAAAATTTGACTTTGTGTTACTATGTCCAGAATGAAGCTGTCTATATAAGGGTCAATTATATGCCTAAAGTCAACGCTCAACTCGCAGCAGACAGTTGAGTATCTGATTTAATTCGTTAGACTGGCGTGCATTAGGGGAGACCTATGTCCAGCAGTGGACGAGTGTGGGTTGCTGATGATGATCTACTTTTTAAGATTGCTAATTTGGGCAGGCAGTTTGAGGTCATTGTTTCGGAAACACGTTTTTAATACTAAGCGCGATGTAAAAATGCATAGTGATATCTACCGAAAAAACGCTGAACCATCTGCTTTTTAAAGCAAGCTGCAAAGCTATTACAAGCTCCATCTTACGAAAATTCCCTGAACTATTTTTCTCATACTAAGGCCTAACTAAGCACTAACGGCCGCACTCAGAGACGTCATTTGAGCGAATGTTCATTAACTTTAGTTTTGGTAGTCTTTATGCGTATTAAAATAAGTGTCAATATTTTTTCTTAAGTAGCCAACAATGTTTAATCAACGACTCTGAGTGTGGCAGTAAGTTAAATGATCCTGACTAAAGTCAACGCAAGAACTCTCAGCAGATAGTAGAGTATTTCGTTCATTAATTTATGAATGAAATATGCCACTGACTGCCACGATCCTTTGGCTGGAATGTAACAGTTACTTCTCTTTAACACTACTGAACATTTTGAAAAACTGAACTGATACTCTAAATTCTGCTGAATTATAATATATAGAGCGAGAACTCGCGTCTTGCGGCGACTGTAGTTGACGTTTATCTATACAATTATGCTGAGCTACGCTCCCTTAAACAGTTACCCTCATATTGGTTTACAAAAAAAAGATGGATCTATTTTTCTTGACACTGTCATTATAACACAGGCGTTCTTTATTGTTAAACAAAAAAGTTAAATGAAAAACAAATTAATACATTCATTAATATAATTTTATTAAAATGGTTTGCTGAAAACATAATAATGCAGATTTATATTTTAATTAGGTAAACATATTTTTTAATAAACATTAACTTCCATTTTCAAACTTCCGTTGAATGAATTATTTAATAAAGTAATGAATATTCCATCAAAGAAACGTCTTCAAATTTTAAAGTTAATATTTACATACTTTTTATATTGAAATGAAATTTTCTTGACTAATTTTATTATACTTTGTTGTCGTGTCTTTTGCTAAACAGTAATAGTAGTTAATGAAGATCATAGGCACCAACTATGTATGATTGAACACTTCAATTTGTCTTTCACCCGTTTGTCTAAAGGGTGAAAGACAAATGGCAGATTTCACCTATTCAGTCAATTGTTTCTAAGCACGAGGTTTTTGAGAAAATGAATCACTAGACACAGAATGAGCAATGCCAAGTCTCCACGCCCGCATTAGATACCAGCTCATCTCGTCCGAATTATGTGCTTCATTTTTCCTCGTCCACCTATATTTATTAATCTCCAGACGAGGGGGGTATCACCGTATGCCTTTTGAGAAATGACGCCTGCCAAAGTTAAGTCGGTTCAGCTAACACCACCAACGTAAAATATGGACGTTTGTTGAGCCCCCGGATAGAGGCCATTAGGGCTCGGTATAATCCTTATCAGGGGACTTGCACTTAGGATTAGTACTGTCAGGAGTTGCTTTTTTCGAGTATTGGCAGTGTTGTGTCCAACTGAGATTAGGGGATCAGAGTAGAGTGTTTTGTTGGGGTGAAATAGGAGGAAGATCGTTTGTTGATTGCGCGATGGCCTTTCGAGGAGCTTGCTTCTTGTGTAGGAAACATCTTGCTGCTATGCGGTAATTGCGTAATAAGATTCGTAAGTAGGTATCTGTGCACGTCATTTTCAGCAACTTGTTGCCAACACTCGACCCGTTTGGAACAGTGGTAGTGAACGCTGCCTTTGGTCCAAGGGTTGCGGGTTCGATCCCCGCACAGTACAAACATTTGTGTGCATGAACATATCTGTTTGTATTGATCTGGGTGTTTCTATGTATTATACGTAGGTTTGTATTTACAAAAGAAAAGTATTATATGTAATTATTTGTAATCCCACTGTTGACTATGATATCCGTAACACAGGTGTTTGAGCTATCTATCTCAGAGTCAGATCAATGTATGTGATGTTGTGAAATATTTAATTTTAATTTTAACACCACTTTTTCCCAAAATATTATTCCCTTTTTTTTTGCCTCGGTCGTAACTTTGGCTCTACCCCCTACCTACTAATGATCTGTAAGTTCAACATAATTTGTTGCAAGTATTTTTTTTTGTGATAGGTGTCAGATGAGCAGACGGATCACCTCATGGTATTGCCGCCGTCCATGACAACCCGCGACGCCAGTGGAGTTACAATTGCGCTGCCAACCTTAAAACCCCCCTTGCAAAGTGCAGTCCTATACTCGTATCAATTTAGCAATTTTATTTTGTAAATGTAGGAAGTTTGTATCTAAAGTTAATGTCAATGGAAGACACAGTTTGTCCTGATTTACGGAAATGGTATTTATAACAATATCAAATATAATAAGAGTTGCAATAAAGAAAAATAGCAGCCCTCTATTTTGAAACTTACATCTTCGAGCCAATACAACGGCACGAGTTAAAAATATACACAAACGAGAAAGGTGTATGCGCTTTTTCACACGGAAAATAACGTACGAACGAATCGACACAGCAGAAAGGGTAATATTTGACTTACGCCCGTATTGGCACGTTGCCTTGTAAACGGGTTCTTGCGGGAGGCATTATATCGCCGCTTCTATTCCCTGTTATAGCTTAGCTGGCGCTCGATAAAGGTAATAAAACGTTATAGTTGAACACTATGGTGGCATTGTAGTATTCGCCAACATTCGGATAGTCGTAAATACAACGTCTCGTATCAATAAAACTGTTTGTAGTTTTCATGTTCATTTGTTTAACAGTGCTAATAAAGATAAAATGCTATTTCAAATACTACAACAGTTGTATACAGTTTTGGCAGATATGGTGAAGAGATAGGAGGACTTACAATTTTCCCTATATCTATCTATTCGCTAAGGGAAAGGAGCTATAAGAGTGTTGGCTTTAGAATCGCTTTAATACATTATTATCGTTTGCACTAAAACATATAAACCTAATAAGGCAGAGCAGATACAAAGTCTAATCATTGTTGATGTAACAGTTGTAGTGAACCCTGCCTTTGGTTGCGGGTTCGATCCCCGCACAGTACAAAAATTTGTGTGCATTAACATGTCTGTTTATATTGGTCTGGGTGTTTTCTATGTATAATAAGTATATATTTACAAAAAACAAGTATTAAGTATATGTATATATTTGTAATCCCACTGTTGATTCTGATATCAGTAACACAGGTGCTCGAGCTACCTATCTCGGAGTCAGATCAATGTATGTGATGTTGTGAAATATTAATTAATTAATTTATTATTATTTATTGTTGGCTTGATCTATATTGATATTCAGAAACCGTGTTTACAAATTTACTATGTTAAGGATCAATTCGGACCAATTGTTATCTGCGGATAAATCTATGGTACAACGTCAAATTTGAATAGAATAACAGCGCTATACCATATATTTAGTATCGGAATAAGATCGATCGAATCGGTCTTAAGTCAAATACAGTAAGAAAACAAAACACGTCATAATTTCGGATTCACTAAGATTTATACCGATAAAAGTTTAAATAGTCAATGCAGTAAATAAATATTGAAATACTTGTATTCTTGTCTGAAATACATAACAGTAGATTATGCCAAATTTTGTTTAGCAAAATGTAGCCGATATTAAAGTTTGCAAACTACCAAACTTATTCCTCGGGACACATTTATCATGTTTACAGTGGTAATATTTTCATAGCAATGTTTTTGACACAAATTACTTTCGTTGTATGTTCTGCACTGGAACTTTGTTGGAGTTTCTTAAACACTCTTTTGCGTTTGCTTGCAGAGATATCTTTAATATTTGAATTGGTTAACTGTGCAAACTGTAGTTTGCATTTCAGTAGGTGATGGATTTTTAAGATTTCTTACCGAGTGGTGTTATATTTCGAGTATTGAATATTGAGTTTTGATTAAGTTACAATTTGATTTCAAACAATTGAAGAACGAGGGATGCTGTTAATCAACAAACCGTATTTAATTTCCAATATTGTAATAAGTAGCTTTGTACAATAGTTCGTGTAATAATACTTTACTATATTTTTAGTCTGTCCATTCAAATGGTAAATTTGTGATCTAAAATATAGATCGGAATTTCACATTTGTTTACTTTAGTCATATGACCTTGAAAGCGTTACCGCCTTGTAAAGAGGCATAATGAGACATAATTGTATATTGTATTTAGAATAGAATAGAATACAATTTTATTTGGTAAACACATCACAAACATAGTACAAGAAAAGAAAATATAAAACAAAGAGTACACTTTGCCGTGACGTGTTACCAAAATGGTTGCCACTCAGCTGCTTTGTCACGGCGGATGGCCATGACGCTGGTATTCTGTAGGAACCAATGAGGTAGAGAGGGAATCACCAGCTTATACATTTTATAAAAAAAGACATATTATATTGGTAGAGGCTAAACGCAAACACACACATTTGTGGTGGATACAACTTAACCCGTACATTAACACACAGACAAGACAGAACTGTGAATTTAATGAACTGATAATTGGCTGTCTCCCAATGCTCGCAGCCAATTATTGCGTGTCGAATGCAGTCTCACATCAGATATTGATGTTCAAACGATTCAATCAAAATTAGATCCTGCTGCAAAACGAACACATAGTGTTGCTACTGTTTCTACGTGTCTGAATTAAGCCGGACATAAACAGGCATTTTGGCCGCATATCTGGGCAAGTTAGGCGGTATCCAAACAGTTGACGACCAGTTTAGCGCAGTGGTTTTGAGACGCAAGTGTCGCTGGTTCGTTTTCTGCAGCAACACAAATGTTGATTGATAAAACAGGTATTTGTTTTAGGTCTGCGTGTTCTAGTAACTTCCTTGATTCTGGTTTCGTGACTCTCCCGTGGTTACAGATGTCGGTTTTCGCGCCACTTCTACTTGTTTACAGCAAATTACATCATAACATCTTTTCCTCCTACAGCAAGTTTGCTACTGGGCGTATCTCCTAGCTTCCTCTACTACACTTTGTCGTGTGCATTTCTAAACTAAGTTGGGCCGAGAAGGCTTTTGATTTCGTTATATCTCCACGCTGAATTAATGTTGTTTGATGAATCGGAGGCCTAAGTTTAGAATTAATATGTTGGTACAATGTTCTCTATGTCCCTAATTTAATAATGGTACGTCATATTTTTTTTAATTGCGGACGTTCATTCTTGGAACTCAAATGGTATATTAAGTATTCGGTTTTTAGACTTCACAACCCTATACACACACACAACAATTTAACTCGAATCGCGCCAGACTCTCAGGGGAAAACATTAAATTCGCATATCGGGAACCGTGTTAATGTCACGTTCTAGCGTTGATTGGAAACGAGGAATTCCGTAATCATTGTTGTTCTTCGCTTTGCGAAATTGCCTGATTGGTTTGGTACCAATATTGCCTGCTTCTGATTTGATGGATTCTGGAGTATCATCACCAACATTAAGCAGAGGTATTCTGTTCAGGCTCATTGGCATGGTCTCAATTACTTACCTGAGGCTCGACCGGAGTGATACCACAGCCTCACAGAAAAGGCATCATGAACGAGCGCTCGCGCCGTATTTTGCCGAGTGATTGAGGGTACTCTCAATCACTCGGCAAAATACGGCGAAAGCACAGCTCGGGGGAAGGGGATAAGATTGGTCACATTAACTCCACTGGTGTTAGGTGTCCATGGACAGCGTCAATTATTTACCATCAGGTGATCTATAGTTGATATTTTTTATAGCAATCTTTTGCAATTTATTCTTAAGTAAATAACACACTTAAAAATTTCATCTCGTGTTCAAGCGTGACTCGAACCCACACCTTCGCCAATCCGGATGAATGTTCTATCACCTAAACACGAGATGAAATCAGGTGATATGTCTGCTGTAATAAATAAAAAAGGTTATTTAATCAAAAAAACGTTTGGTATTATGAATGTCCTTAGTATTTTTGTAGGCCCTTTACCAATGAATTAGTCATTATCAGCCGTCAGGATAGTTCCTACAATGGTATATCAACCACTGGAATTAGGTAGATATGAATTACCAACTAAATTAAAAAGTTAAAAAGCAAAGTCACACTTTTTCAATTTCTTTCTTGATTGTTAAACCTTTTGTACAAAAATTAACGCCTTATAATTGCCATTCAAAAGCGATTCGCAAATAAGTAATAATCGTTGAATTTAAAAGAAAATGTGTGTGAATTTGAAAGCGGCCCAATAAATTCGCTACGGTCGGAGTTTAGCTGTAGGTAGGGTTGTCACATTATAGGAGCGGGCATTGTTGGCTATTCACATTATTCCCTTATCAAGTGCAAAGTTAATGGGCAAGCTTTGTGCCTCTTATGATTAATTGATTCGTCCGTACATAGGCTCATTGTAATGCAGATATCCTTAGCTTTTTCCGTCCTTAAGTGAAAATGATAAATGATCACGTTTTTGTCTACCACGCCCTTAATGCTAGTTTAAAAGTTAGTGGAGTAAAGCAATTAGTGGATAGTGATTTTCGGTTTGTGTGTTAGCTTTAGCTCTATTAGTTAAAGGTAACTTAAGATGTAAGTCTGCTACAAAGTGTTCCTTGACTGAATGTGCACGCAGTGACACAAAGAGAGAAAGATGGAGAAGTCTCGCTAAAGCCGCTACCCAACATACAGACAATCCCTAATCACGACCACTTCCGTCAGGAGTGTACGACTGAGAAAAAGAAGAAGAACTTTAGATGCCTTGTACCTTCTGTGCAACAGGAGTATCTATCTATCTTTATTAAGTAGTATTGTGGCATCTTTACAAACTCGAAATTATAAGAAGATATCCTTTTTTACCGCTGAATCACGTTTCTATACATGCTATGCTTGTACCATGAATCAGGATTGCCAAATCTAGAACAATTGCCATCTGACTTTTACAACCCTTAGACAGGGGAATCAGACTAAGGGCGAATTCGACCAACGCGACAGTTATAATTGGATAACTATCCGCAGGATATTTTTTCGTTACTTTATTTTCGGCTATTCATCCAACGATAAATATATAAACCATACATTTATCGTTGGATGAATATTAGTCGAATCCACCCTAAGTAGCTAATGATTACGCCTTCACAATCCTCTTCCTTCTTAGTCGTTTACTCATGATTTCTATGAACCATAACCCTCTGGTTAACGTTGACGATGCTGCATTTTCGTTTGCTGATGCGGTTCACGCGATTTGACTCTAAGAAAATTTCAGATTTGTTAAAGAAAATATCTGTTCCGACGTTCGATCCAGACTTTTTTTCTACCGCTGCCGCTGAGTTTTTGGTATAATTACTTACATAGATATAATAACCTCTTCAAAATTGGAAAGTCACTTTCGCTGTAAAGACACAAAGACAACTACATAATCCTTAGAACACAAGGACAGCAATAAACCATGTTATATTAATTGGATTATCTTTACGAGCATGATATTTTTGTGCTAAATAGGTTAAGTTAAATATTGATAACGTGTTCAAAGGAAGTTCTCGTTCGTAGGTCTCGCAATTAACTTGAAATTGCTTTCGAAGTTTACTCTAAGAAACTTTCCGATGTTAATTTATCATCGTGTTATTATAAAGACTGGCGTGATTCGTGAAAAAGTTTTAAAGAAAATCAAGTAGGTATACTTGGAGATTATCTTCATGGGAAAGATGACTAGGCGATAAGTGGTTGATAAATGACATAAAATTATCTTAGAGTTTGCATTAGGTTAGCCATTTTTTTTCTTAATCATTGAAATGTGAAATATTATAACTTTATTACTTACATCTTTATCCTAATTTTGTGTATAATTAATAATCGTAAAAATATTAAGATATTACCTGATTGAACCTGCTTATTACCATGATTGATAAAGTCCTTTTAGGAAATAAGATCAAGAATTCATAGACGGCGGTAATCGCTTACCGTTGATGATCTATGTGCTCGTTTGCCACCCATCACATAAAAACTGTACCAACAAAAAACCAACTATTCATACATACATATTACAATGTATGGAATAGCAGGTTTTTTGTCGCTTATATTTTATTGATCTTAACTCGTGATTTTCTTTGTTTTTGACAGTATATATTTGTATATAATTTGATATGCTCAGTCAGAATCTAGAAAACCTAGATATCGTTTAAAACCTATATTAGTAATAATCACTAAGTTATCACTCTAGAAAACCTAGATATCCTTTAAAACCTATATTAGTAATAATCACTAAGTTATCACAATAGTATTTTTCAAATACGTTCGAACGAAATTTATTTTCATAACTCATTGTGTTATGTATTCACAACCCTTTTCCGCATAGTTGTAACAAAAGATAAAGTTCCAAAGTGCTCCGGACTATGGAACATTAATAACATTAACTGATTTAAAGTTCAAACCAAAATTTCAGCCAACTAATCTTAGAGATTACAAGCGGGAACGCTACAATGTTCGACAAAAACATTTCTGAGCGAAACGATGAAAGTTGGAGCCGTGAACCCCAATAAATTACAAATGAAACTTTCCGTTCAGGTCGACACACCGGACAGCGTGCTACAAAGTGGGCTGGGCCTTGGGCCAGGCCCGGATACCGCCTTGAGGTCTATGGTCGACCCCCGGGACTATGACCGCCTCCGCTTCTTACAAATGAGTGCCGCCCAACCAAACACCTTCGAAGAGACTATTCATAGGGTGAGCTTCGTCGGCTGGTGATATTGTGTTTGACAGATACAAGATAATTTTATTTATTGATTGCTATTTTTAATTTTATTCTGCACAATTTTAGAGGCTAGTCTTATTTATGCCGTAAAAAATTAATTGCCTACAATATTCCTAGGCGCTACGCACATTTCACACAACACTGCATCTGTTTACGGATCTGACATTCATTGGATGCGTGTTTGTATTATTTGTAATTATTACACTAATTCTCTAGTAAAACTGCAATTCTCTTAAGATTGTGTTTCATTGTTAAAACATGTTCCTGTTTATTAATAATGAAACGCATTTCAATAGATTTACTTACATTAGTTTTACTCCTAAATTAATTAGCATTGCAATCGCGCACATATCTACATATAGTCCATAAAATATAACTTGAGCTATATTTTATTTTATTTATTTTTTCTTAATGGAAAACAAACAGCATTTAAGTTACAATAATGATGGAGGTACTTTAGAACAAATATGCCTTTAAAAAAACAGTTTTCACGAATAAAATGATACCAAGACAAAGCTCGAAAACGTTATTACATAAATACGTAAGTCGAAACAAGAACTGACTAGAGATGCAAATATGACGCGAACTGCGTAGCTTATTTTAGTGTTTCAATTTTCTTCCGTTAATTTGTTTAACGCGCTTCTAAGGTTGTGCAAAAACACAAGTATTGTTAATCCTTTGTTTTTGATAACATGATATTTTATTATTGTATAGTACAGTTATATAACTATTGTAGCATTATCTTAATTTAGTTAATATCTTTTTTTTGCTTGAGTTTTTGTAATAATAAGTATCTGTCAAACACGTAACTGGTACAGCCATTTTCTGTTATGCTCTGGATGGCAAATCGTTATTCTGTTTTCTTATTAGCTCAAAATTTGTTTGACAAATTAAGACAGGCGTCTAGACAGACATCATTAATATTGTCAATATTTAAACGAGTCGTCTTATTTGACAATGTTAGTGAAGTGTGTGCGTTTGAATTTGTGAAAATATGCAATGTTATAGCTTTTACATTTAACTTTCACGTTTATTTTAGAATGCTTCGAATATTACGTTCTGTGACCCTTTTAAGTATATTTTAAAATTAACTAGTATTTTATTTTAGTAGCAAATAAAATTATTACTAAATTTGCAAACAATATCTTTTTAATAGCGTTAGGTTTTATATAATGTGATAATGTAAGCTAATATTTTATTAGAATATCTATTTGTGTAGTTTTTATAAAAATATATTTAGTACAATTGCCAACAGAGATGTAACAGGAAAATCAAAATTCAAAATTTCGGCCCATGTTTTGGTATATTTTTATTCGATCGGCATGCTTTAAGAACTGGAGGTGGACCTAAATCTTAATCAGTATTTTTCCCGTTGGACCAATTCTAGTTTTGTAACCTTCATTCCATCTTTACTGATAAGTGTAAAAAAAATACTAGTTATATATGTTAAGTATTAATCTAGCTAGTTTCAGGCCAGATTAAGAACTAATGACACCGCATCATTAATAAGTAAAAATTGAAAGATCATCACTCTCCTGGAACTAAATACAATATTCTGGATTCCCAAACTAAGATTTTCATTGATTAATGAAAACCTTATCCTACAAACAAACATTAATTATTAATACAGACACGCAAACGCTATAGAAATATCTAATTCAAGCATTTGTTTTTTTAGGCACGGAAATCGATCTCGCGACCCTTGCAATTCTATAGACGCCCTTGCATTTCTATAGATGCTCATAGGTGCGCCGATACTATAATAATTGTAAAGGAATAGAAAATCCTGAGATTTTTAGAATAGTTGGAACATATTTTTACAACTTTGCCAATTTATTCTATATTTATCTTTTAAAAAAGGTTACAAAATTAGAAATTACCTAAACAGAAAAGTTATTTTTAAATCTTGAATAAACCTTTACATGCACTTTCATACATTAGAGTCCAATAAATTAATTTAGCACAATTTGCACATTTATGTAGTTTGCACTTTATGCACGGCATATTTTACTTTTGCACGTAACGTTTTTTAGAAATGCATGCCAGCATGATAGAGTCAAGCGTTTCATTGGGATAAAATCGTTTTTATAAGTCCCAGGTGTGCATATCGTAAATGGCAGGAATTAGAAAGGTTTTCTTTGGGTAGAAATAGAAAATATTTTAGTATTTTAGGCGACCAGTGTGAAATAACAATAGTGCATTGAATTGTTTTAGTCTATTCACAACGATTTAAATCGCAGTAGCATTTACTAAACTATACGAATTCTCATTTACATGGGATAAAAAAGCGAAATATATTTTCTATTCGGCGCCAATAAAAACAGTTAATCGCCGAGCGAATATTTTATGTTTTGAAAAAGATTTCGAATTTTCAATCAATAAATTTTCTTGTGTAATAACTTATTTTGATTGGAAAAGGCTAAGGTACCGAATGGTTGGACATCGAATTGACATATATTTTTTGTTACAGTTAAAGGTACAAGAAGCTATGAAAAAGAAAGACAAGCTGGCGAGAGAACAAGAAGAGGTAACTAACTTGTATCTTGAAAGCTGTTAAATCTTTAGGTCCTTACAAGTTATGTATGTTATGTAATCTACTGCTGGTTTGGAACGTCAATTTCTTCTAGTAATAGGAGAAAACCGTGGATGAGGTGGCTCTTAAGCGTCAGCAAAAATGGGCTGGCACGACAAAAATGTTACCATGAACCAAAAACGGTTGGCAGCGCACTTATGACTCCAATGATGTCTCAGGTGTCTATGAGTCGTCCATATACGTCTGCTTGTCTGCCAACTATCAAAAAGTAGACATTGGACGACGGCAAACCGCAAACTATAAGTTATTTCTTTCCTTATTATCGACAATTAAGAAACCCTAAAAAGTAAATAATAAAAATAGACTTAAAAATGGAACAATTAAAAAATCTGAAAATCAAGTTGACGAACATTGCACAGATTAAATGCAATTCCGGCACTAATCGCATCACTTATTACAATCCAAAAAGCTATAACATTTAACGCTCCCCACGAAATTACTCACACATTTACGGGAAGACGAAAAAGCCCTCAACCCCACGCACACAAACGAAACTAATCTGATGCGAGAGTCACAGTTACTTGTAATCTGCAGACTAGTGACGCGACCATAGAGTCTAGCACCGCATCCGCATAATGCACATTGTTAAATATATTTTTTCAATCTATAAGCCGTTGGTAGTCAAATGACTCGGTGTAAAATGGATTGCGGAGCATTAAACAATCTGAATCGGTCAAAATCTTCCTATACTCGACTCATCCGAGTCATGTATGGACGTCTAAAGAAGCAAGCGAGAGACTTCTTGAACAGGGGAGGTATAAATCTAGATAGATAGATATTCGGGCATCAATGAAAATCCACACACAATGCTTGCAACCAGCCGAGGTGACTCGCTAAACTTTGCTCAATAAATTTTTCTCTTACAAATAAAATAAATGAATACGTGACCCAGTTTACTCTGTTTATCTAGTCTCAAACTAGCGTATTATGTACGCTATGAGTTCTATAGGTAACAAAACAGGGGGTATCTCCCATAACATATAGGCCGGAAACAATTTAAATCAGCAAATTTTCTGGAACCCGAAATCTAAGCCATCTTTCATTGCCGATGTAAAGCATCAATGTTCATTACCAATCGGCATTAGTATAAAAACAGTAAGTAAAAACAATTAAGTAGTGGAAATCAATATAAAATTTCATATAAATATTCATTAAAGCTTGAAAGTCGTCATTCGATCGTTTCTGCAATCGAATGTTACTCGCATCGCATCACTATGCAGACTGGCTTGAACATTCGACGAGTCGGCCGTGGGCTAATCGTGGCCTAATCTCAAGCTAAGCCTATTAGAGGCAGTTGTATCGCTTCCCAACGAAACTTCGGAAGCCCTTGCTCAGCACATTTCGAACGCTCGTAAAACTATGGTCACTTATTCACTGAGACTCCGCAGTGTGCTCAATCATTTCGGTGTGGTAAACAAACTCGCACTTTGGACTAGAACAGTTGACTTCTGTTGAGGCTAAAGAATTATGGTTGCCTATTTGGGAAAATTACGAATCTAACAAATCAAAGATCACTCGAATCGGTCCGGACGTGCTCGAGTTTATTAGTGATGTTATTATAACTATCTTTTAATGGATGAGTTAGAGTACCATAGACCAAATCAGGAGGAAGGGGTATTAAAAGATTGGCAGTCTCCAATGATGTTGCAAATGTTCATGAACGGCAGCAATTTACCATCAGGTGAACTCTCTGCTCGTTTGCGAACTAACTCATAAAAAGTAGGTACATATACCTATAAGATTGAACGCTCTGTGGGTCTAGTGGTTTAAGTACCGCGCCGTGATCAGTGGGTGTATATAGGCTGATACTTGATTTTACTTTTACCTATAAGATGACTTTTTTTATTACCGGTCATATTTTTACATGTTCAATTTATAATAATTATAGAAACTTTTTTCGTTGGGATCAAACGTGAAATCGGAAAAAAATATCAACTGTTTCTTACTTTAATGTAAGGCATAAGGCTGATATAAGTATAGAGCAGCTTATTTTCTTGTTTTGTACACCTACCGGCAGGAAATCTTGGCCATAGTGTAATTTTCATACAAACATGCTCTCTTTACAGGTTCACAGAGCAAAAAAAAATTGTTTTCTATGTACCAATTGTAACGTTTATTTTATGTTTGAATGCTCAACTTTCAATTAATTAATTCAAAAAACTCATGAAACCACTGGATTTCTACAAAATCAGAAAAATAATGATTTCTTTTTACATCCCATATGACGTTGTATCAACGCGAAAAAGAAAATCGTTCTTCCTTGATTATGAAGAAATTGAGTGGCTTCAAGAGTTTATTGAATTAATTAATTGAAAGTTGAGCATTCAAATATTAAATAAACGTTAAAATTGCTACAGTGAAAATAATGCTTTTTGCTCTGTGAACCTGTGAAGAGAGCATATTTGTATGAAAATTACTCTATGGCCAAGGTTTCGTGCCGGTAGGAGTATATGGTCCGATAAGGTCCGACCTTGTAAAAAATTTGCTGATGCTACAAAAATGCAGCCTTTATAGATTCATAAATTGTATCTCATCTTAGCTTTTAATTCCCGGTGGCGTCCAAAGTTATCGCTATGAAGCCCAGGGTACGCCCTTGATTCAGTATTTGGGAAGTCTGGTAATTATGTATGGCGTACTGTTGGACTGAGGTCCATATACATACAATGTGATTGGTTATTTTTAAACGTGTTTTTTATGTTGATGTTGGACCTCAGTCCAACAGTACGCCATCTAGCGGGTTTTGACACGCGACAGCCTCCATTGGATAAAGGTCCTACGTTTAGAAACTATTCGAAACGTGCAGGTTTCCTTAAGGTGCGTCCAAACATTAAGCGGCAAGTGTGCGCGGCCCTAAGTAGCAGCGCGGCAGAATTAGTGTCCTGGCCATGCCGCGTGTTGCAGCCGCACTCTTGCCGCTCTATATTTAGGTAGTCGTAGAAATACGCACATAGGACGACCACGATCCCCGCATGGAAGGCGTGTTCTATCATCGCTTCTAAATTGTATCTTAGTGATACAGAACCCTATGGGACCACGACACTTAGAATATCAAACATTGAAAATATTAGTACGCAATAAACCGCTTGCGCTTCACGTGGTTCGGAACCATTCTGGTTCGGTCGGTTATTGCATGTCGATGTAAAGGTTGGTTACACCGTTTTATGTTCGAGTGAACCCAGTATTTTTAGTACTAAGTCTGCGAATTTTGAAATTAGTAGGGGTTATGGAACTGGGCGTAAGGTTATTGGAAACACTTACGGTATAATACTGAATTATGTATTGGCACGTATGCTTGTCGAAAACGTTCAATGTGACAATGTTACAATTTAATGTACCTATAAATGTTTTTCGAAATAATTTTACTCTACTTATCTGGTTCCCCTATCTAAGAGTTGCGAAGGTCAGACATACACTTTAATTACACTAGTCAACACAAAAATGTTACATACATCAAAGGTCGCTGTTTTTATCATAAGCAATCAGATTTTATAATCACGTCAGTTTTTGAGTAATAGTGGGCCAAATATCTGATAAATTGCATTTAATGCATTAAACCAATTGGAATGTTACAAATTTTGATTTATACTTATTCTAAAACTAGAAAGCCTAAATAATGAAATATTTTTTAAAAATATAATCTTACTTTGTTTCCCTGCGACGCTGAAGATTAAGAAATAATATTTTTTCCTTCCAAACTAAAGCGCTGAATTGTATGAGCTTATAGTGTGTGGATATTGAAATCAATATTGTTCACCATAATTATAATGACAAGACTAAAAATCTTACAGATACCTAAAAATTGAGGAAGATTTTCTGGTGTACCACAAATCAAAATTATGTGATGCTTGTACTTTTTTGAAATTGCCAGTGACAAAGGCCCTAAAAGTCATTTTTAAGAACTAGACGTGTCACCAAAATTCTGATTACAGAATCATAATCAACGACTTCAATTTAGTAAACATACTTGTAATATGGGCCACTGACATTTGTGGTGAAGAAAAAGTTGAACATTTGTAGACTGACCAGATACACCAAATCCTGAATCATGGTCTAAGTGTACTCCGGACTCCATAGCAATGGCTCTGGACGCAACTGAGAATAACAAGCTGAGGTGTCTCCGAAAGCCTAAATAGGAGTCTGTCATTTCTTATTTTAGAAATAGAAATAATAGAAATTTATTGACCAGTAAAATGTGTACATAATAACAATAATGCCGTTGGTTTCTGCACTAAGCACGAGGCTTGTATCGCCGAAACCGTATCGTTTTACAGTAACATTTAGATATTACAGACACCAGTTCGTAGTCAAGAAAGGAAAGTAATGAAAGGAAAACAAATGAAATAGTTAAGTAACAAATTTGAACCTTAATAAAACATTTTTTTTTAATATTTAAATAAGTAGATCACAAATCCAGAAGTGCATGCTCGCATTCAAACCTACGACCTCCCGTATGGAACGGCACGTAGTAATTAAAACTTTTTTTTTATGTGATAGGTGTCAGACGAGCAGACAGATCACCTGATGTTGATCGGTAAGCGATTGCCGCCGCCCATGCATACCCACGAGACCAGTGGACTCCCAAGTGCGCTGCCAACATTTAACCCCCCTTTCCTCTGGACTGGGCCTCCAGTATCCTCACTCAGTCGAGCCGACCCATTAACGCCGAAGCGTAGCTCTCCCTACGGATAATATACACAAAGCCTGGAAGTTTTTCTTTTCTCTTTCCGTCTCACATACCTAAATGATAAGCTAACAGCTTACGTGGCCCATCACGCAATGAAATATCATGCAACATACAATGAAACATCATCATCATATAAAACGTTTGCCAATTTGTATCTTTATTTTCAAAGCATAATAGTTTAGTTTTGTTAAGCAAGTAGTTTAGTCTTTATTTGAGTTTAATGACCAGTAGGTTAAATACAACACCTGGCACCACTTATAGAGCAAAGTAAAGTCACAGACTCCGAGTGGCAATTTGAAATGACTATGGGCAGGTAACATAGCCCGTAAACATATTGCGTAAACATGGTTCTTGGGGATAAGCGATCTTAGAATGGAGACCAGGGTCTCCATTAAGAGAAACGTCCTATAGCTAGACCAAAGTTACGATGGAAAGACGACGTCAAGAAAATTGCTGGAAGCAAATGGATTGAAGTAGCACAAGATGCAATGGATTATGCAGTCTAAAGGAAGCCTACACCAAGCTGGTTGAGAATGGCTACCAAAAAGAAGACGTATCTACTTACTGGTCATCATAAATATTATGTTGACCGTGGGAGAGCTACGCTTCGGCGTGAATGGGCCGGCTCGATCGGAGTGATACCACGGCCACACAGAAAACCGGCGTGAAGCAGCACTGTGCTGTGTTTCGTTGCGTGAGTGAGGGTATCAGACGCCCAAATCGGGGGAAAGGGGGGTTTTAAGGTTGCAGCGCACTTGTGACTCCGTCCACTGGCTTGCGGTAGACACCCGCAAAGCCAGTGGACGGCAAATGGGCGGCGGCAATTGCTTACCAACAGGCGATTATTGTCATCTGCCACCTATCACATAAAAAAATGTTATCATTAGTTATTACTTAAATTTTAATCCCTCTATAGATTTGATTGTAATTACCAGACTCCCCAAATCAAGAATCATGGTACCAACCAACCAAGTGTACCCGGGCTCCAGAGCGACATCTTTGGACGCAACTGGGAATTAAATGCTAAGATAAGAAAAAGAGAGTCTCAGTTCCACTTTTCCAATATGATATTCTCAATAGTATATCTAAAATCTCAGGGAGTACCACTTCTGTACCAAAATGTGCCATCGCCTTTGTATGCAATTGGCGTGCGTATTGTAGGCCTGTAACGGTTCGAGCTTTTTTATTTAAATCCATTTAATGGCTGCCATTATCACTATTATTTATTACGAATACCGAAACAGAATAAGTATGCGTTTTTGTTATCTGTACATATTTTGAATGTGTGAGTTTACATTATGTTAGATTTATTACTTTGCCAAATACATATATGGACGAACAGCCACATATTAATGTTTACAAATCTTTCTTTATTGAATCGATTCTCACACACCTTTGGTTCTATATCAATTGAGGAAATTTCACTAATTGTAGTTATGACTTTTTGAAAGTAGTACTTTCACAGAATACACTAAATAGGTGTCATAAATAAGTACATGAGAAAGTAATAAAACGAAAACAAATAGAAACTTATAATGAATTGAGATTATTAACATGTAGTACAACACTAGACCATCTAGTACAGAATTTAAAAAAAAATACGAACAAAAAATACAAAAACATCACATGTACCTATAAAATTTGGGGGTTTTCCTCGATTTTTCTGGGACTCCATCATCAGATCCTGATATGGTGACAATGGGACCAACTTGGGAGTGTGTTATTTCAAATTAAAAACAACTGTGCAAGTCGATCCATAATTGACGGAGAAATCAGTGAACATACATAGAATATAATTAAAAAAAAACTATACAGTCGAACGAAGAACCTCTTCCTTTTTTTAGTCGGTAAAAATAAAATGTTTCAAGGCCGGTGGTGCACCTGTAATTCCACTGGTGTTGCGAGTGTCCATGAGCTTACCATCAGGTGATTTCTTTGCTCGTCTGCACCTTTTTAAAAAATCAATTACATTTTAAAAATCAAACAAGAGGTTTTTAGGTCAAATGCATCTGACCCTTATTTACTTTCATTACTGGTACATATTGGCCATTACTTATTCTAGACCATAATAAAGTATTGTTGTGTTATGCCATAGCGGCAAGTTTGCTCAAGTCTAAGGAGCTAGTAACATAAAATCTCATTTGCCTGTACCGCAGCTGATACACCAAGGGGAAAAACAAAAGTGCAATATTAATCCTTAAGCTGTAAGAACTAAGATCAATGAACGATTTGGTTTGATGTCGGTAACTGTACTGACTGTATAAAACGACTACCCAAATCTTGTTCCTAGTCACACCCTGTGGAAGCAGTGTGCATAAATTAACTTAATGTTCAATACTTTTCTACTTACGAGAAAGTGGTCGTTTTATTACCCCCCTTGGAATATTTATTACCGCATTCACGCGTTAAAGAGAAATATTTTTCACGAAATCATTTTTTTAAAAGTTCAACACTAGTAAGATACACTACGTCTTACCTGTAAGACGCTAAATAAAAATTTATACGTAAAGTATTTCGTTTGCCGGAGTATTTATGGCGAATAAAAGCCTGTTCTTATTTCCTAAAAAGTTCATAAAAGTTTTATGTCTCACTTTAAGGGATCGATGCATGAGGTGGGGAAAAGAGGTTTTTCTTATATTGACGATAATAATCTATTTGATATTCCGTTAGGTTTATGTACCACAATGTATATAGATATTATAATAACGCTTACCGTAGAAATCTCCCCCTTATATGCAAGCGTAAGGTAAAACGTCTCGCCACTGTGATTGCTGAATACAGAGTAGTTTTTTGCGTACCTTAAAATGACTACATGCAATGACTAGAAAGGTAAACCTGAAGTAGCACAGTATGAAATAGGTTAAGGTCTAGCATTGGACAAACACAGGATTACTACTCTACATATTTATTTGATAGATGATTTTAGGCAATAAACCAAATATTATCAGTACCTCTTTTCAAAACCAGGAATTAGCTTTACGAAAGTGAAAATACGTTCCATAGTTTTCTTATGAGTAAATGTTTAGGTAAGCTAGCGAAAACTTATATTTCAATGTTATTGTTTCAGATACTTCGAGATATTAGACATGGCCTTATGAATATGGGAAGGGATGGTGTAAGAGGACCTTTTGGAGGTATATTTAAAAAAATCATAACTTGGATTTATTTATTTGAAAACCTTTACCTATTTAAAGTGAAAGTGACATTTTAGTAACAACTAAACTCATAATAAAATCACGAAGTTCACAATTCCAATTCAATTTGAACATCGAAATTAGACGTAATTTTTTAAATCTATAAAGTTAATAGACTTATAAAAAAACAAATAGCTTTTGGTTTTCACTTTGATGTTCAATTTGCTTCTTGATATTTTGATCATATTTTTTGTTCAAACAAAGCTTTGCTTCCAAATTCGTTTTATCAATATGAATCGGCTTTTGTGTACCAAACTTTTTTGTTGGTAGATATTTGATAATTGTTCTCTCTTTGCTCTCAAATTGAATGGCATCAGTTTTATTTTTCATATTATTAGTTCAGTTTTATTTAAATCAAAATATCAAGATTTGTTTTATTCTCGTGAAATGGTACGCATGTCGCCTGCTCGATGTTTTAAAACTATGTTACTGGTCAATTTTTGCGGAATGCTTCTTTTTATTGTTGATCTTCGTTCGGCATTTATTGATCGATATGCTTTCGATGTGCATTTCTCATCCATTTAATCATAAAAAATAATCAAATAAAAAAGGCAGCACACAAACAATTCAAACACAAACATGTCGAGTCCCATAACTCTGCTGTTCATTAACTGGAAATGTATCAAAAATTCATCTCCATCCATCCAATTATGTTGCAACAAAATGCTAAGTGCATGTTGTTTTAAAAACGATATTTTGCATAAACCACGCACGGCTTTACAATGTTCGTACACAGCTTAAACGCAGTGTTGTCAGTGAGTTCGCCACTTTGTGGAAGGGCATTTTACGGTAAACTTTTTTCGCAATTTTTTTAGCACGTACTTTTTATTTGCACTATTGGAACGCTACGTCAAAGCCGAGGTTTAATGAAGAACTCGTTTACAGACGACACGTATATGTACGACGACGAGGCGAGAGGGCTCACTGGAAGAGGGCATTGGTACGATGAACCGCCGTACGAAAGTGACCCTGAAGACTTTCTGATGGGCGGTGGAGCTCCAGCGGCGACCTTTCAAAATGGCAGAGTTTGCTTCACTCTCAATCTCCGAAACGAGCCGAGAGGCGAAGGTGTGATATCACTCAGAAGTGCTGGCGACATAAGTTTAGCGAGGGCTCCTCGACGCTGGATTAATAATTCCCCAGAGCGGACCCTACCCAACCACTGTGATCCCTTTACGAACGGCGAGAGATCGAGAGAGTGGGGATTACGCAGCATCTGACATTCAATCCATAGGCTCTAGACTGTCCGGTATTTCACTGGAATCCAGCCGTTCAGAGCGAGATTCTAGGAGAGGATACCGGCAAATGTCAGGGTATCGGATAGGTGCCGATCCGCTTTCACCCGCTTCCTCGGATTACGAAGATCAGGAAAGCGAAACAGACTCCCAACACATAGCCACAGTACACAAGGTAACTGTTGCTATTACAATTTATCTTTCATCGATTGTTACTTTTTATTTTCGTTTAAATAAATTAGCTGCTGCAAAACATTTCTTTGCTTTTTAATTTGCAAATCCCTAGCCCTATTAAATGTACTGTCTATCATTTCAGTCGGCAGAAGAGTGTGAAGGTGTTTCAAACTTGGCGGGAAAAGTGAGAGGGCTTAGGCAAGACGTCCAAAGAAAAATTTCAAGATTAAGACAGGAGAGGGGTCCAGAAGGAAGCGACCGGCGAACAAGCGGCGATCAAGCGTTCCCTTGTTCTAATAGTTCTTTCGAAAGTCTTCCCAGCGGATCAGGCAGTAGTGAGTGGATTTATTGAGTTCTTTGTCTGTGTTAATATAAACGTTGTTTGTAAATATGTTTGTCTTTCCTTTCTGTGTACCATAACGCCCCACATGTTACTTACAGATTACACACTTGTAAATAATCAATTCATTGATATCCCACTCCTACCTACTAACCAGTAACCATGTCGATCCCGAGACTAGATTAACAATATCCTACCTATTCACAGTCATGCAATGATGTAAATGCAGGTATTTCTAATTTTAATGTGTGGATTAGGATGATAGGCCGTAAATTGAGATTTATAAGTCAACATATATTTATGTACAGGCACACAAGCATTGGTTCGCGCTGGTAGTAATCACTCATCTCTCTCGGCAGAAGAAAACATAGAATTAAGTCCAGCCGGGCGGAGCTTGCTCGTGCCTCAAATGCTGTGTCGGGCCCGAGCACTCGTCGATTATGTACCCAATATTTATGAGAAAGATGCCCTGAGATACAAGGTAAGACATCTTAATACCAAAGCGTACTGAATTATTAGGTGCCTGTGTGTAATGACTAGGAAACTAACCAAGCGCAATTTTTCAACAGAAAGGGGACATCATCGAGGTGATAAACATGAATGCTTCCGGGATCTGGCGAGGTGTACTTAACAACAAAGTTGGTAACTTCAAGTTTGCCAACGTAGAAGTTCTATCCGACAGAGAAACAATGCGATCTCGGTCGTCAAAATGGTGCAAAAGTCGGGAAAGGCTATGGGAGACGCGGCCGAGAACAGTTGAGGAATTACTGAGGAGAATAGACTTACCGGAGTACACAGTGGCCTTTGCAAGAAATGGATATGAAGATATAGAGTTATTCAAAGAAATTGAACCGTCGGATTTGGACTATTTGGGTATAATGACACCCGACCATCGCACTCGAATTCTTGCTGCTGTACAACTCCTGCACAAACTTGAATGTAAGTTTTCTGCTATTTACGAGAATGTAGATGACTTTTTGTGCATCAAAACCACAGGTGAGATTTAGAAACTTTATTTAACAATCAATAACTGCAGTTTGGATGCACCAATATCATTTCACTTAACTTTTGTAGGTATTCACAATATCGTATGTTATGTTGTTCGCAGGCGGAGAAGGCGACGGGGAAGGTGAAGGTGGTGGTTCTAGTTCAGAAGGGGGTGACTCACCGTTTGGTCGACGCCAGTTTCCTCGTGACTCTGGGTGTTACGAAGCCGGGGTAGGCGTCGGAGGAGTTCGAGTTCGGACTTCCCCTTTAGTACATCGAGCAGACGAGCCCAGCCATAGACCACCAGACCCTGCACCACAAGCGAAACGCTCAATACGACGACGGCAGCCAGATGACATCGAATGCGATAGAATCGAGCGTTATCCTGGTACAGGAGTGGAGAGGACGGTCGGTCGTACTGTAGGCTTGCCTGGCGGAGCTAGAGATGATACATGCGAGTCAGATCATAGGTTGAATGTGGTGAAGTTCGTGGCGGGTGGTGAGCCGTGTGCGTCGGAGAAGAGTAGTGACTCAGGTGTGAGTAGTTCATCGTTGAGTTCGGCTCACCCCCACCGCCCCTGAGCGCGGCCTGCCGCGCCCGCGCTCGCCTAGGCGCTTGCGCGGGCGCGTGCGTGCGCGCAGCCGCCCGCTCCCCCCGCCGACACGGAACCCTCCGCGCCGCCCGAATGCGAACAGGACAATAACCACAGTAACTAGAGGGCACGCCAAATAAAATTTAAGCCATAATTTTGTAAAGTACATGAGAGTGAAGTAAAGCTTTGTATTTAGGTCTATCACATATAAATAGATATATATCACATAGCTAGTAATGCTGTCAAATGCGTGACCACCATACAGGTCAGCCTGTGCAAAATAATGACTGTGTTCAACATACCTACCATAATTTAGGTTTCCCCTAATGTTAGACGGATTATGTTACATAATGTTCACCTCTAACTGTGCACATAAACGTATGCAATATGTAACCTACGTTTCACTGCCAATCTAAGACTATCATGTCATCTAAATATGTATCTAATATTTAATACGTGTAAAACAACATATCCGACCACATAGACGGCTTACTTCACGCTCTTTCTTTCGATATGGTGGTACTAAGGTGGACTTTTGTGCCTTGTGCTAGAATATTGTAATATTAAACCTCCATTTAATAGACAAAATTGCTCTAACGTCAACTGTAACAAATTACTAATAGAGTCCAACGTTGATTGGTTGCTACTGACGAAAGCCACAAAAGTCAACCTAAATTTATTTTAAAGCGATATGTAAACGTTTAACGAGACTTCTTTAGAAATAAAGACTGAATGTTTTGTCTTTCATTTATGTTCGTGTTTGCTGTTTCGTACGGGCGGCGCTAAGTAGATTTCGATGTCTGGCACTAAAATTAATGTCCCATAATATTACGTCTTTCCAAAGTTATTCGATTCTTAGATCTATTATAAAATCCTACGAAAAGTTTGGCCTAAAGAGAAATGGTTAGTTAGCTGTTGTGTTGTTTTCGAAATGTTTATGTCAAAAATCAAGTTACACTTTCATTGATTGTTTCTGTTGAACGATAAATGAATCTGTAGCTAATGCTTGAGTAAATTATTTTTAGCTCAGCAAATTACATTGAGCCCATGTTAAACCAACTGTGAATATTTATTAAGTAAGTTATTCGTTACGATTTCAGATTAAAAGTTTTGAGGTCGGTCTTTATTATCATTCCGTTAATGAATTTAATGGCATATCACTGACAGCGCCAATTGTAGCTTTAGTTGCTTTTGTAAGTTTATTATAAAGTGCTCTGTTTTGAATGCTACTAAATGATATTCTGTAACTGGGTCATTATCATTATTCTGTACCATTTTGATGGCAAAACTTTAGTTAACGTATGGACGTTCAACTAAAGTTTAAAGGAATTTTTATCACAGACTAAAACAATTTAGTAAAAACACTTTTTTGATTTCATTTAATATGTCAATTAAAAGAAATTTTAACATTATCAGATTTGTTTTTATATAGTGTCGACGGCAGCATGAGAATCGCCACAAATATTGGAAGTACATCTAGTAAGCATTCCAAACAGAGTACAATAAGGAAAGCATTGATAATATTGTATTAATTTGTAGCGGAGGCAATAAGCCAGTTGTAAAACTGGGGCGTTGAAAGCGCAACATTCGATAGCAATAACTGTAAATAATTTAATAGATAGGTTAATTATTCTATGTTGAGACCTTTTGTAATTTTTTAAGAGAGCTTTATGCGGTTCGCCGTATGTACAGTTAGTGTAGATTATCTTTGAGAGTGAAATTTTGAATTTCACTCAAATCTTCCGAGTCATGAGTTAGTTTGCCATTTGATGCCCTATAAAGTTTAGGTCTGGGTAGACTTGTAAAAGAAGTAGTATAAGTGACAATGCCGTATTTTAACTGTTTTATAAATTAAACGAAATAGGGAAGCCTTTGTTAGAAATGGATACCTACGTGTAGTAATTAATATTTCAAAGGAGATAAATTATTTTGCCTAGTAATTTTGTGTGAAGATAGGTACATAGTCGTATTTCAGTATCATGTACGTTAACTACTTCACTCATAAGTATATTATAGTTAACCATGTACTGTTAGTTATGCAACAGATAAGTCTTTTTTCTCCAATCTTATTTTAAATAATGATATTGAAAAGCTATCCAATGTTCGAGATACTTTTATTTTTACAAGTTAACTCAGACCCTAAAATTTTTAACAAAGTAAGGCAATGTTTAACAATGTAAGGAAAGTAAGGCAGTCTCTTTAGAAAACTAAATGAGTCATTCAAATACGATTGAAACGTCACAAAGTGGTCTCTCAAAATACGGTCATATAAGCACTAAATGTAATGTACTCACAGTGGGTGCAGTCTATTGACGCCAGCTAGGTTTTCTCTCGGACCTATAAGCCAACATTTGCATGTCATAGAAGGAACCTATTGAAATGGAAAGGGGTTACTGATTACCTAGCCTAGCATTCAATTTGCTTTGACCAAGCGCGTTGAGCTACTGCCTAACCCCAACCCTATATAGGTAAAATAAGGAGAGACCTGTCTTCCAGCAGTTTATATTTGGGTTGATGATGACAAAGCGATCTAATTGGGCGATCGCGTGATCTTTTGTGCTAGTTTTCAAGCTGTTACATGAACCTGACTTACTTTCTTGTTTGTTTACTTTGTGTTTAAGTTACGTAAAGCGAACACTGCCGACTGCTACATGGTGTTCTGTTGTGTAAATTTTGTATAAAAATCTCATTATGACACCTTTTTCGACTACGATCGTAAACTAGTCCGAACTACTAAATGTATATAGATAAATGTTTGTTACTTGTATATTGTAGATAGAATATATTTCTTTTGAAAATTATTGTATATTCAGTAATTGATACTTTATTCGAAATAAATGTTATGAAAGTAATTTATTTATAATCGAATTATGTTACGGACGCTCAGGTAGTATTTTGACTTCACACATTTTAATGTTAATAATTATATAGTATGTTCTTTTAAGACTCGTGATTATTGATACTTAAGCTGTATATTTCACTTTCATTTATGTTGTTTTAGCCATATACTACTGCAGTAACTTTTTGTAGCAATATTTATATTTTTTTAAACAGACCTTACTTGTAAGTTTACAAATCTGTTTACAAACGTGGATTCTAAATAAATAAATCCAAAACTTAACTTGAATCTTTCAATTCATACCGTTAGCTCTACGTGATTTACTGAAAGAGTAAGTAATAAATGCATTGTAAGTAATAATTGCATAAAAATAACTAAAACATGCGAAAAAGTCTATTAAGGTGACGGGTAGGGCTATACTATACTAGCGACGCCAATCGATTTTAATTTTTAGCTACTAAACCGGATCCATTTCAAACAATTTCGGGGTTACGACCTCTCGGGAAACACTTATCCGTCCGTTCGGGTCGTTTTTGTACGCATCGTACGCGTTGGACCCAACATTTGTGCATGGTTATTTAATAAATAGTATAAGTGTTTGCCGAGTGGTTGTAACCCGGAAATTGTTTAAAATAGATCCGGCTTAGCAGATGAAAATTAAAATCGATGGTCGTCGTATGCCCTACCCTTCATTTTAAAAAGTATTAAAAGTGGATAAGGTATTTTTATCGTTTACATCCCGAGAGCCCGAGAGAGAATAGGTATCGTGAATGAAATCCATGTAGCATGTAAAATCAGAAATATAAGCGAAAAAAAAACCGAAAAAATAGATTTTTGGAATGTACCTAAACGATAAAAAAATAACGGTGTACTGATAAAAATAATTGCCTTCAGCTAACTATCTCAATACTATGTCAGATATGCAGGTCTTAGGTATAGGTACAGTGTATAAGAGTTTGCATTAAAATGAGGAATCTAGGCTCTATAGAAATAGAGCATTTTCGATTCCTTGTTTGTTCCACTCATATTTCGAATGGACACGTGACACGACTATTGAAAAATCGGATAGCAGGACCAACATGCTCGCCAAGATGCGGTAAAACACCGCCAAGCATCCATTCTCTGCGAGCTTGAACTGAGAACTGCATGATTAAAAAAACTCGGGTAGGTATAAATTGTGGCTCGAATAGGAATCCAAACCCGAGTGTCCAGCAAAAAAACTCTGATTCACTATACTACACGCAAAAACTCTCGGCAGTCGATATGCTATTTCATTAGTTAATTGTGAATAACTGCCTCGTTGGCGCAATGGGTAGTGCGTCCCACTTTAAAGCGACGGCTGCGCGAACTGGTCCCGGGTTCGATCCCCGGGTCAGGCCAATATTTGTACCTGAGCTTTTCTGTTAAGAAATTTTGTGGCAGCCCGAGGTCTGGAAGTTGGCGGTCTTGTACCCCCGTGCCTCGGAAAGCACTCTAAGCCGTTGGTCCTGCGCCCGATCCCTCTTCAGTCGAGTCACACTGATGTTCCATTAGAATATAAAGGGAATAGAGAATGCACTTGTATTTACGCACACACTTGAGTATCATCATCAGCATGTTAGAAACGTATGCTGCTGGGCATACGTTTCTAAATTCGGATCGATGTTTGACTACCTACTCGCATCCAGCTCCTGCCTGCCATATTGCGTTGCGCAAATCGTCACTTCACCCGTCCTACGCAGTGATGAAATGTGATCTTCATTCTAAAACTCATAAAATATGAAGTTTGATATTTTTCAAAATAAAGGACAGGGCGATGATCAACTCATTTTTTCGAAAAATCCTTTTATTTCAATTCCATTTGTAATAAACCTCAAATACAAAATATGTATGGCCGCCAAATGGTCCAATAAATAAACTTGGCTTCCTAAACACTAACATTTATAAACCCACGTCGATATGACTAAGACACTTCATAAGAACATGGACTTTTATTAATGAACACCATTTAATCAAAGTCCCAAGTGTTTGTTTCATACATAACCTGTAGCTTTGTAATTCCAATGCATTATTGATTTTGTAGGGATGTCCAATTTTATGCACGTTAGAGTCGATCGATACTAATGCTCGATTCGATGGATTATAGTACTGTAAGCCCCAAGAAGGGTAACAATAATTCTTAAATCCTTAAAATAATGTGATACATTATCTTAATAGAATGTAAAATACCAACCTGATGACTGTAAAGTTAAATCAAGATATAACTTAAAAATTATCGTTTTGAAGTTCCATACAACGAAAAAAGTAAATTTTTTGACCAATGTCGCGGATGTTCATGGGCGGCGATGATTACTTTCCATCAGGTGACTCGCTTGCTTGTTTGTCCGCATCTAGCATAAAAAAAGATCATTTTCTTTGGTCATTAAAAGCAAAACAGGAAGGTCAATACATGAAGAGATATTTTTGAACTACATATTTTAAGGTATCAGGAACGATTCGTTCACTCTGCAGTTTATAAGATAACTTACATGCGTTCTGTATCCTATTCGAATAAAATGCGAGAAAACTCGATAATCTAAAATCTGTCACTATCGTAAAGAATCTTTCACACATCCCTAAAATGAATACGTGCAGTTGCAGGTAAAATTAATGTGCAGCTTCTAACTGGATTGGTCACGCCTTTAATTCAACGTAGCAAAGTTGAAAATTGATTGCATATGCGTATTTGTAAATGTACTTTAAGATAACAAGCAGATTCACAGTCGGGTGAATAAATATTAGTAATACATCTCATGCTTAGGACGCGTACTCACTGGTGTGCATTAAGGCCGCTGTCGGAAGTTTACTAGCGCTATAATGTAATATTTCTGGCGTGAAGCCAAGAAAAGTAATAGGTGAATGTTTTGAGTGATGACGTGGGCGACATCCACTGGCTGACAGACAGGCGTTACATTTTGAGAATCTGCAAAGAAATATATCTTTGATTGAAAGGTTTTTGAGTGCCTCAGACTATAAATAGCTTAGTATTTTGATACCTCAGCTCTATTCGTTTAAGTAGGTTGGTTCCAATATACACAATAATGGGCCCCGGGCTCCGTATCCACGGCGCAACTGTTGACAATATGAAAATTAATGATGATAATGTACAGAGGGAGATAGTGATATTAGTTAGACCATCAGTTGACCGTACTCCATATTGCTTATATATTTTTTTGTTCACACTTTACATCTGTTAGGCATAGTAGGACAAAAACAACTGAGTATTCACGTAAGAAGACAATTCTAATAGGAAATAATAATATAATATCCTCCAACCGATTTAAGAATAAGAATAAGAATAAAATAATTTATTCAGCGCCAAACATACACAAAAAAATAAAAATATAACGAAATGGACATTAGAATAGCACTGAAATGGGCTCCACTCAGCATGTGTCACAGTGTCTAAAGGACACCCCGACGCTGGTCTTCCGTGGAGTCCAAGGAACTAAGAGACGTCACTGTGCGTGTTGACGTCATAAAGTACATAAGTACCTACATGTAACCTTATTTAAATTAATTAAGACTAGACACAATCCATTTTCCATTTAGATTTCGGCTAAAGCGGCTAATAACATCGATCAGCTACTTATGCAGGATATATTAAAGTGCTCAAGTGTGTGGGCAAACACAAATGCACTTTCTATTCCCTTGTTCTTTTATTCCTATGGGACACCAGTGTGACACAACCGAAGAGGGATCAGCCGCAGGACCAACGGCTTAACATGCTTTCCGAGGCACGGGGGTACAAGACCGCCAACTTCCTGACTCCGAGCTGACACTGAGAATTTCTGAACAGAAAAGCTCAAGTACAAATTTTGGCTCGACCCGGGGATCAAACCAGGGACCCCAACCGTCGCTTTAAAGTGCGACGCACTACCCTACTGCGTCAACGAGGCAGTCTAATAGGAAATAAGTTTCATAATTCACACATAGCATTTTACTTAAAAATCAGTGGCCAAAAGGTAATGATGATGTATGTAGGTCACAAACAGGAACCGTTAATGATATGCTGAGATGATAAATAATGTACTATCAACTAATGACGACCCATTTGGAACAGTGGTAGTGAACGCTGCCTCTGGTGCAAGGGTTGTGGGTTCGACCCTGCACTGTACAAACATTTGTGTGCATGAACGTGTTTGTTTGTATTGGTCTGGGTGTTTTCTATATATTATAAGTATGTATTTCCAGAAGAAAAGTATTATATGTATATATTTGTAATCCCACTGTTGATTCTGATATCCGTAACACAGGTGTTTGAGCTACCTATCTGGGAGTCGGATCAATGTATGTGATGTTGTCAAGTATTATTATTATTATGACAATTACTGACGTTTTCTCTCAATACTCAATTCTTACCTATTACGAAAAAAACTTGTGCTAAGTCGGCATATAAATATAAAAATGATCTTAGCGTTCAAGCCTAATAATTGTATGTCAGTTAGCCAATGTACAGTGGCGGACACATCAAGCTATACAAAACTGTCAAATTTCTTCATTCGATTATAAACCTTATATTGTTACACATTGAGTTCAAGAAATGCTCAGATTTTTGGTTGGCTTGAACGCTCAATAATGAAATTAGTGAATACTCTGGTCTTCTCCATCTTTATTTACGGCTCAGAAACGTGGACGCTAAAGAAAGCCTTTAATTGAAATGTGTTGGCGAAGGATGCTCAAAATCCCATGGACTGCTTTCCGTACAAACGAATCCATCCGCCGAGAACTCCACATTAAAACTAGGCTGTTTACCACCTGCTTCAGAAGAATCCTGAAGTTTTTGGTTACTTAGCCCGGAAAGATGGACATAATCTGGAACAGCTGAAGGTCACCGGCAAGGTGGATGGAAGGAGACCCAGAAATCCTATCAGATGGTCAGACCAAATACGTTCGACGCTGAACACCAAGTTGTATGATGCCCTCCACATTGCAAAAAATAGACATAGATGGAGGTCTATCATAAAGAGCAAATTGACCGCCCACGGGAGGAATTACGACCACTAATGAGGAAAACGACTAGAAGAGGAGGTGACGCTAAAATAATTTTGATGCTAACTGTACGTTTGACTGTTAGTACTGTTCCGACTATTATATTATCTATGGTTCTGTTCCCATACTTACCTGGTGTATTACATACGATGTGTGGTAAGCATTCTGATTCTAAAAATTACTTTAAGCGGAAGTGGTGCTAGTAGTTACAATACGGTAATGTTAACTTCGTTTCCACTTTTGATCGCAACTGCTTCGGAGAGGCAAAATAATGCGACAGTCTTAGAAAAGACTATTTTGTGCGGAAAATAAGATTAAGGGGCTCTTCCCGTACCATCTTGTTTACATTTTTACTCCTTCACTGTTGGTTGTTTTTTACTTGCCGTTCCTCCGTCTAATATCTTTGCCATTTTTAGTGTTCTGTAGTTGCAATTGTTGTAGAATTGTCTTGCAACTTTCTGTTTCTTATTTTTCTGTTACTTACTATTATGACTAAAACTTTGAGAATTTTCGAAGAAAACATTTAAAGATATGATAAAATAATTACAAATGAAAATCACATGTGCATGAATAAGCATCAGGGACATATTATAAAAACCGAATCAAGTGCTTTTTAGGGATAGAAACGAATAAGAATAAGAATAAAAAGATTTATTCAGTGCTTATACAGGTTACAAATCATATAACAAGAATAAAAAAACACAATTTAAACAAATCAAGCACTAAAAGGGCTTCCACTCAGGATAATGACGAGGTGCTCGGTGGAACACGTCGACGCTGGTCTTCCGTGGATACCGGGTGTAATAAATGCCGCCCCTGCACGCACCAACGTCGTAAATATAAAATAAAATATGATATAAAATTGAATATGCACATCAAATAAAAGAGTTATATGAGTATTTAATACATAGGTACAAATAATCTATGGAGTGGAATACGATATTAGCCACTTAATAAACTTTGAATAAATAAGCAAATTTAACGTACTAGTGAACCTAACATTAACAATACCAACTAAATTGTATATTAGAATCGAGTTAATATCAATGCTTTTATTAAAAGGGGGATCAATTCAACCCCTTGTGTATAAAGCACTTCATTAAAGCTGCCTACTATAAGATTACAGACGATAAGATTATAGAAATATGATAAATACTTCGACATATGCCCGGATTTTTGTCAAATGTATCTAATAATGATATTGTAATACAAAAATAAACAATATAAATGCAGGTACATTTTACACGTTTATTAATAATTCAAATTTTATCTTATTAGATTAGGGTTGAAATTCATCAGGAGAATTAAGTGACCATAAGGTGAAAAATATGAACGGAAACCTCCCCCGTTGCCTCGGTCATAACTTTTGGCAACACCCCTTACCTACTAATGATCAGTAGGTTCAATATAATTTGTTGCTTTTTTATGTGATAGGTGGCAGACGAGCAGACGGATCGCCTGATGGTAAGCAATTGCCGCCGCCCATGGATTCCCGCGACACCAGTGGCGTCACAAGTGCGCTGCCAACTGTTAAACCCCCGGATAGGGCCTCCGGTAGATAGATAGATAGATAATTTATTTATTTGCATCAACATAAGACACACAATAAAAGTTTACAATTTTTAAAGAAAAGAAAGAAAAAGGGGCATGCAAAATTAATACAACATTAAAACTAAAATTACTGAAGTCTGAATGGGTATTTGTTTGCCCACGTGCTAATGCTTTGTGTGTCGCAGTGATACAAAATGGCAATAGCTCAGCAATTTGGTTCACCGAGTGGCAAACCGCTGATTTTCAGCTACAGCCTGACGGAGACGCTAACAGGCGTCATAGCGTTATTATATAACTACGGTACTCACACTCACGCAGCGAACAGGCTCAGTTCTGCTTCACGCCGGTCTTCTGTAAGGCCGTGGTATCACTCCGAACGAGCCGGCCCATTAATGCCGAAGCGTGGTTCTCCCACGGTAAAGCCTAAGTGTGTACGTTTCCTTAGCACCATGTGCCATAATTATCCTGGCTGTAGAATTATTGCGGCTCACAGTGGCTCTTTTATCATGCACCTCCGTCCATTTTTCAGTCCGCACGATTATAAATCTCGACGATTGGACGGCGCCTATGGGAGTGCCTTCGCAGTTCCTTACGGTGTAAAATTTTCTATTAGCATCCGCGGTAGTTTAATGAGTTTGGTTGTAATTTGTGTGTGGGTGAGGAACTTGTGGGAAATTTATGTGGTGCATTTTGGAAGTGTAGCACGTGTGGGATTTGGGTAAGTTAGTTCAGTTATTATTCCCACTTTAATGGAGCTAAGATGTAAAGTGTGAGTGGAAAGTTCTCATGAAAATTAGTAAGGTTTAAATTATCGAACGATATCTCTGAATGCCGCCGTGTGGTCCCCGGCAGAGTAGAATAGGCCACCCTCACTCTTACCGAGGTGTCGTAAAAGGTGACTAAGGTAAAGCTGCTGGCATTATCATAAGCACCCAGAGAAGGAAAACTCTGCATTTATATCAAAACCCTCGCCAACCCGTCTGCCAAGCGTGGTGAGTATGGCAATTACCCCTCATGTGATTGAGGGAGGCCCGTGCCCCAGCAGTGGGGTCATAAATGGGCTGATGATGATCTCTGAATGATTGCTTAAAATCTTATGAATACGTCTTTAGACAGTCAAGAGTCAGTCATATTTTTCATACGAATAGAAATATGTACTAGAATAAATTTGGATTTAATGTATGTGTAATTAATTAACACAGGGATTAACATCAAATTTATTATGAGGTACAATATTTGTACTCACATATATTGCTTGACACGTTACAGCAGCCGTGGTCACAAGCGGACTGGCGGTGCACGGCGTCTGCTGGGGCCGGGCGGTGAATCTTCGGAGACCCTTACATTTTCAGATACTAATTCGCTAATGAATGAATTGTCAGTGAAGTAACTTGACACACTACACTAACAGTATCGGTGTTTGTTTGTGTTAGTAACGGCCTAGCACGGGTTTTGCAATTGTCAATTTCCGGATTCCATGTCGATGATATTCTAAATCCATCCTAATTATAGTTATGTCTAATACAACGCGAACATTTAATATACTATAAATGTATGTTAGTTGTGATACAGATATAGTGTATCTCAATCATTCAGAGTAGATCCAGACACAGGTAAAGTGTCGTAAGAATATTGCAAAGTGCAAATAATTCAGGTACACATTTTCAGATGTAGGTAAGTAGTAACTTTGACTTTTCCGTAACACTTCACAAGTTTTACGTTTCAAAAGAAAATTACGACCAACTTCACAGCATTTACTGGGTTCGTAAAAGGCATTTACAAATGTCCGAGTCATGGCACAGCGCAGTATAGTAAATAATAAAACCTAAAATAAAACGCCCGTAACTCTTCTGCGATAAAAATGTTTTGACCCAGTGAATGTAAAGGCACAGGTCGTCCACATTAATATTTAATATCACCTTTAAGCTTAAGTCGCAAGAGAAATTACTCAGTGTCTACAAGCCCTACTTTCTTGTTTAATGAATTACTTTAAACAAGATTATTTTATTACTAAGACTTTAAAGTACATTTTCTACCTACAAGCATACCTTCCCGTTATAGTACCTACATCTAAAGAAGTAGAGTGAGTCGGATTCGTATTTGGTACTTCCAAAACCAGTTGGGCAGTTCCCATTTCTGCCGTACTATTAAGAAATGGGCGCATGTATTTCCTCTTTCATACAATATGGATACCTTCAAACGAAGCGTAAAGAAGCATCTCGCGGGCCAGTATGGCAGTGGCAACGAAAGTGACGCCTTGACATCGCGTCCGTTGTAACTGCAACGTGGGCTCTCCTCTTGCTTATCATCAGGCTGAAGAGAGTCAATATACTGTGCCCTATTAAAAAAAAAACAAAAATAGGTATTGAACAAAATTTCATGTTTTTCAAAGTAAGTTTAAAAAGAGCAAGACTGAAAGCTATGATGATAACATTACAAAAAATATTAAGTAATAATTTGAAGCATCTGCTCACACATATATATATTTTTTAATCAAATAATGATACTTTATCTTTTTATAAACAGAATAAATTGATAATATTTATGCTTATCTGTGATACCTACTATGAAACCTTGTTTCTTGCTTTAGGCCTGGACAAAGTACTTTACTCGTATCGTACCTATATGCAGGCTTTAGTGGGAAATAAATATACTGTATAATTTATAATCTTTTTTCATAGCACCGACTTTAAAGCTTCGAAGACTGTAGACTAAGACTGATCTTTTCAAACATATTTCATCTACCTTTAAAGCTTAAGATACTAAGTGAGATTCAAATAATGTGCTTTCTATGTAAAAACAAATATACATAGGTACATTATAAAATCGACAAAATCCAGATATTTACAGAACCAGACAAAGACAAAAAAGAAATAACTTTATATATGGTTGTTGACAACCATATATATTAAGTTTTGCACTATGAATCACAACACAAAAGTCATCATTTACAAAAATCATGAATTAAAGATCAAAGTATAAAGGAAGTTAAGTTAAGTAAGAAAAATAATATAAAATTAAGTCCATCAAATACACACACAGGGTCACAACAAACACATACACACACACACACACAATCATACGTCACATTAATTTTAGGCATATTTTCTTATCTCCTCGCTCACACACTTCACAGACTGCAATCAACAGTGGGATTACAAATATAAACATACATATAATACTTTTCTTTTGTAAATACATACGTATATTATATATACAATATACGTTATATTACAATATGAAATATATTTTTATAAACAATTTTTAACCTTTTTAACTAAATCACTTTAAGTGTTAGCATAGTTTCAAAAAGTTTATAATGTTATTTTTGTTTCAAATGTAATCTGTCGCTCTCCTGCTTTTGTTATTTATATCCGGGTGCCCACGATACAGGACTTTTCCTAGTGTGGGACCTACTGAAATGCTCAATAACCCACATGTTTTATAAGTTTTCTTGTCTTTGTTCCTAATCATTCTTTTTCATCTTAGAGCAATTCAGTTGCATCCAAAGCTGTCGCTTTGGATTGAATTATTTGTGTTTCATTATGTATAACTATAAATCTAAGTCTTAAAATAAATCGACCATAAGCCTATGAACTGTACTTGATCATATTTGTAAATAATGAATTCTTGCAATGAGCCGTCGAATGCACGTATGACGGTCAGTAAATCCTTTAGAGATTGAGTAATCATCCGTAAACACTGCACCCGTCTGTCTGCGGTATTTACCGTATCTGCTTAAACATTGATTATTAAAAGCACAGGCCCTGGTACAAATTATGGCACTCCAGCTCCATTAACATTCCTTCTAGACCACCTGCGGGGAGCGGGCAGCGATCTGCAATTACCCCGGCCCTTGCCGATGTCTGCGGACATACGGCCTGAGAGAACCATCAACAGTTTCGTTTTTCTACTGTCCTCCTAAATTTTTTTATGAAACGACGGTGCAAACGACCTTGTACTGTTTTCCTTGAAAAAAAAAACCTCCGAAGAGAGCTCATTCCATAGCCGGAGTGTTTTCCTGTACTCTGTTTATCTGTAAAAAACCGTACAGTGCGCGACAATTTCGGTTCCGATATGTAAGGATGAACTCCCTGTTGAAATCATGCGAAGACCTGGATATTTCGGCTATGGCTGCCAATCTTAACGGTCAACCATTGTTGTAGGACGGAATAGTGCCCACGTGTGTGCAGTCTCTTTTATCTTAGCATCATTATTCGAAGGAACACCAGCATGACACGACCAAAGAGGGATTAAGCGAGACAAAAAGCCTTAAGTCCTTCCTGGAGCAAGGGGGTAAATTTCAGACTTACACATTTTTATTGCGTTTGGTCTCTTTCTGATCATGTCATAGTGTCGTGTGATATTACTATTATAATATATTTGTTTATCGGAATATGATAATTAGAATAGATAAGTAGTGAACTTTTACCTGCGCAAATGCCTTATCCTTATATATTGACGACCCGTTTGGAACAGTGGTGGTGAACGCTGCCTTTGGTCCAAGGGTTGCGGGTTCGATCCCCGCACAGTACTAACATTTGTGTGCATGAACATATTTGTTAGTATTGGTCTGGGTGTTTCCTATATTATAAGTATGTATTTACAAAAGAAAAGTATTATATGTATATATTTGTAATCCCACTGTTGATTCTGATATCCGTAACACAGGTGCTTGAGCTACCTATCTCGGAGTTAGATCAATGTATGTGATGTTGTTAAATATTTATTTATTTTATCCTGTATTTTTGTCTGAGGGCCTATTCTCGATCACTCGACATTGGATTCGATTCAAATAATGGGTTTTATTTATTTAAAACTTTATTGCACATAACGATACAATAGGCGAACTTAATGCCCAGAGGCAGTTCTCTACCAGGCAACTTTTTGGGTCATGCAGAAAGGACAATGGTGCGGCGAAAAAAGACTTGTGTAATTATTTCAAGGCTTAGCCTAGGCTTTCTATATACGATGTTTTTAATACGATTTGAGGTTCATCAACATTTATTCAATAAATAATGTTCTCTTACTGTTATTTCGTCAGATCAGATGGGCAATTTTATTTTCGTGCGCTCGACGTTGGAGTCGAGTTAGAGATTTGTATGGACGAATGTATGTAATCTCTAAATTCGACTTCAATGTTGAGAACATTATTTATATCATAAATGTTGAAGAACTTCAAATCATATCACCTCAAGCGAGGATAGGTAAATTTTACCCATCCTCGTCAAGACTAAACTTTTATAGATATACATTTACACCCTAGATAAATGAAAACATATTATCTAGGAATCTAACGGTCCTTGAATTAGTATAAGAGACCTTAAATTAGTAATACGAAGACTATTTTGTTTGGTCTTTTTGCCGGCAGTATTCTCAATGAAGTCAGGTTTCGTATATGTTTTCTTATTTCCAAGCACTAAACGCAAATAGTTCTTAGTCTTAATTACTTTAACAATTTCAGAATTACTTTATTTTCCAATTAAACTTTGTGAGGATGATTACTGTAATGAACTAATGTTTTAATGACTTTGAGAAGTGACCCATATAGAAGATATTCCTGTCTAGAAAAAGATCGATCTATTTATTTGGCTTTGTATACAAATCCAAATATACTATTCTTATAAAAAAATCTATGCTAGACGAATCGAGCACGATAACGCTTTGAGCATTTATCTCTGCTCCATTTAGAGCAATTGTCGGTTTTTTTTAAACAAAAACAAGGATTTATGTAAATTGCGCTTGTTATGTTAGAGTAGGGTGATTGTTGAAGGTTCGTGGAGCATTCTATGAATTAGGCTTCAGCGTGAAATTCGCTTACATTAAAAGCCCGCGTGCAGCTCGCAACACACAGATTTACTTGTGACTCCATTGGTGTCGCGAGTGTCCATGGGTGGCGGCAATCGCTTACCATCAGGTAATCCGTCTGCTCGTCTGCCACCTATGACATAAAAAAAAACTGTTTACTCAATTCATGATACTTTCATTCCTGGTTGCGTCCAGAGCCGATGCTTTGGAGCACGGGGTATGCCAGGAGTAGGTATATTATTTACTTCTCCTCTTTAGTCGTTTACTCTTGACAGAGTGGTGGTGGTTGTCGATGCAGCATTTTCATGTGCTGATGCGGCTCGTGTGATGTGTCCCCACTTGTTGCGGTGTACAGCGTCTAAATTATTTACTACATTTATATAATGTTTCCCAAAATGCCTTGAAGTATGTAATCTACTAACTTTTATAAGAAAGGATGTCTCTCATTTTATATGACAAGGATGTACCTACTTATAGACTATGCGTGGGCTGATTAAAACGCAATTCAAATACTTAAAGGTCAATGGTTTCTCACGTTTTTTAAAATTTGAAATTAAAAAGTACAAATTAAATCTTCTGTATTATACTCTCCACTCTTGATACACATACGCGTTTGCCAGATCCAAAACAAAATATCAATCGCTAAAAACAGTGTGTTATTGCAAGACTCAAGTATATTGCTTGCATTTAAAAAGCTTAGTCTCTTCTTAAATTGTTCACTTTAGAATTGCACATTTACGGAACAATCGCCTCTAAGCCGTGGCAATAACATTTGCAATAGCTTAAATTCCAAAGCGGCTATTTGGCCTGTATTTGGGAGTATGCAAGGAAATACGGCCGGTATACATTAACGAGAAGGTATATTCCTACTCTCAATTGTACAGTGTAGGTATAATTTGGAGCTACGATATAATGGTACTGATGACTGAGTAAGTGTCATAATAGCAGGACTGTATATACGTATTGGTTAGAGTTAACTATTGATTGGCACATGTGAGCAGTATGAGTGTAGCAATAGCTAGAGCTGTGTCCCAGGTCAAATATTGTCCTGAAAAATAGCCAGATCACTATGTAATGAAGCCATACGGCACTCATGATCCGTGTCATTTCAAAGAGCTCGGGAAACGCGATTGTACTACATCAATTAGATGTAAAAGTGTATATGTGTAATTTTTCAATATAATATTCACATAAAATTATCCCGAGAAAAGAATATCTTGAGCTTGAGAGAAAAGAATATCTTGTATGTAGTAATTTTTCAATATAATATTCACATAAAATTATCCCGAGAAAAGAATATCTTGAGCCTCACTTACTTTCAGATGAACGAAACACCAAAGTACTTTCCATTCAAGGATTCAATCAACCTTGAATGGAAAGTACTTACTTTCCATTCAAGGTTGATTTGACAAAAACAATTTGACACTCAGTTTCAAAGACTTCTAATTTCCTCTCATCTTTAAGCCCTAAAATATTTAGTGCTTAAAGATGACCTTGGGCTCCTTTTAATACTTATTTTAATATTTGTGTTACTACTACACTTTATACACTAGATAAGGTAAAGATAGCGTCAAAGAAATTCCCCGGTGGATATAAAAACCACATTTCATTCTACAGGCGCTCATCATGCGAAAGCAATAGACGACTTTGATGCCTCATTACCATATTTGTTTCAATATGTATGACGACGTCTTAACAAGTAATTACCATGATGTGAACAGCTAGGCTGGTGGTCGGCGCATGGTGTGCAATACGTCGGCACTCGGAGGACTCTAAGCTCGCTAATAGATGTTTACATCAATAAGTTACGGAGATGGACTCGGACTTATTATACGCCTTCACTTCGTTTCGTTTAATTCTATTTTCTTAATTTTATCTTCTTAGTTTGTAGAGACTTCAGTGACATGAAGTACCTATCAAACGTTTTTTTACTTCTCTTTAGAATATGACGAGACTATTTTTCATACTAACTTTCAACCCCCGTTTTACACCCCTCGGGGGGTGATTTTACACATATTGTTTCTTAGTTTTTTTTATGTGATAGGTGGCAGACGAGCAGACGGATCACGTGATGGTAAGCTATTACCGCCGCCCATGGACACCCGCGACACCAGTGGATTCATAAGTGCGCTGCCAACCTTTAAACCTCCCCTTTCCCCTGTATTGGGCCTCCGGTACGCTCACTCACGCAGCGAAACACAGCACAGTGCTGCTTCACGCCGGTTTTCTGTGAGGCCGTGGTATCTTTCGGTCGAGCCGGCCCATTCATACCGAAACGTGGCTCTCCCACGGTCTAATAACTATATAAATAATAAATTAGTGCTCCCCTACGTTATAAAAAGAATGCCTGCGCAAAATTTCAAGTTTCTAATCCCTTATAGTTTAAGCCTTGATAGATTAGTCAGCTCAGGACCGGGCTGGTTGGCGCTCTTTGGGGGAGGCCTACGTTCAGCAGTAGACGGCGATAGGCTGATTGATTGAGATTAGTCAGTCTGTACGCTTTTGCTTGTATAAATTTATATTTACATATTTCCCCTCTTGTCCGTGAACTAAAAGGGTGAACCACAAAATTTAAGTTTGAACACAAAACCAAACGCAAAAAACGCGTTTTATAATAGTTTTAAAAATCTTTATTTTTCAAATTGGTACCATTTAATAATATACTACTTGAAAACCTTCCCTTTGTGTTTTTTCCACTTTTAGCTTTCGATCTGTGCTGCCATTAAATTTTAAAGTAAAAGCTCCAACTATCTATTAGACTATAACAGGATGTAGGATAGCAACAATATGTAGGTTAGCGACATTATAGAGCCATACCAATTAAAAAAGGCAAGGTTTTTTTAAGGAAGTTTACAGTATTGATTAAGTACTTCTTTGAATACCTCTTTGGTTTAAACATACGGTAAAACTACTGCATGCTTTGTAAAATACAAAGTCCTTAAAAGAACAACAATGTGTATTATCGGCATAAGTATGGACATAAAGCCATGGGGACTCAGTAAATATGATATCTTCTAAACAGGAATTTGTAGATTAGAATCCAAGCAAGCAATTTCTACCTCTGGGTCGGCAGTAAATATAACTTAGTGATAAAACCTGCACATTTTGGATAGTGGATTCCATCAAGACATGGAATTCCCTCCCAGCTCATGTGTTTCCTCCTTCATACAATCCGGGTTCTTTTAGGCGGTGCGTGAAGCGGCATCTCAGAAGGCCATTAGGGTGAGGATGGCAGACTCAATGGGTACTTTGTTAGTTCTTTTCTGTCTGTCAACCTCATATTTGGATTTCACGGCCGCTTACCTACAGGCGGAGTGAGGTCATTCTGATTGGCCTTTCTATAAAAAAAGTTACTTAAACTGGGGATAGCCTAGATGGGTATCCCCAGTCCTGAAAGTGTATTCATGATCAAGTTAACCTGGTTCCACATTCTATGGCAGTTGGAACAATGCAGATATTAGGTAACGTTTTCTCCGCCCTCAAGATATAGGTAATTATAATAACAAAAAAAACTTAATATCAATGTTAGCAAGAATTTAAATAGGATCCTGGTAATCGTTACTAAGATAACTCGACTTAAGGTTCTAAAGTGCGTAATTTGTCTTTAAGATAATATTGTGATAGTTGCCTGATAAGGTGATTTAAATGCGGTTTATACAGCACAGCCGACTATACAATGCTTCTGGACTTAGAATATTTGAACAATGATGATCAAAAATCAAATAAAGCTAGATATACAACCATAAACTATGTGTATTGAGGATTTCAACAATTCTTTAGAAAACTTAATATTTTCTCAAAATTTAGAATAAATAGCTTGTAGATATTTTCAACTAACATTGAAAAAAATTAATTGTATTATTTAAAATATCCATACAAACTTCTAGGCAAACGCGTGTCATCCTAGACATCATCGTCGCTTTCCATCAGGGGCGTGATTGTGGTCTAGAATTAGTTAGTAGTTTAACAAAAAAAAACCGTTAAGATTATAGCTATAAGCCTGACCGGTAAAAACTAGTTAACACCCTTGGAAATCCTTACGCTAAAAAGCCTACCATCTGTGTCCACGAGCCGTCCGCAGCGAACACCTTTTTGCTCAATTCAGGTATTTATTTCGAACGCAATAAGAGCACAACGGACCAAGTGTTCCTGTGTGAAGCGTTAACAATGAAACTTTTTTCCTCCGCCATTCCGGTGAGCACCGTAGACTCCGAAAAAAAGTAAAAACAATGTAGGCCCGTTACACTGAGATGCCTGTACCAGCTAACGTGGTCCACGAAATTGTAGCAAACAAAAACACGGACCCAGACTTTGTGAAGTATAATTATCTAACTATAAAAAATAAACTAAAGTGACAGCACATTGCTTACCATTCATTATGTGATTCGTCTGCTCGTCTGCCTTCTATCTCATAAAAACAAAGGTTGACTAACCTACCTAATAATTGTGTACTGTCTGTTGTTGTTGTATCGTACTTGTATTTTGTTTTGTGCAATAAAGAATATCTATCTTTTTAATAAAAGGGTCCTGTGTTGGATTCCCACTCTGTGAAAACAGTTATACGATGAGCATTTCTTATTAGAATAACGGTTTAGGAATCCATTTTTAAAAGTGAATTGTTCCCCAACCCTTATGAATACTGTCTGTAAGTATCAAAACGGCAGTATCGCAAATAAGTTTTTTTTAAATACTCGCAAACATTAGAAATACAATACCTATTTATTTACATTCATGATACAATTTTTTTACCGTGGCAGAGGCTCGCTTCGGCATAAATGGGCCGGCTCGATTGGAGTGATACCACGGCCTCACAGAAAACCGGTGCGAAGCAGCATTGTGCTGTGTTTCAAAGGGAGGAGGGTTCAAAGTTGGCAGCGCACTTGTAACTCCATTGGTGTCGCGGGTGAATCGCTTACCATCAGGTGATCCGTCTACACGTCTGTCACATATCATATAAAAAAAAATTATATGTAAAAGATATCAGTGAACTAAATGAATTGATTAAGTTGGCAGTTCTATGTACCGGTTTTGATACATCATCGTCAGCCTATTTATGTCCCCACTGCTGGGGCACGGGCCTCCCTCAATCACATGAGGGGTAATTGCCATACACCACCACGCTTGGCAGACGGGTTGGCGAGGGTTTTGATATAAACTCTGGGTGCTGATGATCATGCCAGCAGCTTTACCTTAGTCGCCTTTTACGACACCTCGGTAAGAGTGAGGGTGATACATATCATATAAATAGAGATAGAGATAGTGTTTTGATACATATTTTGTATAAAGTAACTTTTTGTTTAATTGCCTAGACATAACTTTACTATTCTAGTGACGCAAGCACCCAAAAGATGCCGTAGACAAATTTCGTGCCGGTCTACACGGAAAATTTAACGGAAAAAGGTTTTTTTACAAACGCATGCGCCGGTCAGTATGGTCAGTGTGGCTGTAAAACTGGCGTGTCGGAATTCCTATAGAGATAAAACGGAGTTAGCTCGGATTCGAATAACAATGATGTGGTTTTTGGCTATAGAAGTTGCGGTACTTTTTAGCTTATTGATAGGTACCTAGTTCAGTTGCTAGAACTTAAAATAATAATATCCTCCAACCGATTACAGCTACGGCGGCCAATATCAACGATCGGCCACGTACGCAGGATATATTATAGTGCGCAAGTGTGTGCGCAAACACAAGTGCACTCTCTATTCCCTTCCCCTAATATTCCGATGGGACACCAGGGTGACACGACCGGAGAGGGATCGGGCGCAGGACCAACGGCTTAACGTGCTTTCCGAGGCACAGGGGTACAAGACCGCCAACTTCCAGACTCCGGGCTGACACTAAGAATTTATTACCGAAAACTTAGGTACAAATTTTTGCTAGAACTTTATGTGTTATTTTATGGCGTAGCAATCTCGTCCTATTTATAAAGATGACACTTCAGTCATCATCATCTTAGCGTTTTTTCCCGGTTGCATCCCAAGCCGTCGCACTATTGGCTGGGACCTTATTTCAGCGGGAATTAAGTATTCGCTATGTTTAACTGTACTGTAACTATTATTGAAGTAATAAATAGCTGTGGGATGACATAGCAACGAAACATTGCATATCAAGGCATTTATTTTAATCATTATCTAAATCATGGTTACTAGACTTAGTCCTCATTCTGGATATTTTTTCATGCGTACTCTGAGCTCCGAAGACTATTCTGGTCGCAACCAAGATGAAACGGTGATAATGCTGATGAAATAGACGTATTCCTGATAGGACCAATTAAATTAATCTGTCAATTAAGAGCTAGCTAAGTAAATTCTCAGCCAAAATCTATCTCTATAGTTAATTCTGCAGGAACTGCTCTCTCTCTCTGCAGGTGCTCCCTCATGACTGAGGATCGTGGTCATCAGTGGGTGTGGATGAGTTGCACCTTACTTATGTGAACTTTATTTTTTTTTGTCTTTTGTTTTTCTTTTTCTCTTGTAAAATTAAGATAAAATATAAAAATATTATCCATAAGTTATTACAATACAAACCTTCACTTGTCAACTAAGACAATAAGTCTGAGGGTGGGGGCCTGGCGATCCGTAACACAGGGATTACCCTAGTATGGACACCAGTCTCTCACAAGGTTATACACCTCAAATATTATGTAACCTTAAGTAATGTATTGCCATTGACCTTTGTGATGAGAAAAAAATAAATGATTTATTTTTATTTATTTATTATTTATCTGCCTCTACCGGTGCCTATTCATCATCGTCATCGTCAGCCCATTTAAGTCCCCACTGATGGGGCACGGGCCTCCCTCAATCACATGAGGGGTAATTGCGATACTCACCACGCTTGGCAGACGGGTTGGCGAGGGTTTTGATATAAATGCAGAATTTTCCTTTTCTGGGTGCTGATGATCATGCCAGCAGCTTTACCTTAGTCGCCTTTAACGACACCTCGGTAAGAGTGAGGGTGACCTATATTCTACTCTGCCGGGGACCACACGGCGTCTCTGGAAACCGATCAAAACTTGTTTGAGGGTGCTCCTTACACTTGATCGGTCCATCTGGTTGGAGTTCACTTAACCCTCCGTGTTCCCAACAACGATCAGCTTTTCAAGGTTCTCGTCACTGAGGCAGGAAGTGCTCAATTTTGCTTAAAATATATCTTTTTTTTTCCAGGCTCTCTTTATGAAAATTTGGTAGAAATTGGTTCGATATTTTTATGTTAATTATGTTGGCTTCCTATTTTAAAAGCAACAAACAAACCACTTTTGGGCCTTCGCAGAATTGAACAAAGATTCATATCGATCATCTGTACGATAGGTACTAACTTGTCCATGGGCGGCGGCAATCGCTAACCATCAGGCGATCCGTCTGTTCGGCTGCCACCTATGACTTAAAAAAATTGCAGTCTTAGGTACTGTACAAATGCCTTAGGTAAATGCCACTGTTAGTCAATATTGGAAATGGAAATCGAAATTGGGAATCTTTAAGTGTCAATGGATGACCTCTACGATAATATTATGACAGATAACTAAACTTGTAACTTGTTTAATGACATTTTAAAAAAAATGTGAAAACCTTGCATCGATTTAAAACAGAACGGGGAAACGATTCGACCGCTCCGAATTTTTTCGCATATACCACAACAGGTACTCATACGTGTATGGGAAAATCGATTTGCACATGACATCGAGTGTCGAGGGACGATCGCCGTGACATCGCCACCGATATTAACCACTCAGCGGCTAATTGTTCCCGGTTCAATTATCGAACAACTGTCAACGGTATTCAACGAGTTGCTGAAACAAGTTTAGTAGGCGATTCGATTAACGACCATCTCGTTAATCGAATCGCCAGCTAAACTATGTGACGGTTTTCGAGGATATTTTTGAGCATTCTAATATTTCATTAGTCCGTCGTCCTTAGCAGTACCTACCAATGGACAATGCGACAAAAACATTTTCTGAAAAGAAAAATACTATTTCAAAATTAGACTCATAGAAATTAAAGAAAAATTTTTAAGCAGATATTTATGGAGAAAAAACAGTAAAATACTTCTGTGACGTCATCAATCGGTATGACATATTAATAACGCTTTTGCTCATGTTGATTAAAAAAAAGTAAAATCTTTAATCGTAAAATAACACGACAAAATAAAGACAGTAAATAACTTAAAGTCTCCTGAACTTTTTTTATTTGATATATAGCACAGAAATCACAATACGTTGAGCCTCAAGACTAACATCACTTTTGGCATATTAATTAATAATTTTAATTTTTTTTTTGGCCGTGTGGTTCCCGGCAGATTAGAATAGGCCACCCTCACTCTTACCGAGGTGTCGTAAAAGGCGACTAAGGTAAAGCTGCTGGCATGATCATCATGCTGATGATCATGCCAGCCCAGAGAAGGAAAACTCTGCATTTATATCAAAACCCTCGCCAACCAGTCTGCCAAGCGTGGTGAGTATGGCAATTACCCCTCATGTGATTGAGGGAGGCCCGTGCCCCAGCAGTGGGGACTTAAATGGGCTGACGACGAATTAATAATTTAAGCAAAATATTATTTTAATAGAAACACACATTTAAAGATAAGTAATAAAAATGGGTCATCTTTTTTCTCTTTCTTTATTCGAAGAGCGCTTAAAAATGCTAATTTTTTTTTTGTCTTATTGTCTATTGGACAATGGACGAATGAAAAATAACACAAAACATAGTACAGAGGAGGGTGTATCAGAAAAGTATTGTCACCGTATAATCGTTTATTTTACTCGTTATGTACATTTACTTTTGAAGAATTATTGTACGAAATCCACATATTCTTTTTTGCATTCCCCATACAAAATGACCGATCAAAAAAGTCCATGGACATGGGCACAGAATAGATACACTGTAAGCTGGGTGCGCAAAAAAATTGCGTGCTAAACAGGTGCCTTATTTTGAAACCGTTCCGTAACGAACGAGAATATACCTGTCGCGTCCAAACAAAGGAGACACACAGCGCGTGTAAAAGAGAGGGAACCTCTGATTCGGTCGTAACGTATGCTTTAAATTATTTCCTCAGAATTGACCCTGGGAGAGCCACGCTTCGGCATGAATGGGCCGGCTCGACCGGAGTGATACCACGGCCTTACAGAAAACCGGCCTGAAGCAGCACTGTTCTGTATTTGATAATATTAGATATCGTTTTGTAATAAAGGGGTGTGTCTTTTTTATTTTTTTTTGTTTGGATCAGTGTTAGTGAACGCTGCCTGTGGTGTGCGAGGGTTGCGGGTTCCATCCTCGCATAGTATAAACATTTGTATGCATGAACATGTCTGTTTGTATTGGTCTAGGTGTTTTCTATGTATTATAATACACTAGGTATTTACAAAAGAAAAGTATTATATGTTAATTCCGCTGTTGATTCTGATATCCGTAACACGAGTGCTTGAGCTACACCTATCTCGGAGTCAGATCAATGTATGTGATGTTGTGAAATATTTATTTATTTTGTGAGACGAGTAAGTTTATTCTTTGCCTACAAATACTTACTCATTAAAACGATTAAGTTAAGTGTGTCATTCCTAAATTCAAAACTGAAATATTGCATTAAATCTTACATGTTACTATTAACACAGTATAGACTGTGATAATCACATTCACATTACAAATATTACAATGTAAGCAAGACGTAGTCCCAGTAGTTAACTCCTTAACAACTTCACTTTATATGTTAACAAGAGCGTTTTAGTATTCAAAACGGACGGCCGAACGTACTACGCTGGATTAAAAGTGACAAATTCTCTGCTGAGTACCTTCTATGTGTAGCTTTCAATGAGTTTTGACTTGGAGATGCGTTTTCAACTCGACATTCAAAAGATGTTCTTGTGAAACAAACTGCAGAATAATTTCTGAGGATTTTACTACTTTGGAGAAGAAAATCGAAATGCTATTTGCCTGCAACTCTCTACTTTTTGGACTATTTGGCAGGCTGGCTAGTTTGATTTTTAACCTCCCGACGAAAAATCGACGTGGTGTTATAAGTTTGACGTGTGTGTGCGTGTGCGTACATGCGTGCGTTCGTGCGTGCGTTCGTGCGTTCGTGCGTGCGTGCGTGCGTGCGTGCGTGCGTGCGTGCGTGCGTGCGTGCGTGCGTGCGTGCGTGCGTGCGTGCGTGTGTGTGAGCCTGTCCGTGGCGTCGTAGCTCTCGAACGGATGAACAGTGTAACGCCAAGCGCCAGCCAATCAGAGCCAGCCAGCCAAGCCAGCCAATACCAAGCCGCCCCATAAGCCTGCATCCGTTTTGCCACTTCCGCCAGCCATGCAGAAGCCATTTTAGTGGGGGCCAGCATTTATAAAGCAGCGCAGCTCAGTTCTAAGCTCAGTTCTGTACTAGCCACTGCCTAAGCCGAAACTCTGCCGGTTAAGCTACCGATTGTTTGTGCATTTATGATTAGCATGAAATAATTAAATAATTGAAATAAATAGTGTGTGTTTACGTATCGAGCCTTTTTATTTATGCCACTCGTTTCACTCAGAAGTGGGATAAATATAAAAAGCCATGAAGCGTAATCATGCTGAAGACTCTGGACGCCTAATCCGTCCCCCTGGATGGGAAGAATCATCACCTATCCGCTATGACGAGGGTGCCAAAAACTCCGATGTGGAAGCCAGCCCGCCAGCGAGAAAGATTCTGAAGAGATTATTGGAAGACGAGGTGCAGAAGGCAATGCATGACCTTAGCGAGGAGATACCTGAGAAAAAGAGGATACATCGAGCGGGATCACTTATTCCTGAATTTGATCCAGACAGCGACGAGTGCACTACTGTTACTGCGTGGCTCAAGAAGATAGACCAGCTCGGCGATATACATGGCTGGAACGACACAATCAAGGCATTTCATCTACAAGACAAATTGAGGGGGCAGGCCAGGAAGTGGTACAACAGGCTCGATGATTATGATTACTCCTGGAAAGATTGGAAAGTTATGCTGTCGCGCGCATTTCCTAGGCATCGCGATTACGGGAGTATGCTGGAGGAGATGTTAAACAGGAAAAAGCTGCCAACGGAATCCATGACGAAATATTACCAAGAAAAAGTCGCCATGTGCTTTCGTTGCAAACTACCTGATAGTGCTACCGTGTCGTGCATTATCCGTGGCTTACCGATTTCTCTACAAGCCAACGCTCGAGCATATCAATGCGACCGCCCTGAAGATTTGTACGAAGGCTTTCTTTGCGCATTAGATGATTACCAAACACTATCTATGCCTAGCCGGCCACTGAATAGAGAAAATTACACTCGACCATCAGTAGATAGAAAGAACTCCACGATTAACCCGGATGTAGACCCTTGCCCACGCTGCAGAAAAACTGGACACACTCTGCGTAACTGTCCACAGCCAGACATGCGAACGTGTTTTAAATGTGGTAAGCAGGGCCATATTGCCCCTCGCTGTACATTTACTGCCGCATCAAAAATGTCTACACAAACTGACCAGAACATTAAGGAAATCAGACTGATACAGGACTTCAATCAGATCTATGAAAAGGTGGCTAAAATCAACGGCATACATGTTAAATCCTATCTCGACACTGGGAGTCAAGTCAATGTTCTTTCAGTGCATGTTTCCAAGCTACTAAATCTCGAAGTGATACCCACCAAAGCTATCCTTAAGGGATTCTCAGGAGACTACATATCTAGTCGTGGAAAAGTAACCTTTCAGCTAGAGATAGACGGAGTGCAGATGCGATGCCAAGCCCATCTTACTGATGTAGACTTGGGAGGTGTTAATTTGTTAATTGGCCAACCTATAATTAACAGTGATGGGATGACAATGATGGTTAGCAATGGAACAGCCACACTCAAACAGGACACCGACTTCACGAAGCAGATGGACGTAACCGAAGAACGCACTCGCTTTAAAATCGTAACTGCCAGCAAAGAATGTCTTCTTCCTGGCACATCCATTATCAAGGTTCACATAATCGACAACAGTGAGGATAACAACATCGTCACGAGACCTCAACACTACGAGTTACATGGTATTACCTACTCCATTCCGGCCACACTACTACGCGGTACTGCGGGGCACGTCAAGGTCATCAACACTGGCACCAGCAACATCATCTGGCAGCAAGGAGAAGTGCTGACCAGGGCGGACAGCTGCGACGCCTCGCCTCCATCGGACGTGCAGGTTAGCCCAGTCAATACCATTTTGCCATATACGCCTCAAGCCATAGCCTCAGTTGATCAGCCTAATATAGTGTCATCTGTTTTGCATACCACATTAGCTAATATAAGTACAATAGGAGGGGTAGGTGTAAACAATATAAGAACAGGACCTTTAAATAAAAATAACCATGATAATTTAATCAGTTTATTGTCTAATTACAGTGATTGTTTTGCAAGTAATACCAAAGAACTCGGATGCACAGATTTGTTACACATGAATATTAAATTAACCAGTGAACAACCTGTATACCGACATCCTTACCGTATGTCACATAGCGAGCAAGAGATTGTTAAATCCAAAGTTTCCGAATTGTTAGATGCAGGTATTGTCCAGGAATCAGAGTCTAGCTTTGCTTCTCCCGTAATTCTGGTTAAGAAAAAGAACGGCGATTATAGACTCTGCGTAGATTACCGGGCGCTTAACGCCATCACCGTTAAAGATAGATATCCGTTACCCCACATAGACGATCAGGTTTCAAAGTTAGCGGGAATGCAATTTTTCACCACACTTGATCTTGCTCAAGGCTACCATCAGGTAAAAATCAACTCCAACGACACACATAAGACTGCGTTCATAACGCCACAGGGACACTTCGAATATACGCGCGTTCCATTCGGTCTCGCTAATGCACCATCTGTTTTTATGCGAGTTATGAATAAAATAGTCGATTCCATAAAATCTAGCAACACCACTAATGATAACACTAATAGCAATAACTATTCCAGCCAATACGAGATTTTGGCATTTCTCGATGATTTGTTATTGCCTTCGCGCGATGTATTATCTGGCTTAGAAATTTTAGAGAAAGTCCTTTTTAAATTCCGTTCTGAAAATCTAAAACTTAATATGAATAAATGTGAATTTTTGCAAGGTAAAATCACTTATTTGGGTCATGAAATATCTTCGTGCGGTATTCAACCAGGAGATGTCAAATTGACAGCTGTGTCACAGTTTCCGGTACCTACCAATGTGCATGAAGTTCGACAGTTCCTCGGGTTGTGTAGCTATTTTCGAAAATTCATCAAAAATTTTGCTATTATGGCGCGCCCTTTATCTGATTTAACGAAGAAAAATGCTATGTGGGTTTGGAAAAGTGATCAGTGTAACAGTTTTCAAGAGTTAAAACGTTGTTTATGCACAAAACCGATCCTAGCTCTTTACGACCCATCGTTACCTACGGAAATTCACACGGATGCGTGCAAATCAGGAATCGCAGGTATTCTATTACAGCAGCAAACAGATGGTACATTACGTCCAGTTATGTATTTCAGTAGGGTCACAAGTAAAGAAGAAAGTATGTATCACAGCTACGAGCTGGAAACACTCGCGGTTGTAGAATCATTGCGTAGGTTTAGGATATACATAGTTGGAAAACATATTAAAGTCGTGACGGATTGTACAGCCGTTCGGGCAACCTTAACGAAGCGCGATCTCATTCCCCGCATTGCTAGGTGGTGGTTGTCTATTCAAGATTACGATATTAGCGTTGAGTATAGACCTGGTGACCGCATGAAACATGTAGATGCCCTAAGTAGAAATCCAGTAGAAACCGTAGATACTATGAATGTCAAAAGGATTGAAGTTACAGACTGGTTTTATACTGTTCAGTACCAAGATGAACAGCTAAAGCGTATCATTGATCAGCTCAAGGATGGAACTGCTTCCTCTGACATTACCAATAATTATGTCATATTAAATGATAGGTTATATCGCAAGACATTGTATGGAAATCGTTTGGTTGTACCTTCATTAGCTAGATGGAAGATAGTTCAAATGCATCATGACAGTATAGGGCATATAGGGTTGCAAAAATGTATGGATTTAATAAAAAAGGACTATTGGTTCCCCAAAATGAGTCGTTTTATCCGTAAGTACGTTAACGCCTGTTTACATTGTGCCTATGGTAAGGGAGACCATGGAAGAAAGGAAGGTATGTTATTTCCTATACCGAAACCTTCTGAACCCATGCAGATGGTACATGTAGATCATTTGGGTCCATTCTGCAGAACTAGGAAAGGGTATCAGTACATGTTGGTCTTGACAGATGCTTTTTCTAAATTTGTTGTTGCCGAACCTACAAGAACAGTAAACTCTGTAGAAACCATTCGGATTCTAAAAAAAATTTTCAGTTTATTCGGGTATCCAAATAAAGTAGTGAGTGATCATGGTAAGGCTTTTACCAGTAGGAATTTTAAACAATTTGCTTGCGATAAACAGTTTAAACATATTTTGACTTCAATCGCTTGTCCCAGAGCTAATGGACAAGTTGAGCGCTCAAACCGAACTATACTTAACGCGTTGCGTGCCACCGACCCCAGCGAAGCGGCGAGTAATTGGGCGAACTGTTTGTCTGATATCCTATGGGGCATAAACAATACTCCAAATGAGAGTACCTCTTACAAACCTTACGACCTTATGTTTGCTAGGAGTTCAAGGCCTCGTTGCGACGTAGCCACCAATGACCGTGTGGCAGAGCCAGTAGAGGATAGGCGTAGAATAGCTAGTACAAACTTGAAGAAAGCTGGGGAAAGAATGAAGCGTCAATTTGATAAGAAACGTAGGCCTAGCCGGGTTTATAAGAAAGGGGATTTGGTTTTGTGGAGACAGGCTCCAACAAGCAGCGCAGCTAAAGTGAACACTAAGCTCGATGATCTTTATTCAGGTCCTTACATCATCACTGCTGTAGTTGGGAATGACAGATATAGGATACGGAGCATTAAGGGTCTGAGGGGATATAAGTCTTTCACAGGGCTAGTTTCAGCTGATTCATTGCGCCCCTATACAAGCACCGCTCCTATATCTGACAGTGCCAGCAGCTCTGATGAACAATTAGAGACGGAAGACTTAATTGATCTGCTTGAAAGCTAATACCCTTTCTCCCCATTGCGGGAGCAATTATTGTTTCAGGACGGCCGAATGTAACGCCAAGCGCCAGCCAATCAGAGCCAGCCAGCCAAGCCAGCCAATACCAAGCCGCCCCATAAGCCTGCATCCGTTTTGCCACTTCCGCCAGCCATGCAGAAGCCATTTTAGTGGGGGCCAGCATTTATAAAGCAGCGCAGCTCAGTTCTAAGCTCAGTTCTGTACTAGCCACTGCCTAAGCCGAAACTCTGCCGGTTAAGCTACCGATTGTTTGTGCATTTATGATTAGCATGAAATAATTAAATAATTGAAATAAATAGTGTGTGTTTACGTATCGAGCCTTTTTTATTTATGCCACTCGTTTCAACAGATTTTAATTTGTTTTTTTTTGTTTGAAAGGTAAATTTATCTGGAGTGTTCTTAGCTATGTTAGATTGAAATTGATCCAAGATGGCCGCCGCCACAAAATATCGGATTAACATATTGTATGAAAACCCCCGTCGATATAGGTATAAAAGGGTTTGAGTAGTAGAATACATTACATTATGAAAAATTTCAAATCCAAGATGGGCGCCACCATAAAATGGCGAAATAAATATACGTTAGTGACGTGCCTATTGAAAACGGGAACTGAAGTGTACTTAAGTACAAAAAAATAACAGAGTTTTTTTATGTGATTGGTGGCAGATTTTTGGATTTTTAAAGAGACTCTCTCGCTCAACCGGAGTGATACCACGGCCTTACAGAAAACCGGCGTGAAGCAGCATTGTGCTGTGTTTTGCTGCGTGAGTGAGGGTACCGGAGGCTCAATCCTTGGAAAGAGGGGTTTAAAGGTTGGCAGCGCAACTTGTGACTCCACTGGTGTCGCGCATGTCCATGGGCGGCAGCATTCGCTTATCATTAATTATAATTACCTTCTCCTTTCTACCACCGGACATTACGGAAGACGACAGGAATCCACCCTTACATTGTGCAAGTTCCACCAGCTCGTACTAAGCGTTTCGCTTCCTCTTTCTTGGTACGAAATGCTAAGGAATGGAACAACTTGCCGGCTTCTGTATTCCCAGAGAGCTACAATTTGGGTCTCTTTAAGTCGAGAGTGAATAGGCTTCTTCTGGATAAGCACGCTACATCTTAGACCTTATTGTCACTTTCCATCAGGTGAAATGAGGTCAAGTGCAAACCCATTTAATATATAAAAAAAAAGTAATCTGATGAACCATCTGCTCGTCTGCTACCTTTCACAAAACTAAGTCTAATTAGATACAACTTCGTCTTGTATCATTCATGAAACGTATTTTCTTTTTAAATTTAATCTTCAGAGTCCCACTGCTGGGCAAAGACCTACCGTACCCTCCGACCCTCTACGTAAACGTAATAAACACTTTAACACTTTAAACGACTATATTAAACAGTATCATCATCATCATTTCAGCCAATAGACGTCCACTGCTGGACATAGGCCTCCCCCAATGTTCTCCACACAGATCGGTCCTGTGCCGCCCGCATCCAATGGATTCCCGCGATCTTCACCAGATCGTCGGTCCACCTTGTGGGGGGCCTGCCATGGATGCGACTTCCTGTACGTGGCCTCCACTCGAGGACCTTTCCGCCCCAACGGCCGTCTGTTCTCCTCGCTATGTGCCCTGCCCATTGCCACTAAAATAAAACAGTATGATTGGTCGTATTCACCAAACCTCATTCCTTATTAGAAAATAAACAGTCTGCCTCATTTTATATTCAAGCATGTAAAATTGAAATTAAAAGGTATCATAACATGTGAGTAAATTATAGAGTTTCTTTCGATGGGGCTTTATCGATTTGTTTTATAAAACGTCTACCTTTATTGGAGTTCATCGACTGTCGTTTATATACCATGACATGTGTGGTTGTAAACTTGATTCTGTCTATTGTTTGTCTCAAATTGTTAATTATATTGAAAACGGCATAGCGAGAGCGATAGTAGCTCACGGATACGAACGCGCCTTCCACGCAGGTGGTCGAGGTTCGAATCCGAGCGTGCAACAATGGTTTTTTCAAATCTAAGTGCGAATTTCTACTATTCCCATCTGCTCAGCCGTGAGAGAAAACATCGTGAGGAAACTTGCACGTTTCGGAAAAAGTTTCTGAAACGTGTAACCATGATTCAGTCGGTCTGGTTTCAAAGGGTTGCGAAGGTCAGACGGCAGTCGCTTCATTGTACAGACCCCCCCCCCCCCCCCCCCCAATCCTGAATCCTGGTCTAAGCGTACCCTGGGCTCCAAAGCGACAGCTTTGGACGCAACCGGGAATTACACGCTAAGATGAAGAAGATTGAAAACGACATAATTATTATGAACTTAGATAAATAATACTTATTGCACAAAAAAAGACAACTTAAAAAACCGGTTTTCCGACTCGCACCAAGTGCGAGTCGGACTCGCGCACCGAGGGTTCCGTACAAACCTGCAAGGTTTAAAAAGTTCGTTGACTTAGAAATTTTTTTTTTCACGGGTTAAAGGCAATTAGATCTAATTATTTGATATGAATTTCAACTTGATAGCTCTACGCGTTCATGAGGAAAAAAGTAATAAGTTTATATTTATTAAAAAATATATATTTTGTAATGTAACTAAAAATTTAAGGTTTTCGGAATTTTTATGTGTGCTATAAAACGTTGCTTCATGCCAAATTTCAAGATTCTAGGTCGACTGGAAGTACCCTTTAGGTTTTGATTCCCTTGCGAGTACTTGCGAGTTTCAAAATATGCAGCTTAAATTGCTGTTTCTTTTGATTGCGTTGACATAGAAGTTTGATTTTGTTACAGCTTAAAGGTATTATACATCTGAGTATTTGGTATGAATTTCAATTTAATACCTCTACGCGTTTATGAGGAAATGGGTAGTAAGTTTAAAATTATTAAAAAATATATATTATGTGATCTAACTAAAAATTTATGGTTTTCATAATTTTTCCTTTATCTATGCTATAAGACGTTGCTTCGTACCAAATTTCAAGATTCTGAGTTTACGGGAAGCACCCTGTAGGTTTTGATTCCCTTGCAAGTGTCGAAAATTTGCGGCATAAACGGCTGTATCTTTTGATTGCGTTGGCTTAGAAGTTTGATTTTTTCACAGCTTCAAGGGACAGTAGACCTGAGTAATTGATATAAATTTCAGCTTCATACCTCTACGAGTTCCTGAGAAAAAGGGTCTTGACAGACGGACGGACGGACGGACAACAAAGTGATCCTATAAGGGTTCCGTTTTTTCCTTTTGAGGTACGGAACCCTAAAAACTAAGCATTTCAGAAAGTTTAATGTACAATTTCAGCGGTCTTGTCGCTGGAAGCGATTTCTACCAGACAACTTTCTAAGAAAAGTAAATGAGATAAAGACACATCAATTCAAGCTTTCCAACTGAATTAAGGAACGTCAACCACCCCCAATTGAATATACCTACTAAACGCAAAGATTCACGGCATACGGCAGAGTATGTCACGAATTTTTGGAACATAGCTCGAGTTTGTGATCGATCACCAATCCGCATTTGGCAAGCGTGGTGATTAAACCCAATCCCATCATAGTAGCGATTTTATTCATTCATTATGAATTAAATTTGACACCAACTGCCATAAGTCTTTGGCTGAGTATAACAAGTTACCACCTTTACAACTTAAGTGTCATATGTATAAAAAGAAAAGTATTATACTGTATATATTTGTAATACCACTGTTGATTCTGATATCCGTAACACAGGTGCTTGAGCTACCTATCTCGGAGTCAGATCAATGTATGTGATGTTGTGAAATATTTATATTTATTTATTTATATTTATATTATCATTCATTATTAATGAGTAAAATAATCTACCGCCTGCCGCCACGTTTGCTATAAGACTTATATATTCAGGAGGATTACAAAACAGTTTTTTCACTCATTGACTAAAAACTTAGCCGAACTCAGAATAACATCGGTATCTTTGTATTTCGATTTTTTTTAAATATGTCCGAACAATATCGTAAAGACTAGGCCTCAAACCCTGAAAAAGAAGAAGAATATTGTTGATGATTTTAGGTCAATTTGAAACAATAAACACAATAGGTACCTTATTCCATTATTTGAAACTGAGAAAGCAAAACTAAACTGCTATCAGGGCGCGTCGTTACATAACGTCGGGTGTTCCGTTCCACGTAATGATCTTGACCCTTAGCACGAAGAATACACTAAAGAGAGAGATTCTATTAAAATTCCATTCGATTAACTTATTGCTTATTTGACTATTTCCGACTTTAAACGCCACACAATATAGTGTGACATATTGTCTAACCATTCATTTTGCCTATTTCCGACATTTTAATGTCATTAATTTAATTCAAACACGGTTTATCACTGGTAACATGACATTTTGTGATTTAGTGCTCAGAATTTCAATTCCAACACTCATACGGGACAACCCGTGTACAATGGATACCACAAGAACATATGTCATGTCTTAACAGCCATCAGATTTTATTAAAAAACGAGTGGGCGATATGCCATTTGGGCCCATTTAGGGCTGCCACTTATTGAAATTTTTTGGAGACTTTCAAGTTTCTTTGTCGTTACTTTTTCTAAATTGCTTTTTTTAACACTCCTCTGGTGCCTATTTTCAGACTGGTGAATGAGAGTGCTAAATTAGATGAGCGGCGAAGTTCGCTTATGTTACTGCTATTTAAAGCTAATTAGGTTTATTAGACCTTTAAGGCCCATCTACCGCAGTGTCTCAAGACGAAACTCCTATGCTTGTGTGTTGCCAGTGATGACATACGGAACCGAAACGTGGCCGAAAGTCACCGAGAGCAATGGAGAGGACTACGCTCGGAGTCTCTTTGCGTGATCGTATGAGAAATGATGAGATCCGCAGGTGAACTAAGGTCACAGACATAGACCAAAGGATTGCATGCCTCAAATCGTAATGGGCAGGGCACATAGCGCGGAGAACAGACAGGAAGTCGCAGCCGTGGCTGGCCCCCCACAAGGTGGACCGACGATCTGGTGAAGGTTGCGGGAATCAATTGGATGCCGGCGGTACACGACCGATCTGTGTGGAGAACATTGGGGGAGGCCTATGTCCAGTGGATGACCATTGGCTGAAATGAAGATGACGATGATGAGACGTTAAAGTACAAAAATATTTCTTTAGTTTCTTTCTTCTAAGACTTTTAGATTTTACACACACACAGGGAAATAAATTGTTCAACAAAGGTTTTTATTGGATGCAGGCCGTAAACAACGGTTTGCCTTGGTAATAAACATTTGAGGTCCCTAAGGACCTACAACCATCCCGTCACGAATGAGAATATACCTGTCGCCTGTGCCTTTTGTAGGCCCTCTGATCAGTTATAGTGACCTGTTTTTTATTGTTGCTTGTTTGCTATTCTCTTTGCTACGAAAAAAGTATTTTCATAACAAATCAAACCCAATAACCTGTTGCCCAAGTTTTAGAATTACGCAAAATAAAACATATCATTTATTTAAATAAATTTCGTCCAATAAGCTACTGTTACACATGCTAAAAAGTATAAGCATGCTTAAAAACCGAGGTCGTGAAGTAGCACTGTGCTGTGTTTTGCTGCGTTAGTGAGGGTACCGGAGGCCCAATCCAGGGGAAAGGGGGGTTTAAAGGTTGGCAGCGCACTTGTGACTCCACTGGTGTTGCGGGTGTCCATGGGCGGCGGTAATCGCTAACCATCAGGTGATCCTTCTGCCCGTCTGCCACCTGTCATAAAAAAAACACTTCATAAATCTTCACTTAAAAATATCACGTCAACTCGCTCCTATTTGCCGTAAAATACGGATCAACAAACTGACAAATACATAGATAATACTACTACTTTCCCATATAATATATGTATTGATTTGGTACTTTTTGAATCCTGTTAAAATAGATGTTCCCTGAACATCAACCCTGTAAAACGGAACGTTTGTTATTCAAGACGATGTCCATGATCATTATAATTTTTATGCAAATGAGCGTGTGGCACAAAACGCCGACGCTACCTCCGAGTTTAATTAACTGGCCTTAAATTCTGATTGCCTGTTTTGATTCCGTTGCGACTGCACGAGTTGAATTAAAAGAAATGGTTAATTTTAATTTAAGTTTTCGAGAAAAATGCAGATGAAAGTCGATAAATAAAACATTCATTATTCCCGTCCCATTTGAATAATTTCATTTCAACTGATGGCTAACATCGACAACCTTAGTGGCGAAGTGGCTAAGGTATCATGTCCAAGCGTGAAAGGTTCGAATCCTGGTCGGGTACAATTTAATGAAACGAACTTTTCTAAATTGACTCAGCTCTGGGTATGCTGGAAGACGCCACTAGCTATATTAAGCTTATTACTAAAAAATATGCTTAATAAATTAATACTGTAATTTTTGCTATAGGCATTTGCTAAACGCCCTGATGGTCTAGTGGGTTAAGTACCGGGCCGTGATCTCGGGGTCCTGGGTTCGATTCCCGGGTCGAGCGAAAAGTATGTTTCGAATTTTTCGAACATAGCTCGGGTTTGTGATCACCAATCCGCATTTGGCAAGCGTGGTGATTAAGCCTAATCCCATCATAGTAGCGATAACTTGATTTCTATGATGGAGACCTTTGCCCTGCAGTGGGACAGTTTATAGGCTGATACTTTTTTGCTATAGGAGAGTCACGCTTCGGCATGAATGGGCAAGCTCGATCGCAATGATACCTCCAAGACAAGAAACCGCGGCGTTAAGGAAATCACTAAAAAATATGGCTAATTAATTAATACTGTCATTTATATTATAGAAGAGCCACGCTTCGGCATGAATGGGTCAGCTCGATCGCAATGATACCTCAACAAATAGGGAAAAGAGAAAGAGAAAAAAAGCAGGGAAGAGAGACCCAATCCGGGATAATGGGGTGGAATGTGACAGCGCACTTGTGACTATACCATAATGCAACATTTGGTCTTAATTACTCTACTGATGATGACGTCATACACCCGTCTATGACGGACGTCATCACAGACGTGCACCCTAACCAGACTGAACCCTTTTCATAGAAAGCCATATTTTAAGCGCGAAGCCGTCAATACTGGGGTGTTGTGACTGGCAATGTTCTTTCTCTACCACACCCGTATAGAGATGCATACCTGCATCAGGGCCTATAATGTCTCTTTCTCACTGTAAAGTTTTTTCCGAAAATGGGACATTCCATTTAAAGCGCTCGTTTTCTAAATCGATTCCTTCCGTCAGATGACCTGTCTACTCATCTGTCACGTATCACATATAAAAACTCATACTTAATACAGGGAAAACCTAGTATTAGACTAGAGAGTACGTGTGAATTTGTCTTGCTCATTCATTTTTGTAAAAGTACAAGTACTAGGCAGACATAGTTTGGTAGTCTACTAAGTTCCTTAAAATATATTATAGGATTCGCCTGCGAATCTTTACAAAAACATTTCCAATATGTGGTCCCGTTTTGCAACTCATGCTGTAAAAACTTGGAAGAAGTTCGTCTTGCATTCTTACGTACACTCGTGATCCTTAAATTCTACTACGAAAAATTATTTCACCACGTCTTGAACATTTAGAAGCGTGGAAACTATGTCATATTTTCAATATTTAAAAATAAGCTAAACATGAACTTAGTAAACAAAAACCCGTCAAGTGCCCTATTTGCCGCACTCAGAGACGTCAACTTAATGTTTACTAAAAAATATTAATAATAATACTTAATATCCTCTAACCGATATCGGCTAAGGCGGCTAATCTCAATCTACGATCAGCAACTTACGCATGATATATTATAGTGCTCAAGTGTGTGCGGAAACACAAGTGCACTCTCTATTCCCTTGCCATCATATTCCGATGGGTCACCAGTGTGACATGACCGGAGAGGGATCGGGCGCGGGACAAACGGCTTAACGTGCTAGGCACGGGGGTACAAGACCGCCAACTTCCAGACTCCAGGCTGACACTGAGAATCCCTTAACAGAAAAACTCAAGTACAAATTTTGGCCCGACCCGGGGATCGAACCCGGGACCCCAAGCGCAGCCGTCGCTATAAAGTGCGACGCACTAACCAAACGCGACAACGAGGCAGTCAAAAACATTTATTTCAATTCACATAAAGACTTTCCATAATTAAGTTAATGAACGTTTAGATTAATTGACGTCTCTTAGTACAGCTGTTAGTCATTTAAGCAGTTTCGTATTAAGCTACAAAGTCGATTTTTATTGTCATTGTGGTTATGGTCTGATATTTTAAAAGCGTCTGCGATTTTTTTTATTGTGGCTAATAAACTTTAGATTTATTTAGCGGCGCGCACCAAGAGGTTTGGCTTCTCGTTCCTGCCCCGAGCCATCAAGACATGGAATACCCTCCCAGCTCATGTGTTTTCTCCTTCATACAATCCGGGGTCTTTTAGGTGGGGCTTGAAGCGGCATCTCAGCAGGCCATCAGGGTGAGGATGGTAGACTCAATGGGTACTTTGTTAGATCTTTTGTGCCTGTCAACCTCATATTTTAATTTCACCGCCGCTTACCATCAGGCGGAGTGAGGTCATCCTGATTGTTCTTTCTATAATAATAATAATAACAATACATTCTGAGTTACAATACAGATGAAAGAATCAATAAATAAATATTTCTCAACATCACATACATTGATCTGACTCCGATATGGGTAGCTCAAGCATTTGTGTTACGGATATCAGAACCAACAGCGGAATTACGAATATACACATTTAATACTTTTCTTTTGTTAAAATATACTTATAATGCATAGAAAACACCCAGATTAATACAAAGCGACATGTTCATGCACACAGACATGCATATAAATGAAGGTGATTATCTGAAGTGTTACTGTTGTTGAATAACTGTCACTGCTTTCTGAACACAAACGTAAATAAGTTATTCCACCTTTACCACAAAGGACGAGGAATAGGTCTTCCTCGTGGTCCTACTGGTGGGACAAAATAGTAGCACCACGAGGAAACAGCTGGTATAATTAGCTTATCAGACTCTCGTGCTTTTTTAATTAACAAAGAGTGGGTTTTATCACAAAGAGAGGATTGGAAAGCTTTGATTCCTTTGAAATCAATGAATCAAACCTGATATTTGACGTCCTCACAAATAGCAGCACCATTTTTTTTATAGCACAGGTGGCAGACGAACAGACGGATCACCTGATGGTAAGTAATTGCCGCCGCCCATGGACACCCGGGATATCAGTGGAGTCACATGTGTGATGCCAACCTTTAAACCCTCCCTTCCCCCCGATTGGGCTCTCACTCATGCAGTGAAACACAGCACAGTGCTGTTTCACATCCGTTTCGGTGAGGCCGTGGTATCGGCCTCACAGAAAACGGCCAGCTAGACCAGAATGATACCATTCTGGCCCATTCATGCGAGAGCGTGGCTCTCCCACGATCAAAATGCCATCAAAAGATTTTATTTATTATTGGTTTACCACGTACAAAATGTAGACTTTTGGATAAGCATGCACTTACATGTACCGTGAGCATTATCTTTCGGTACATGTATGTATGTATGTACATACAGCCTAGTAAGAAAGTACTCTAAAAACTAAATAAATCCATCTAGAGCAAAATCCTGTTGCAATATAAATCAATTGCTGTAGTCTCATCGCATACTGTCATAGCCCCGTTGCGGGAACAAGGAACAGCACTCTCTGCCTCATTACAGCCGAGTGCTTGTTTAGCTACATATTATTAACTTCAACACATAGAGATTACAGACTGGCGGAACTTTCTACTCTATGAATTAAGAACTCATTTCTCGTGTTATATTTTGCGTTCTTTTTAACCCCCGACGCAAAAACGACGGGGTGTTATAAGTTTGACGTGTCTGTGTATGTGTGTGTGGCTGTGTGTCTGTCTATGGAATCGTAGCTCCCGAACAAATCGACCGATTTTGATTTTGTTTTTTTTTTGTTTGAAAGATGAATAAGGCGGGAGTGTTCTTACCTATGTTGGATAAAAATCGATCCAAGATGGCCGCCGTCACAAAGATGTGGATTGAATGTTTTAACACAACTCCCACAATTTGGGTACGATATAAAAGGGCATGAGTAGCAGAATACATTTTTTTTAACAAATTTCTAATCCAAGATGGCCGCCGTCGGGGGTTTTATAAATTTTCAATTTAATTTTATTTAATAAGACGCTCTTATTGCTGCGCACTCGCTTGAATCCGTAGAGGTGTGTGACGGGTAGGGCACACTAGCGACGCCATTTGTTTTAAATTGTTAGCATCTAAACCGGACATCTTTTTGACAATTTCGAGAGAAATTATACTATTTATTCAATACTTCTGGTCTGCTTCCTACTCGAAATATGAACATATGGCGTTAATCCAAATTTCGAGTGAAAAACAGATCAGTTAATCAGAAAAGTTTATTATAAGTATTAAATAAATAGTATATTATATTCTTTTCGAGAGGCTCGAACTACGAAATTGTTAAAAATATATCCGGTTTATATGCTATCAATTTAAATCAATTGACGTCGCTAATAAATTCCACCCCGCCTTAAAGGATCGGCTTAAAAAGCAAGTCATTTCAGCAAGTCAATCTTGTGTAAGTAGTATGAGAGTGTTGATATATGTTATGTTTCAAGTTTCTAGATGCAATTCGTACAATAACATTATGTGTGTAAAAAACGCTAGTCTGAAACCCCTCATAAACTCAAAGGAGAAACCGCGTGTTAAAATTCTTGGAGCTCGCCCGTAACAGATTTTTGTAACAAGTTTAATTTAGCAAAGTTCCGAAGTAACTAGGAGTATGCGGAGTACAAGCAACGGTTTGCGGGGAACTTAATGAATTTGGTGGTAATTATAATGCATTGTAGGGTACGTGAGAGTATTTCATATGATGATAAATATAACTATATCATCATCATTATCATCTTTCAGGCATAGGCCTCCCCCAGTGTTCTCCACACAGATCGGTCTTGTGCCGCCCGCATCCAATGGATTCCTGCGATCTTCACCAGATCGTCGGTCCACCTTGTGGGGGGCCTGCCACGGCTGCGACTTTCTGTACGTGGCCTCCACTCGAGGACCTTTCCGCCCCAACGGCCGTCTGTTCTCCTCGCTATCTGCCCTGCCCATTGCCTCTTGAGGCATGCAATCCTTTGGGCTATGTCTGTGACCTTAGTTCTCCTGCGGATCTCATCATTTCTAATACGATCACGCAGGGCGACTCCGAGCATAGCCCTCTCCATTGCTGCAATATAACTATAACTGGTGGTATAAATACATAGTTTTTCTTGACGTTATGACGTCAGTTTTAGAGTGAAGCTCAAGTTGTGTGTTTAAAGATGTTAGAACAGCTTTCGAACTAATGCCATGACTAAACTAACTTACTATATGTAGGTTAGTTAGTTTAAAGTAACCGTTTAATCGACGTAAAGCCTCGCTTCGGCATGACCGGAGCCTCACAGAAAACTAGCGTGAAGCAACACTGTGCTGTGTTTCTCTGTGTGAATGAGGGTACCGGAGGCCTTGTCCGGGGGAAAAGGGGTTTAAAGGTTGGCTGCACACTTGTGACTCCACTGGTGGTGTTCCATGGGCGTCGGCAATTACTTACCATCAGGCGATCTATCTGCTCGTCTGCCATCTATCACACAAAAAATACTTGCATAATATAATATAATAATAGTAATAGTAATAGTGACAGTATTCTTGCTTGAGAATCAATCAGTGAAACCAACATTATGAAAATTTAAGTTTCTAATCATAGGTTAATATTTGATGGTTCAAATCTGATAAATGGCCTGTAATTATGCCACCGGCATAATTTAATGCTAATGAGTCGATAATGAGTGCAACAACAATTATTTATTATTCCACGATTGGAACATCCAAGTGTTATTCGTGAAACAAGCCCATATTTTTAAATCTCGGTCTTATAGTTAACTTGTTTGGAGAGCTTAACTTTCTTTAAGTGTAAGTTGATAGGTGGCAGATGAACAGACGGTAAGCAACTTCCGCCGCCCATGGACACTCGCAACACCAGTAGTCACAGGCGCAAACAAACTTTAAGCCTCTCTTTTCCCGGATTGGGCCTCCGGTAACCTCACTCACGCAACGAAACACAGCACTGACGCTGCTTCACGGTGGTTGTCTGTTAGGCTGTGGTATCAGTCCGGTCGAGCCGGCCCATTCATGCCGAAGCGTGACTCTCCCACGGTCAACTTAAATTACAATTTGTCACTTGTAACTTCATCTTTGTCGTGATGACGAACGGTTTGGCTTCGATCATAAATCATATAGTCATAGAGTCCGCAAAAGTCCGAAAAAACGGGATTTTTGTATTATAAGTTAAAAGTATCCGTCGTTTCGACTGGAGTACATATTTTTCATTACAAGTCAAGGGTAGGAAAATTAAGTACCTAGCTATGAAAGAGTAAAAGGCCAATCCTCATATTGCGAATAATGTGCAATCGCACCCGATATGGTTTTCAAATCGTTTTTGTGTATATCTTTTTATTTTACTTTTAAACAAAAGCACTTGTTATTTTTAACATTTTTTTTTTGTTTTGGTCGTGTTATTTTGATATACTCGTATTTGTAGTATCTACATTATAATCGGAGAGGGTTCGGGCGCACGACCAACAGCTTAACGTGCTTCCCGAGCCACGGGGGTACAAGACCGCCAACTTCCATGCTCCGGGCTGTCACTAAGAATTTCGTACCGAAAACTTAGTTACACATTTTTGGTCCGACCCGGGGATCGAACCCGGGATCTCTTGCGCAGCCGTCGCTTTAATGTCCGACCCTATAACCACTGCGCCACCGAGGAGGTGTGGTAGTTATAAAATGTCTTAATTACTTACTTTTTAATAATTACCCAGTCCACATTTTTTATTAATGCTCACTTTCATGTTTATTGCCGAGAGTTGGTGAGAACCTAATAACCAGTACAATGCCAACCTTTGAACCCCCCTTTCCCCCGGATTGGGCCTCCGGTATAAATATCTCATCTCATCATTAGCGTCAGACACACTCTTAAAACATTTTTCATTAAGTTCATGAGTTTGTTATCGAAAATTTGCTTAAATTCTTATGCTCGTCAACCGCAATAGCATTGTGTCCGACAAATCGGGTGTTCGGATATGTCTCGCGTGACACGACTTTTTTAACGGTTCCTTTTGACGTTGACGCTTTCGAAGGTGGAAGTTCATAATGAATTATGGATGCCGACAAACTCTTAATCTCTGGTAAAATCGGTGCCTTATTACAAAGCTGTGGTGAGTTCCTGTTTGTTTGTAAACAATGCGTCACTGTCAGGTGTATTAGACATCGTTTCTATCTACATATAATATGACTGATGGCGATAAAGAAAAATGGTAATTTTCACCATTTTTTTTAAATTGATTTTTGCTGTATTTGACTTTTTGTCTTTTTTATGTAAGAAGTGGCAGACGAGCAGACGGATCACCTGATGGTAAGCAATTGCCGCTGCCCATGGACACCCGCGAAACCAGTGGAGTCACAAGTGAGCTGCCAACCTTTTAACCCCCCTTTCCCCCGGATTGCCAGAGGCCCAATCCCCTTACGCAACAAAACACAGCACAGTGCTGCTTCACGCTGGTTTTCTCTCCGGACGAGCCGGCCTATTCAAGCTGAAGCGTGGTTCTCCCACGGTCATAACAACAAGCCTAAATCAATGTACGCGCGTAATGCGCATACTTATCCTATTTAGCACGCGATGTCGGCAGATAGCATACTGTATCATTGTTTTGTAGAAAGTAAGCAAAAATAAAAAAGCACCTCAAAAAACAACAGACTCTATCGACATCGGAACATATCCTGATCAAAACAAAGCTAGCGAAACAATAAAGTACGAAAAACGAGTTCCGTGCGTCTAAATAAGTAATACGTTAGTCCGTTTTTACATTAACAGTGTGTGTACGTGAGGGTGCCTTGGTCGTCACATTGTTTATTCAGTTCAGACCTTTCGGGTTAATCCTTATCGACCAGTTTCTGTCGGTGTCGTGTGGTCGCGTCGGTGGCGTTGCGACTGGAGGCCAGATTGTTCTTTTGATTGCTATGGTTTTGTGTAATGACTTGTTTGCTAGAATAGATTTGGTTTGTTTTCGCTAACAGTCATTTGATTGTTGAGGGTTGTTAATTTATTTATTCGTCGGCTACTACTGCAGCAGTGATTGTATTGTAGCCAAATGGTGAAGTTAATAATACAAGGTGCTTCTTTTGATATCCCATGACTTTAATAATAGTTTATTATGGAATGATTTCCTCCTGGAAACAAAGGGTGGAATATGAAAATAGAAAATGCAATTTGTATCGGAAGGAAGAAAGGAATTTTTGGGTATCCGGAACAAATATTGATTAACACTTTATGAATTGGCAGTTTGGGAGTTAAATTAACTATTTAGGAATGTTTTTGTGGTGATTACAGTCATTTTAAAACCCACACAATAGTACTTAGGCTATAGTACTTTGGGATCATGTCGGTGTACCATATGATCGATGTATATTGTATAAGTCCCACAGCAAACTGTTACTTTTGACCCTTATGTAATCTATACTATTTATAATGATATAATTTATAAGAACAAGACGATTTGGTCACCACATGCACGATGTAATTGACTCCCAGCGCCATCTATTGGTACTGATTTACGTTAAGTCCCGAAACGAAGTTATGTTGGGCCATTATTCTTCGTAAATAAAGCTAAGTTAGAATAAGAGCCGGCACCTTACCTTTCAATAAGAATAAGATTTATCATTTTACCAAGTTTAATGCCATAGAATCTATCACTATAGACCTAAAAATCATTTTTCTGTGACATCAATGGCTGTCATTATAATCGAGATCCATTTTAGAGACTATAGTCATCATTATCATTTTTCCGCCAATTTCAGCCAATAGACGACCACTGCTGTACATAAACCTCCTCCAATGTGCTCCACATAGATCGGTCCCGTGCCGCCTGCATCCAATGGATTCCCGCAACCTTCACCAGATCGTCGGTTCATGATTGTGGGACTTCAAACTAAAGTATGAAATAAAAATAAAGAGTGTGCCAATCAGTCACACTTATGTGGCTGATAGCACCTGGTAGAGTGTGATTTAGTCTGATATTTATTCATTTACATCAAAATACCCTAAACAATCCATCTTACTTTATTCCTAACTTATTCAAATAACCTATGAATGACATAGCTAAACTTAAGACAAAACCGTCCCTTATCGTAGATCAGATGGCAGGCAACCCCGCGCAGTGTAAATTGGAGATTTACGCCTGCCATAAATCAGTCAGTGGGTAAGCCCCCGATACGTTACTAGCGACCTCTGTCGCGTAACTGCATTCACCTTTACGGGACACGGGTATAGTGTTGCCATCAAATGCTTTTTGTACTCCCAGATCTACTCCTCCTCAACTTCGAGTTTAAATCTGAGTAGCGTCCAAAGCTATCGCTGCAGAGCACAGGTACGTATGGACCATGATCCAGGATTCGGCAGGTTTTGTTATTACAATGAGGTGACTACCAATAAGTTCAGACCTTCTTGAACTCTCAGATCTACAGCGTACTAAAAAAATGAGCAATAATCATCAGTATCATTACTTATTGTTTTACACTTTGTATAGGTGGCCGCAGACGGTAAGTTTTTTCCGACATCTGTGGCGAGACTCCAATTTATCCAATCCTCAGGTCATCTTAGAGATGTCATCATAACCGTGGATGTCTTTGAATCCAATATTCTTCAAAAAAATATATCAAAGTCTTATGTTATTCGTAAAGTTCTTCGATTTCGGAGTTATATTGGATTTGATGACTGTTACTGTAATACCATTTCTCGGATGACCCAAGTAAACATTGGAGTGACTTTAAAAAAAGCCGACCGTATTGTAAGTCAACCTAAAATCGGCATATCTTTAGATTTAGTGGTTTAGTGGGTTACAAGGCTGGCAACACCGTTGGGGTACACAGTACTTCTGCGTGCGGTATGGGTTAAATTGGTTGTGGACGGTTTCAAATGGACGGCTTGAGTTGATTTGGCTCAGAGTGGTAGATTGATTCGTTTTTTTTTCTTTTGTTAGTGACGTAGCCAGTTGTGCTTACTAACATTCAGAAAAGATTGAATAACGACTCTAAGCTCTAATAAATGTTCTAAAGTATTAATGTTTTAACTAAAATCGATTTTCGACACACGTAAAATGTTATGACAATAATTATGTGCGATCTAGGAAATTGAATGTGCAATTTCGCAAAATTTAAATACGGGATAATGTTTAAACGGATAGATAATAAAATTAGCAAATTGCAAATGTTTTAGGCCATGAAAATGAAACTATTTAAAGTATATCCTCTATTTTGGTCTAATTGCCGACCAGAAAATGTTTTGCTGGTTTCTGTAGGAGTTTTTCGCCTGAGTATTTATTACTATGGCACCAAAGCTGTAGAATCATTATCCTTGGTTTTATTTAAGTTCAAAAATCGATATTTTCAAGACGTATTTTCAGTAAGTTACCAAAGAAAAATTATTTTTTGTTCTGCAAAATTTTGACATTTAAACATCAAGGGGACAAATCCTAATAGAATACAGGATTTTTTTTACATTATGGCAGACAAACGAGCAGACGGCTCACCTGATGGTAAGTGAATTACCGCCGCCCATAGACATCTGCGACACACGGGGCATCACAGAGGCGTTGCCGCCTCTTAAGGGAGGAATAAACTCTTTTCTTGAAGATCACCAGATCTTATCTGTTCGGAAACACCATCGTTGGGTAGGAAGTGGCCGGCATTTTCATATTTGGACCGAAAATATATTAAAGCCGACCTTTAGTGCCAAAGCAAATTATTTCATAATTTTAGTGATATAATGTCCCATTATTTAGCCAGAGACGCACTTTCAAAACCGACACGTAGTCTGAAAAGCTTGTTAATTTAAAAAAACCTGGGGAAATCAGAATGACTTCATTAATTGAATACAGGATAAGATAATCGTAACGCGTAAGTAACAGTAGCTGCAATTATCACTGCAATCAAAATATCAATTTTTATAATTTGTGTCCAATAAAAACATTGAGAGAAAGTTCTGATTATATTAACACTAAATATGCAATGCATACCCCGAAAAGGAAGTAATTATTTGGATTATACGGTCCAATTGATATTGCCTTCAGTTGCTCCACATCCAATCATCGTGATGCATCTGATTATAAAATACAAAGCCTCAAACACCCTTGGATTACGCTATACGTACCACTGATTGTATAACCAGAACCCAATTTACACTGACCTCCCTTACTTCCCTGGCTCCTTGATATGACAATGGAGAAGGGGTGAGTGAAGGGATAATCGCGGGTCCGAGTGAATTGGACATGTTCACCTGAAACGCCAGTAAAGCACCCTTTAGGTCACAGCAATATAAAGAATATGGAAGCGACTCAATGTGTCCAATATTTTAATCTGGTTTTACGCTTATCCAAACTTCTTAGTATTTCATCATTTCATTTAACACTAAATATATGTACAATATCCTCTCTTAACATAAATTAATCCAAATAAGGTCAATCATAAACAATGGATTTTCAAATATCCGTTTTTCATTCAATTTTAAGGTGAAACTAAGAGTCTAATCTAAACAAAAATAAATACAAAGAAATCTGATTTCGTTCACGATTTCAAAAAGAAAAACAAAATAAAGATGAGATGCAGACGCGCCTGCGACTATATAGGCGCATCAGTCAAATTAATTAAGAACAACGATTGAAGTAGTAAATTAAGACATATCTTAGTATTTCACGTTAGTGTTTCAGATAGATTACTAAGACAGAACTTACATTGAAAGGCCATAGAGATAGTAAAGGTGAAGGATAGCAACAAGATATCTTTTTAGCTTACCAGGTAAAAAATATATAACTTGCGAGGTATAAAAGAAAGACTAGAGCACTAAGCCGTGTGGTCCCCGGCAGAGTAGAATAGGCCACCCTCACTCTTACTGAGGTGTCGTAAAAGGCGACTAAGGTAAAGCTGCTGGCATGATCATCAGCACCCAGAGAAGGAAAACTCTGCATTTATATCAAAACCCTCGCCAACCTGTCTGCCAAGAGTGGTGAGTATGGCAATTACCCCTCATGTGATTGAGGGAGGCCCGCGCCCCAGCAGTGGGGACTTAATGGGCTAAGCGGACCTCGGACTCCAAAGCGACGCAACGGGAACATGACATTAAGATGATGATAAAATGAAGAGCACAAAACTTTTTCGTGAAGTACTTAAACCACATCCAGTGTTCTTAAACCACATCCAGCCATGCACTAACTCCTTGTTATATTTGCATTCGAGAGATGGGAGCTGTCATCGGGCACGGTTTATGCGGGACTGACCCATGTTTATAATAACTATGCAAATTATTCCGATATCGCCCCCAATCGCCGCCTACGGCCCAAATTCAATTTGTAACTCTGATTAAAACCTCTTTTGATATGCCGATTCCGTCAAAACACGACGGATTTTTAATCACGTTTTTTCTCTATTAAAAGGTTTTGATAACGTTTGTTGAACATGCGCGGGTGATTGATTGAGATTTACATTTTGTCGATTAGCTGAGCTTATCATTTATTTAGGTACATATATTTACGTGTGATTGTTTGAAAATATAACTGTAGTTACTTTTACGTGTAATGTCTTTCTATGAGCATAAAATGATGTAACTAATGCTACCATATCGCTAACTTCATGTTTGGACTATGATACAGGATTTTACAAGTCTGTTATTTACATTGAAGCTATTCTCCGCCGATTTTTACCCCACATCATCTCAGTTTAGTGAATTGTTTCCTCAGTCGTCAGTAAGTAAAAACACAAATATAATTTGGTTTTATTAACTTGTTTAATGTAAAACCTAAGAGCTTACAGCCCCTGCACAGAGCGATATGGCAGTGCGTCGCCACCCCTCACTAATAGTTGCGACACACTGGTGTTATGTTCGTACAACTTGCAGGAAGAGACAAATGCTACAGTCTTATGTTTTGTCACACTACAGACACATTTTTGATACTGACAGAAGGTCACACTGTACCTATATTGATGACACTTACATACCTATCTACCTGCTATACATCAACATAGCCAGTATAGAATAACACAGATTGCTCATTTCACTAGACAGAAATTTTAGAACAATTATGTAGTTTTGATTGGTGCAGGTACGTCAACATTAATTTAAGCTATTGTGCGATTAATCAACTTTTATTAAATTAGTAATTTTATATTCCTTTTTACATTTATTAGGTATATAAGTTATTATCATCTTAGCGTTTTGTCTCGGTTGCGTCCCAAGCCGTCGCTTTAGAGGCCAGGGTCCGTTTTCCTACTTCGACTCCACCACTTTGCGCGGTCTTGTGCATCTGTAGTGGTCAGTTTATTAGCACGCATGTCATGTCTTATTATGTGAAGTCACATCTTTTTAGGCTTACCACTTCTGCCTGGGACCCGGTGGTGGTGCCATGGCCTGATATTTGTTCCCCACGTAGCTGTCCGGTTTTCGCAGGACATGACCGTATCAACGTAGGCGACTCTCCAGCAGTTTGTCTGCTATGTCACGGATATGAAGGCTCCCACGTATGCGTGAGTTTCTCCCGCAGGTTATTAGGTATAGCTTATACCGTAATGACATTAGTCTATTAGACATTAGACCTTATAATTTGAAATAAATAAATTAGGAAAATAAAAATTAAAAAATCTATACATATTAGATGGTTCCTACCATTCCCGTTCTAGAATCATAGGTACTCGTATTCCTTTCGCAAAAGCAGGTGATTTAAACCTGGATTTAAAATCTTTGTTTTTTGTATACTTACATGGGATCGATGGGGATGTTCAAAGTTGTCTTTCTAATGGTGAACCCAAGCTCAACAAAAATTTAGCTCTGTTGGAGTTTTTTTTTCATTTGACCACTATGACATAAAAATGTCTTCCGTCTAATTATCCCACACTACACAACGCTCGTTTGCATCAACTATTGAAGGATTAGTTCGCTGATACAAAAGCTCGTGTGTCACGGACGCGTTACGCACATTCCTATGCGATTATACTAATGCCATTTTGATTAAAATGCATTGCGTTTTTCAATATTGAATTTTACGCTTCGGCCATTTTAGAAATCCTCCGACGCCGGCAGACAAATGGATATATTTCTACTAATGGGGTTGCAAAAGTAAGCCAAGAGTAATTGTTTTAAAGAATGAATAGCTTAGTTTGTACACTGTTCTAAGATATTTATTATGAAATGCAACTATTGTGTTAGGTTTATGAGAATATTCAATTTAGTAATAAGCACGAAAATGGACTACTTGATGATAAATTTCTACTTAACTTAATATTATGTAATATCATATTTTGCCGCCACAAATTTTCTGCTTCGCCCAATGGTTGACTGATAGAGAATGCTGTAAAGCATTGAGTCCGCCAATTGTACTTTTTTTTTACTTTGTGCAATAAAGAATAAATAAATAAATAAATAAATATTTTTTTGTACTTAAAATAAGAAATGCATTAGATAACACTCTTTTAATCTAATTTTTAACTAGGTTTAATATCTGTATTAAAAGATGGATTGAAAAAGTTAGTTTTGTCTCCTGATAAATAAGTTTTTATACATAATGTTTGAGTACATATTAATCCCTTAGAAGGAATGTATTAAACCATTACGAAAAAGCAATCACAACGATAAATTAAATAGGTATAATTGAAAATGTTTACTTAACGTCTAGACCCTTCAACTCACAATCTATAATGTATTTTTAATTTACGTGCTTAAAGTTTAAATTATATAAAGTATGAGAGGCGATGAAAAGAGATAGAGCCAAGTAATATTTAATTACCACTTATTAATCCGGTATTTAGGATATCTTTCACGACAAACGAGTTTCCTGAAGACCTAAGGTTTCTGAGACAAATTTTATCGTTAGCAATGACTGCAACGATTGGCAAAATAAAAAAACCATTTTTTTTTCTGGTTCGATTCCCGTGCAACACAAGCTCAATCCAAAAAACTTAGATGCAGTTATTTTTCTTTTAAAAATAAAGTCAAAAATGCCAACTTAAGGATTTAAGGTGCTTTCCCTCCATGTTCTATAGTCGTGGGACGTCCTGTATAGATTTAATACTTTTCTTTTGTTAATACATATTTATAATGATACTCGTATATAGAAAGCACCCATTATTTTTAAAGTTGTTAGTACATAGATATTATTTGTATTTATAGAGAATGTGATTGTTTGAATAGTTTTCTTCGCTTTAAAGTATTTACATTTCTATTTACAAATATCATCATCAGCCCATTTAAGCCCCCACTGCTGGGGCATGGGCCTCCCTCAATCACATGAGGGGTAATTGCCATACTCACCACGCTTGGCAGACGGGTTGGCGAGGGTTTTGATATAAATGCAGAGTTTTCCTTCTCTGGGTGCTGATGATCATGCCAGCAGCTTTACCTTAGTCGCCTTTTACGACACCTCGGTAAGAGTGAGGGTGGCCTATTCTACTCTGCCGGGGACCACACGGCCATTATAATAATTAATAATTTATGTTCCCCATATTTACAAATATGGGGAACATAAATTATTTGAAGTAAACGTTTGCGTTATGGACTAGGTACTGACTTCCATGAAAATAGGCTTTTAACAACTTATAACCAAATCATTTCTTCCTCATCCACACTCATACCAAATTGAAATATGAATAACAGAACGTGTAAAGACATCTGCTTGTACGGGGGCGAGAAAAGAGCAAAATTTAATATTAAATTAAGGTGTTACGTAGAAATCGAGAATGGGGCGAAGGTGGGAATAAATCCTTGTGATATATGAGTGTCGGATCGGGCGCGTTGACAATTTTTGAAGAAACATTTTAGGTTTCGCGCGAACGCTTCTGTTGTGTTTTGGTGCATTGTGGTGTTTTGAATGTTTAATATTAAAGGTTATTTAAGCTTTTGTTATGAATGTGAGATAGTTTTTCTTGAGAAAATGTCAAGAGCGGTATTTGGGTTACGGCGGCCAGTCCAAATATTTGCACTTAAGTATTTTTTTATTACCTTGTAAAGTTAATCAACAGATTTACATCCAGTAAGTAGTTCAACATAATCTACTCAAAAACGGCAACTTATGGCGTTAATCCAAATTTCGAGTGCAAAAGCGGATCAAAAAGTAGTGCAAAATTATTAAATAAATAGTATAAATGTTTGTTTATCGACTGCCGCTCCAAAATTGTTTAAAATAGATTCGGTTTAGTAACTAACAATTTAAATCAATTGGTGTCGCTTAGGTAGGGGTACCCGTCGCCTTAACGGGTTAACTGTCACACGTGTTTATTCGTAAAGACAAAAAGTATTGATCGAAAATGATTTACATAAACTTAATATTTTTAAAACTATTAGAACTACCTGGAAATAAATATAGACTCGACTTTTAAAATCAAATTTACTTAAATATGTAAATGCAATAATTCTATCAATTTAATATGTTTCTTTTTTCACACCTAGGTACCATTTTTTAAAATATCAGATTGAGGACTTTCGAGCGATTCCGCATGAAACATTCAAAAACGCATGTCCATAACAATAATATATTCTATAGTGTAAAAAATATTAAGTTTAGGTAAATAAGCACCGAATTTCAATCATTAGTCGTCATAGCGCAGCGTTGACCTAACTACTCGTAAATTCTGGAGCCACCTCGGTACTAAAAATACATGATCTCCGGATTCTATTGACAATGTCATTAAAGAAAAGGACAAAAACACAAGAAAATTAAGACGATAACTAAGAAATAAATAATACTACACTAGCTTTTCATATAAAGAGTGAGTATGAAGATTCAAAAATAACTAGAGTTAATGAATCACCATACAAATAATGGTTGGTGGAAATATAAAACTAAACGCAATGTTCCTACTACAGCAAAACCATATTAACCATACTATCTAGATATTATATAATCAACTCCACAAAACTATACGAGACTTAACTATGAGATTGAAACTTATAACTCAAGATTATGAATCCTTACCAAAGAAGTTAGCTTGATTAGCCATCTTTACTACTTAGGAAAGATAAATTCCACAGTATGACGACAGCTAGTAGGAAGACATAGGAAATTTCGACGTGGGCCGTTCCGGACTTTGTAAACGTAAATAGTACATAAGTAGAATCTTTTGTTCCCATGTTCAGGGCAGTAAACATGGCTCACCAGCCTTTTTTACTAGAGTAAGCCTAAAAAGGTGTGGCTTAACATCGTAAAGGATGACATGCGTGACCACTACTAAGGATGCATAAGACCATACGAAGTGGAGAAGTCGAAATAGGAAAGTGGTCCCCGGGCTCTGAAGCGATAGCTTGAGACGCAACCGGGCCAAAACGCTAAGATGATGATGATGATCTGGCAAAGTTTTGGTAGCGTAGCCAGATGTAGGATAACCCTTACAATTTCCCCTCCCTGTAAATATCTCAGCGTTGATATTTAAAAGAACATATTTTATCGACTGGTTATACGAGTATTCTTAACTCTGTGGAAATACGCATGAGTCATTCAAATGAAACAAATCGGAGGCAAACCTCTTAGCTGCTCTTATTGCAACTTTCCTGATCTCAGAAAGTTTCATAAAGTTCGTTAGTTCTTGGAAAATATGAACCATACTCGTAAACTTTGCCATTAGCCATCAGAGGGGCTACAATCTTATGAAAATAGTGAGGAAAGAATAATACCCACGGCGTAATGGTACGGTTTGAGAGGTATATCAATATCTAGTCTTATTATTTGCATGGCTCTCCAATTTTTTGTTAAGATCAAGGAGGTGATTTGTCCAATGTACAATCATGTTGCGTACGGCTACGGAATGGAACTCTCGAAAGTTGTGTTCCCTGAACGCTATAATAAATAAATATTTCACAACATCACATACATTGATCTGACTACGAGATAGGTAGCTCAAGCACCTGTGTTACAGATATCAGACAACAGAGAAACACAAATATATACTTAAATACATATATTACACCCAGACACTGAACAAACACAAGTGTTCATCGCACGAATGTTTGTCCAGGGTGAGCCCACGACCTTTGGCTTTTGGATTACACATATATACATATAGTACTTTTCCTTTGTAAATACATACTTATAATACATAGGAAACACCCAAACCAATACAAACAGACATGTTCATGCACACAAATGTTTGTACTGAATATATACAACATATTAAGTATATAATCTGAAAATATTCAAGAATAGAGTGAATAAGCTATTACTAGACAGATATGATCCATCCTTGCCCACATCTACTACTATTGCCCACGTCTGGCTATTCCAATTAAAAAATAAATAGACGAATTTTTAAATCAAAGCGAGTGGGTTTAGACACAATTCTCCCTCAGCCTCGGCACCACACACAATGCTGTAGCAGGAAATGCTGAGGTATTAGAAAGCTCTATAATTCATGGCACCTAACTCAGAGTAATGTGTAGAGTCAGTCAAGGCGTGAATGAGTCTCATAAGTATAAATCCATACTAATATTTCATAACATCGCATACATTGATCTGACTCTGAGATAGGTAGCTCAAGCACCAGTGTTTCGGATATCAGAACCAACAGCGGAACTACCAATATACACATTAAATACTTTTCTTTTGTAAATACATACTTATAATACAGAGAAAACATCCAGACCAATGCAAACATACATGTTCATGTACATAAATGTTTGTGCTGTGCGAACCCGCAACCCTTGCACCAGAGGCAGCGTTCACTACCACTGATCCAAACTGGCCGAATGCTTACTAGACGCAGGACCTAAACTTTAAGGATTATAAACTTGAAATTTTGCACAGGGGTTCATACAGCGTATTAACAATATTTTTTAATTCATCCCCTAAAGGGGTTAAACAGGGGTTCAAAGTTAAAAAGTTGTCTATGTTCGGGCCTCGACACCATATTCCAAAAAGAAGAAAAAAATCATTTTGATACTTCATTTCAGTGTGCAAAATAAAGTATCGAAACAAAGTCAGGGCGGTCTATTAATTTAAAATAAATTTAAAAAAATAGCCTGAGGATCAACAAAGGCATCAAGCTGCTTCTACCCACTGCCAGATGCCACTATTGGGCACAGCATGCTAATTGAGTTTTGGTCTCCCCTCGCCGAATCAAATAGCTGTTACTTACCTTAGAAATGAAAGTGTGTTAGGCAAAGCTGTGTAATATTTGAGTTATAATAAGGTTGTAAATCCAATTGTTGGGTTTATCATTTTGAAGATTAGCTTCTTGTCTTTTGCATCCAAATTGTGTAAACTGTTTTGTAATATGTATTTTGCCGTACTATTTCAACATAATGTTCTTTCATTTTAATGTGTATAGATATATAGATATACTTTATTGTACAAATACATGTTGTGTACCTACCAGGCATTACAAACATTTAATGTACAGTTTTTTATGATATAGGTGGCAGACGAGCTGACTGATCACCTGATGGTAAGCAATTACCGCCGCCCATGGACCCTGTAACACCAGTGGTGTCATAAGTGCGCCACTTACCTTTTAATCCCCTTCCCCTGGATTGGGCCTCCGGTACCCTCACTCACGCAGCGAAACACAACGCATGCACTGCTTCACGACGGTTTTCTGTGAGGACATGGTATTAGCGGTTCTACTAGACAACCTTCAAGCAAAGGATATAGATATATAATTCAGTTCTTTTTTCTAAGCTTACTATTTAAGGCGACGGGTCCCTACCCGTCTCACAAGCGTCACCAAATTAATTTTAATTTTTAGCTAGGAAACCAGATATATTATAAATATTTTCGGGAATGGAGTCTCTCGGCAAACACCTATACTATTTATTCAATACTCATAGTTAACTGTTTGGTCTGCTTTTGCACTCGAATTTTGGCCAACAAATTAAACTTGATTCACGCCACTTTTGGCGTGAATCAAATTTTCGAGTACAAAAATAGACCCAATATTTGTGCATGGTTATTAAATAAATGTTTGCCGCTAGATTGCAGTCCCTAAATTGGTTTACTAGCTAAAATTACCTACTCGTCGCCTTAATATCGAATAATCTAATCTCTGCTTACACTTATATTTTGACTTAAGTGGATACCTATTGAGGGTTAAGAACTTTATTTATCTCATAAAGATTTTACATTCACTTAGGATGAGATTAATTAATAACAACTATTATCTACATTAATTAGGGCTACTCGTACAGTTTTAGTTGATCAGATCGCTCCAACAATACAATAGTGCTGCACCATTATACTATCAATATTATACTATCAAACATAAAATAAAATAATTTCTTCAAAATAATATATAACTTAATGGGTACTTACTGTTAATGGAATCCGTTCCTAATTGAAATGTTGTGTAATCAGATTAAGTTAAATTTAATGAAACAACTCACTGTCACCACCACTAAAATTCCACTTAAGAAAGCAAATATAATTTTTATCACTCCATTTCCGCTCGTCAAGAAATTGAAGTCAATCTTAAATTCCCTTGAATTTCGTTAGTACTGGAACTTAATGACCAATTAGACCGTTAAAAGGTTACCCGGTCAGTTGAACTTTAATCGCAGCAATCAACTTTTAACGCTGCTTAGTTGAAAGACGAACGTTCCTAGCCTCTGGCATAGTATAGTGGTAGATGTAGTAAAGTCTTTGTTCTTTAAATCTAGGAACACAATCAGATTCTATCAGGTGATCCGTCTGCTCATCTGCCACCTATGATATAAAAAAATATATTATATGGACATGAAACGAACAGGCGGCAAACTTGATGGTAAGTGATCACCGCCGCTGATGGACATCAGCATATGCGTTGCCGGACCTTAAGAATGGAATAAGCTCTTTTCTTTAAAGTCACCAGGTAGTATCTGTTATCTTAAAAACTCTTGGAATAAACCTAGTTATTGTCCACATTATTATTATCATCATCCTTTTACCCTGTTCCTAGGGTATCTGAAATAAGCTTCTTCTTCCATACTTATGAAAAGAAAACAAAACATTTTTTTTTCTTTTCATACGCCACATCATTGTATACAAATCTCTCGAATTTCTCTCAAATCGCCTCGTTGATTTGTATTATCAGTGTACAATATTTATACACGTGCTTTGAATTTAAATTCAGATGAAGTGGTCATTGTCAAAATGTATCTCTGAAATAAGCTTTGTATAAGTAGGTAAAATATGTATCAGTGGACTTACTAGAAAGTGTGTCCCATAAAATTATTTTCATTTTATAGACGCTGTTTTAGAATATGCCTAGTTTAGTTATTCATCGCATGATCAAATCGTGAACCTTTGCTTGAATTAATGTTACATCTCTGCTCCTTACTCAGCTGTGACAGCAATCACCAAAAAGTGTGCCCCACGAATTTATTCCCGAGTTCACCAGACGCACCCGAACTCAGGCGTGTTTCTACACAATTAAATTTAATTAATTCGAATAGTTCGCGAGTCGCGCTCGCTAATGGGTTGAATACGTCTGTACTCCGTTCACAAAGGGTTATAAATATAGTGGCGGTGCCTGTAATGCGCTTTAGCCTCGGGCGGACAGTTATTAGCTTCATGAAATCGAACTCACAAACGGATTTTGTGTTCACTTTTTGTTTGAGCGTCTTAAGGCGGCTTGTGGTTAGATGTCTACACCTTCGTGGGGAAATCGTATACTTGCCTTTCCCTTTACGTACACACGACGTCACGCGGAGTTTTCGTTGGACTCATTCCCTTATGTCTTAGATATAAGTGCTATTTTTGCAATGCGGGGGGTAACTCGACGCCGCCTGTATACATTTGATATATGGAAGAAAAATTATTATTTTAAGCTTTAGATCGAAAACAAGGATTCTTATCTTATATCGCCTCTTTACAATAACAACGTTACATCTCAAGAACCTCTTTACAAATAGAACGTGACATCTCAGCAGCTTATTCATGAGATGTCACGTTGTTCTTGTAAAGAGGCGATATGCTCTATCACAAAATGAGACCACACATAGGACAGGACTGGATGAGAAAGGTACATGACCTTCAATCATAGCAGAAATCTATGGAGCCTACATTCGAGACTGGATATAATTGGGGCTTTTACTGATCATTTAAAAGCTAAGGGTCATTTTCATAGAGCATGTTAACTTTATATGATCTTTTGTACCTGTTGTTTTCTTTTCTTTCACCATTTTTTTTCATCAGCATCACTTTGACACTTGTATTGGAATTTACTCTCATATTTAAAAATGTGCACGAATTCCTGATTTTGACATTCATATTAAAGTACTGTTTAAATTAGTTTTCTTCGAGTTTGGGTCCATTTGCTTTATTGAATGCACAAGCAGACCGTGGGAAAGCCACGCGTGTTTCGCTGCATGAGTGAGGGTACCGGAGGCCCAATCCGGGGGAAACGGGGGTTAAGAGGTTGGCAGTGCACTGGTGACTCCACTGGTGTTGCGATTGTCCATGGGCGGCGGAAACTGCTTACCACCAGGTGATCCGTCTGCTCGTCTGCCACCTATCACATAAAAAAAGCTCTACTAGTACTAAATTCTACTAAATTGGTTCTTTACAAATTACAACATCCCTTCGTTACAAGATCCGCGAAATGAAGAACTATTTCCCTGATAGTTTCAGAGGCACTATAACACAATTTTTTTGATGACACAGATATCTGTGTTAGGTCTGAGTGTTTGTGGCGCTCTTCCTACTGTCCATAGTGCACGAGAATAAAAATATTGGGATCAGTTTGGGATGAGGTGTAATTAATTGCCATACTCACCACGCTTGGCAGACGGGTTGGCGAGGGTTTTGATATAAATGCAGAGTTTTCCTTCTCTGGGTGCTGATGATCATGCCAGCAGCTTTACCTTAGTCGCCTTTTACGACACCTCGGTAAGAGTGAGGGTGACCTATCCTACTCTGCCGGGACCACACGGCGTATGTTCACACTGCTGGACATAGGCCTCCCCCAATGTTCTCCACACAGATGGGTCCTGTGCCGCCCGCATCCAATGGATTCCAATGATCTTCACCAGATCGTCGGTCCACCTTTTGGGGGGCTTGCCACGACTGCGACTTCCTGTACGTGGCCTCTACTCGAGGACCTTTCCGCCCGTCCGTCTGTTCTCCTCGCTATGTGCCCTGCCCATTGCCACTTGAGGCATGCAATCCTTTGGGCTATGTCTGTAACCTTAGTTCTCCTGCGGATCTCATCATTTCTGATACGATCACGCAGGGAGACTCCTAGTATAGCATAATTTCAATTCAATGGACAACATTTCAAAATTGCTAAGCTCTGAAACAAAAAATACCAATTCTTTATTTACTTTTCCGCTGCTCGAATATATATTTATTCATTTTTTATATTGCTTATTTACTGAGAAAAAAATTAAAAACTAAAAAACGTAAGATGACGTCATCGGACGGCAGAATGTAAAATATTTCTTTGCTTAGCACATTAAAGTTTTAAATTTACGAAATGCCAAACCCATGACATGCAACTGTCAAAAAAAAGACAACTTGTCAACGTTGAATGAATGAATGACGTTGACAATGTTGACACTAGTATTATTTACCTTTGACAGTAGTACCTTTTTTTTATTAAAACAATGTTATGCAAAGGAATATCGCTGTATTCAGCCGTCCGATGACGTCATTTGGCGCTTACGTCTATTTAGAATATACAGAATTTCAATAATTATTTTATGCATGACAAATTTTGAAAAAAGAAAAAATATGGGTCTTTTAATTTTATGTCTATTTTCATATAAAAAAACAATATGGACATGTTAAAAATATGAAATGTTGTCCATTCAATGTAATTCAATTTATTTATTTGTATAAAATTTCAGACCTGGTTTAATGTTAGTTTTACCCGGAATTCACAGATGAGGTGTTTGATTTCATTGGGATAGTTGTTAATAGATGTCGGATGACATAGTTGTATAGAGTTTGTTTTAATTTAATTCACAAAGATACATAATAATGTCATTTTCGCGCTTCGAGGGACAGTTTTGGTGCGGTCAGAGAAAAATATAGTCCTATCCATTACATCACAGACTTGGCAAACAAACCAACTGTTACACTAATTGGAAACATTTTATCTGTTTTCCTGTACGGCCACCTCACACGAAGCGAACCGTATATTTTTAACCATTCATCTTAAATAAAAATACCTGAGCCTATTTTCTTTAGAAAAGCTAAAACGGAATGCTGTTTCACTTTGGAATATAAATTTGAAGATGGATAAATAATAGTGACAGTTGAGATAAATAGGACTGAAATATTTTTATTTAATACAAAATACGATATGAAAGAAACAATATGAATCATGAGAATATTTTTGAGTGCTAAAATAATTTAGATCAATATTATGCTTCAGACAAACGTAGCTGATGTATCATTCCTATATTTTTTACACTCAATTCTATTTTAAAATTTATTTTCCCTTCTTCGATATTTAAATTGTTATCCTTCTTAGTAAGAATAATAATAATATGACCACCGTACTTATGAATTGTGTAAGTCCCAACTTTTTAAATATTATTAATATACAAATGTTATTAAGATTTTCGATTTTAATAATATTTCTATATTATACGATTGGATGCGGGCGGCACAGCACCGATCTGTGTGGAGAACATTGGGGGATGCCTATGTCCAGCAGCGGACGTCTAATAGCTGAAATGATGATGAGGATGATGATTATAAGATTATATAATAAAATGTGGTCAAGTAAACTCTTGGAAAACTAGAGCGTTGCTGACTAAATAGCTGGTACTATAGTTATTCAGTAGCAAATAGAGGTTTAAAGACTAGAATTTGAAATTACTCTTGGATACAATACTATTTAATTGGCCACTACACCATCGAGGTCGGTACAATAATTGCAAAATTGTATCCTAATACTTTGCAATCCTGTTATGAAGTTATTAACCAATACAATCGGTTAGTTTACGGTTGGTATAGAATGGAATAGAAGATAGTTTAGGAATATTTCGTATTTAAGACATTATAAATTAATTAATATAACCTTCAAAATGAAGAATATTCCTCCCACCCGAACTTACGCATCCGTAAGTAACCATTTGCAAATGTAACCACAAACAAAATACCCCGCCAATAAATTCCCACACCTCCCCGCAAAGTCAAACACATTTTTCGTTGCTCAGCAGTCCGCGAATTTGAACTTTCCATAAATCAACACTAATACCGTTGGAATTACGGTTGCAGTAAATTGTACAGCTAACCGCAAACCGCGTCCATTCAATATTCAAACTGTCAAGTAAATTCAGCATCAAAATTCCAATTCGACTATACAAAACGTAACCAAATACAATTGCAATAGTGGTACTGCAGGAGCGCCATGAATAAAGCATACACTGTGAGGTTCAATTTTCCACCGCTTTTCACTGCGATGCTAATATCTTGTGACTCCATGATATCCGATTTAGAGGTTTTTGTAGTGACGCTGTGGTTAAGATTCGTACGTTCTAGGTTACTCGTTTATGTAATACTGGTGGCCCGTTCTCATTTAATTTCGGCACATGCGTTTCAAATTGTTCTAATAGATGGCGCTGGCCGTTGAATACATCTCGCAAGGAATACGACAAAATCTCTCGCATACAATTTATGAAACGATTACTATTACGATTTATACAGTATCTATTATCATCTATACAGGCCTTTACATCTGTAGCAGATGTTTCAAGCAGCATGTCTAATACTGTAAGAGCCGATTCGACCGTTCTTATTCCGATACTACATCTATGGTATAGCGCTGTCATTATATACAAACATGTCGTTATACCCTAGATTTATCCACGGATAAAGATTGGTCGAATCTGGCCTTAGCTGAATAAAAATCGAATGGCTAGTCGGTACCACTATCCTAGTAACGTCGCTCACTCGAGACGACATTTATTTTTCCATTAGATTCGCGAATATTGTTGTAATTAAGTCTTCGAGTAAAACTGTAATCCTACTAAAAATGCGTTTCCTTGAAACTATTCAATGCACCAACACTAGGTACTCCTGTATACATTTATCTGGAAAACGTAAATCCAAAAATCAACGTTGTCTTCGTCCGTAAACAGAAGGGTAGTCTTCCCTTCATGAGTAACCAACTATATTTATTAAATACTAGTGGCCCGACCCCACTTCTTTAAGATAACTTTGTTTCACTTTTTATCAATAGATGGCGCTTGGTGTCGATTACAACACGCAAGCGTTTTGTATTTTCGGATTACTTACCTATAAGCGTTGCCGCTGTCTGTAGAACCTTATTCTAAAGTTTCCGATATTTCGGCGCTGTTGCAAGCGACGTAGAAAAAAAAACAATTTCTTATATCTTATCGCAGGATCTCGACAACCTGTCAGGAAACGGAGCAATTAAAAAAAGTCTAGACAAACCTGGGGTAACCACAGTCCCAAGTCAGACTTGGCGTGGGTCAGACTTGAGTACGTGCACAGCATGAGTTTACAAGTCGTTTGGTAGATGCAATTGATGTTTTAAGCCCTCGTTACACAGCTAAAGACGGAACTAAAAAAACCACGAATTAAAAAGTGTAAAATAATATTTTTAACACTTCATACACTTTTTAGTTCGTAGCTTTTGAAATTTTCGTGAAAATGTTGTTTTCATGCTAGTGTCTCTTTTCATCGGCAAAGATCGATCGAGTAAGAAGATCCCGAATTCCCGACGAGTTGAGAACCTCCTAAATAGTTAATATCAGTAATAAATAATTATTCCCGGGTTATGACGAGGAAACGTACTCGGTAGCTTAGTGGGATAAGAGTAGTCATCCGTTTAATGAAAAGGCCGTGGCTTCTAGTCAGATCTGAAGACGTATCGAGGATTGACCAAATACATAGTTATTTAAAAAATAATTCTTCATGCTAAATTACACAACTTTATTAAAATATTTACGTTGTAAAGCCACAAAATAACTGCATTCTGTTGATTCAAATATCATTTATAAAATACTAGATTACTCAATATTCATTATTCGTATTCATTCAAACTTCAGACCCCTTCTACTACTCCTTAGGGTTTGAAAGTTCAAACGTCATTTTTTTAATCAAAACCCGTGCCCAAATATCATTTTAAAATTTCTTACTCCACTAAAGGGTTTAATTTCCAAACATGTTAAAACAACTTGTTCTTGGACTTGAATATAAGATCGTATAGAGATTTTCAAGATTCTCACTTTAAAATGGCTAAACCCCCATACTGGCATTTCAGCCCCTATTTTACCCCCTTCAATGGTGATTTTCAAAAAACCTTAAATGAGTTACTCCAAATCACTCAAACATACTCCAACAATATTTATTATGTGATTAGAAGTATCTTAAAATATTTCTTTAGGTTCACCTCGAAACACCAAAACAATTCATTAATCAATAATTGAAACGTAACTATGTTTGATTTCTTTGCACAAGGAAAAGTTCTTGTCGTTTGTTAGTTCAAGTAGTTCAATATTGAGAATCACTTCGGACTTGGTTTTACTCAAACGGACCAATAGACCTTGCTTTGATGCAATTTATATACAATTGTTCCCCGAAAAGTGGAAGCCGGCTATCAAGTTCGTGTTTTGTATGGGATTGCCTTAACTGGCTTGAAAGATGATTCTAGATTGTGCAAGTTGAAACACAGAAACTATTGTCCGAGGCTATAGAGACTCGATTTTAATGGACAAAGAGTATATTCTGCACTCGAATATATTCAACAACACTAACTCTTAAGACAAATTGCAACTCATAAACACGTGTCGTAAACATACCTTGTAAACAGCATAAAGTGTACTTGACGTGATTCTCAGAGAATTCCGCATTAGCAATGAAATCTGATAATATCTCTAGACTCGACAAAAAAGAAATGAATCAAAAAATAGTTTTGGTTAAAAACGGAACTATATTATTCAGTGAGGTAGTAGATAACGTTTAAAGTTAAATCTTTTTCTAGTATCGCGGAAAGTCATCCTCGTCCATAATTAATCAAAACGGGATTAACACGATATTTATTATGTGATACAACATTGTGTACTCACATATTTTACTCGACCTTTCGGCTACGTTACAGCAGCCGTTAATATGTGAGTACACAATGTTGTATCACATAATGAATATCGTGTTAATTCCCTTTTTGATTAATTATAGTTTATTGCAACGCAAAAATCTAAAAAACTAGTCATCATCGTCCTCCTAAAAACGAGGAGTTTTAGTTTAGTTACATAAACAAGCAAGTTTTTTAAGTTTCGATGAAGTTTACATCATTTGCGGTACTATAAGAACAAATGAAAAATATCAGAGTGAGAGCAAAAAAATCTTTATCAGTTTTTTTTTATGGGATAGGGGGCAGACGAGCAGACGCAACACCAGTGGAGTCACAAGTGCGCTGCTAACCTTTTCCCCTTCCCCCCATTGGGCATCCGGTAACCTCACTCACCCGGCGAAACACAGCGCAGGCGCTGCTTCACGCCGGTTTTCTGTGAGGCAGTGGTATCACTCCGGTCGAGCCAGCCCATTCATGCCTAAGCATGGCTCTCCCACATTTAAATTTAAATTTTTTTACTAGACGCCGAGATTAAAGGGAACAACAGGAGTAGGACCCTTTAGTCTACCTTCTTTGTTGCTATTAAGCTGTGTAGTGTGTGGGGTCGCCCTAAAAGGTTGGAGAGAAGCTGCTGGATTTTACTCGCAATCAGCGAGATAAAATTATCAGTCTGACATAAACGCCGAGATTAAGTACACCACGTGAGACAACACCAGTTAGTACTGTTAGTACGCAGGAGTAAGCTGCTGTGGCTAAGCTAAGCTGTGGTGTACTATATGAGGCCACCCTAACAGACTTGACAGAAAATAACGGATTGTGCATGTACGTAACCAGTGAAGCAAAGTGTATCTATTGTTATCAGTTTGACGTAGACGCCGAGATTTAGTAGATCAGTAGAATAGAACCATTTAGTACTGTTAGGCTACCTTACTTATTGTTATTAAGCTGTGTACTGTGTGTGGCCGCCCTAACAGTCTGGAGAGAAGATGCCGGATTGCGCACGTAGCGAGCAAGGCAAAGTGTAGCTATTGTAACCAGTCTGACATAGACTCCGAGATTTGACAGCGCACGAGGACTACAACCAATTGGTCCATCCTGTCCACAGATTTAATAATAGGTCCAAAATTGTAACTATATGTGTCAAATAGGTATAAAATAAATAGGTGTAAATAGGTATTACATGATATTATCAAAGTACTATCTGATTTGAATGGGTTTTCCTTATTTAAATAAATTTACAGGGAAATCATATTTAACATTATTGGTGGCAGAGGAGGTTCAAGCACCCACTACCCTATTTGTACAAAATTGTCTGGAAAGTGAAAATAAAGTATTAGTACATCAGGTGATCCGTCTGCTTGTCTGCCACCTATGACATAAAAATACCAAGACCAGTGGAGTCACAAGATTGCTGTCAACCACTTTTTCGGAAATCTTATAAAAACACTGTACTGCAGCATTGTGCTGTGTTTCGCTACGTGAGTGAAGGTAGCAGCGGTCCACTCCTGGGGAAAGGGGGTTTAAAGTTTGGCTGAAAGTGTGCACTTTTGACTCCACATATGCTCCAAGTGTCCATGGGCGGCAGCAATTGCTTGCCAACAGGTGATCCACCTGCTCGTCTGCCACCTACGAGTATCATATAAAAAAGGCTGCATTTTATAATAATTTTGACCACTGGTGTTAATTTCACGTATCGTGCCCTAATTCAGTATAAACATGAAATAAAAAAAAAAATACTAGCATCTGAAATCCACGTAAACGCTTTGTAAAAAAGCGCTACAAACAAACCGAGGAGCAAACCCAAATCAGGCTTATTCAGAATCGGCTTAGTCTTCAAGTTCTTGGTTTTTGCCGCGATGGCGTCAAAGAAATGACCTAAAATCTTTTCATCTTCGGAACGTTGATTTTGAAGTTAAACCGGCACAACAAAAACATTAAAGTATCGTTTTAAGTTTGAAGTGTACGGTCGGCTGCAAAGAAATGTAAGCATTTACCTTGTACCTTGTCATAAAAGCTATCTATGACTTTTACTTTCTTATACGGAATGTATAGTATTGTGACAAAGTTTCAAAATATATATATATTTTTGCAGCAGACTGTACAAATTCACTGCGATTTTTCGAATACCCAAAAAACTACTCAAGGGCATCGTTCTAATGAAAACTTACATTTATGTAAATAACACACTTAAAAATTTCATCTCGTGTTCAGGCGGGACTCGAATCCACACCTTCCACAATCCGAGTGGATGTTCTACCAATTATCCACTGAGTGCGTTACTAAGCCGACGAAATTTGTAAGTGAGCTTAATTCGACATGAGCTGTCGATCAGTGGTCTAATTGGTAGAACATCCACCCGGACTGTGGAAGGTGTGGGTTCGTGTCCCGCCTGAACACGATATGAAATTGTTGAGTGTATTATTTAGAATTGAAAAGATTGCTATAAAAATATCAACTATTAAAACTTACATTTTTTCAGGGAACATTGGGTCAAATATAAAAAAAAAACACCTCATGCGGAAAGTGATCAGCTGATTGCAATTAGTATGGGAAGGGTAAGTTTTTGATTGAGATGCTAATATCTTATTCGGGACTAGTAGACCCGGTCTACTCTATGTTTCTTGGGGAAAAATACTCGTTTTCATAAGCATAATGCCCTCGAGAAGTTTTATGGGTACTAACTAATTAATAAAATCACGGTGAATAATTTCATAATCATCATCAGTCCATTTAAGTCCCCACTGCTGGGGCACGGGCCTCCCTCAATCACATGAGGGACAATTGTAATACTCACCACGCTTGGCAGACGGGTTGGCGAGGGTTTTGATATAAATGCCGAGTTTTCCTTCTCTGGGTACTGATGATCATGCCAGCAGCTTTACCTTAGTCGCCTTTTACGACACCGGTAAGAGTGAGGGCGGCCTATTCTACTCTGCCGGGAACACACGGCGTATTACATGTGTGGTTTGCAGATATGTTTGCCTTGGTATAAATGACCTTTTGAAGATATTAAGTGATACGTTAGAATAGTTATTTACGGGATTTCTACCTTATTTTTGAGTTTCCGATGTTTCGGCACTGTTGCAAGCGCGATATTGCGCTATATTGTTGCTAAAATATCAAAAACTCAAAAATAACTTTTCTTACGTATCACTAATACCTTCAAAGGTAATTTAAAGGCAAGTATAATGTTACCATGAAAGCTTAAATCAATATATGAATGATATGTTTTTTCTTTTTTTAAATAACAGCATAGATAATAAACAAAAAAAAAACAAAAAGTAATATATATACCTTTTTGTTAATCTGTTTATTTTGTGCACATTACCTGTTGCAAATGTTGCTATTAAATTAAAAAGGGTTTGCATTAGAACTCTTATAATAAAGTTTATTTCACCTTACGTGCCCGCCATGGGGCGCGTGACATGTCATCACGGACTTATCAGCTCACAGTGCATTCCAGGGCTGTCAGTGCCCAATAATTTTACTCCAAATATTGAACATTTTAATTAAAACTTTAAGGTGATATCGAATTAAAGTTGGCAACATATTTGGATATTAAGAATTGCCCGCACCCGTTTGAAAGAAGATAATTTGATTGACTGACCCGATGACGAATGGAAGTGAGCCTGCCTCGTACATTAAATATCGCAGATTTGAACTCTGGACAAAATTCTGGCAACAGAGTGATGAGAACTTGTGTATTATATGGTACTATTTAGTTAGTAGCTGGGTAATATAGTATCTGTTTATACTATATAATTTTGTGTGTATATGCTGTAGTTCTTTGTTCAACGGATGGTATTTCAGTGGATAAGAGACGCGTTCTTATGCTGTGGACTTTGGACGCAATCGAGAATTACACGCTAATATGGCGACATAGTAGCATACATTGTATTGGGTGGGCCGTGGTGGCATGGTCAGACATTTTTTATGTGATAGGTGGCACACGAGCAGACGTTCACCTGATGCTAAGTGATTGGCACCGCCTATGAATACACGCAACACCAGTGGAGTCACAAGTGCGCTGCCAACCTTTAAACCCCTATGATTAGGGCCTCCGGTACCCTCACTCACGTAGCGAAATACAGCATAGTGCTGCTTCACGCCGGTTATCTGCGAAGCCGTGGTATCACTCCGATCGATTCATACCGAAGCGTGGTTCTCCCACGGTCAGCCTACGTAGCTATCCGGTTTCCGAAGAACATGGCGATACTCCTGCAGTTTGTTTATTAACTTTTTCACGAACATGAAGGCTTCCTCGTATGAGAGAGTTTCTGTCGCAGTATATCCGCATAATTCCATACAAAATATTTGATAGAAGACTATGTAAGTATGTAGGTACTCTAAAATATCAAACCAAAGTTAACTATTTAAACTACCGAGGCTATATCACTCCTGAAAGTCTTAATTAAATGTGATAAAACTGTGTAGGAACTACTAATTTTTTAAAAATGTGCAGAATTCTTCAGCTATATTAACGTAAGAACTTTTAGAAATACCAATTTATATTACCTACTCTAAGTAATTAAAAAGTTGCAAAAGCCAAATCCATTTGACGTAAAAAGTATCTTTATAAAAAACACCATTAAATTTTGAGATGTCACGCAGCCACCCCTGCCATTATTCGAATGAGATATGAATTTAAATTTGAAACGTGTGAAGATTTTGAAATTCGAACCACAATTTTAAAACGTTTGAGAAAATGCTTAAAATTCTACGTAACGCGTAAAACGGGTTGGTAAGCGTTCTTTGAGATAAAGTAGGTACCTACTTGTCAACCATTTTTATAACTCTAAAAATATTTTGAAAAATAAGATTATTAGGTAAATGGGAAAAAACTTGGCGTTCTTCTTAAAAAATATTTGAATTTTGAATACTTAAGACTAAATTTTCGAATATATGTAAAAGATCGTTACCTCCACAGATTATAGACAAGTATAAAAATATATCAGCTAGAGAAACGACTTTATTTATTTAATTATTATGACATAAGTGGCAGACGAGCAGATCACCTGACGCTAAGCGATTGCCGCCACCCATGGACACCCGCGACTAAACTTAAACTCCCCTTTCCCCCTCAGATTGGGCCTCCAGTACCCTCACTTCGCACAGCGCAGTACTGCTTCAAATAAGAAAATTTATAAGAAATTATAATTACAATGGCTAATCTTTATATTCAATGAATGATGAATATTTATATAATTTGATTTTGATTTAATATGGTAATGACGATGATGATAATAACATAGGTACTATTAAGTCATACCAAATAAAAGTTGGTTTAAAAAAATAAGTCCTTATTTGTGAAGCGCAATTACCTACAATTAAACCCGTGTGTATGACAACACAAAATCCAAACAAAAAAGCAAATGCAAGCGAAAAGAAGAGGTCGTTAAAACAAATCAAAATAGATGACGTCAGTCCCCGGTCGCACGGTATTCCTGACACTTATTGACAGTTTTAACGCTGCTAATTCCACGGAGGGTTGTCCTGGGCTGACGGGCGCTTGTGGCGATATAAATCCACTGTGACATGCCACGGTTGGCAACCGCTGATATATGAGCGGGAGTTTTTCATTTCGAATTCGTGTCGTGGTACTTAATAGAAGCAGTTGTTTTAATTACTGACCGGATGGCGCGATTGGTAGTGACCCTGCCTCTTACGCCAAAGGTCGTGGGTTCGATCCCCACCCTGGACAAACATTCGTGCGATGAACACTTGTGTTTGTTCGGTGTCTGGGTGTAGTATATGTTTTTAAGTATATATTTGTGTTCCTCTGTTGACTGATATCTGTAACACAAGTGCTTAAGCTACTTAGTACGGAATCAGGTTAACGTATGAGATGTTGTGAGAATTATTTTTATTATTATTATTAATTACCTACATTTTTTTTGATATCATTTTAAGGCTTTACCTTGGGTAAAAAGGAATGCGAACAGAATTTACAACCCTCCTCATCATAGCGTGTAATTCTCGACTGCGTCCAAAGCTGTCGGTTTGAATCCCAGAGTAAGCTAAGATCTGCCACAATAGATCTCTACTGGTCGCAGTGCCTATGAGACGCAATGCTCACCCCATTTCTTTCAAAGCTAAGACCATGATTTAGGATTTGAGGAGTCTGGTAATTACAATGAAGTGCATGCCGTCTGACCTTTGCAATCCTTTTGACAGGGGAACCAGACCAACTGAACAGAATTTTCGACCATCTGAGATACATAAATAAGTATACCATTATATTACGCGGACATATTACATAAAATTGTAATGGTACTTAATCAGCAGTTCCTTTTTCTTAATTATCAGGCACGTTTAATGACTACATAATAACGAAGTTGACTTCCTCTGTATTGCAGTAGCTAGTGAGCTGCAGCTGCGCTTTTGGCTCCAGGTTCTATTTCTGGGTCGGGGCAAAGAATGTGCCAGAGTTTTATTGTTGAAAAATTCTCACTGCCAGCCCGGAGTTTGGATGTTGACGATTTACAATACCCCCTTCTCTGCGGGCGATTCTTCACCGGTTAAGTCAGACTGGTATATCACTTTGGAAAAAGGACTAAGAGAATAAAGACGGCACGTGTGATACGCAATTTCTTGGCTAATACGGTTGGTCATAACAGGCTTCATACCAATTAGAAGAAGACATAATCTAGAAAAAATATTATTCATACTGACCTTTTAATAATCTTTTACTGACTTACTTACTTAGTGCCGATTTTTTAATTCGTAGTTAAACTGAACAGTTGAAAAAATATGGTCAAATATCGCCATAATGTGTTTCTTGAACAATTGTTAGCTCAATCAATAGTTATATTACAAGGAATTACGTTACTTTGACGCTGTCACTTTGACGCTGTCACTTTGACGCAGTCACTTTGACGCTGTCACTTTGACGCTGTCACTTTGACGCTGTCACTTTGACGCTGTCACTTTGACGCTGTCACTTTGACGCTGTCACTTTGACGCTGTCACTTTGACGCTGTCACTTTGACGCTGTCACTTTGATGCTGTCACTTTGACGCTGTCATTTTGACGCTGTCACTTTGACTATTGATAAGGCAGTTATAGTTAACTTAACCAGAAGGTAATGAATCTCCCAATTAACAAAGTTTGTGTTGTCTAGATGTGTATGTCAGTGTACGTTCTGTTTGTTTTAGGTGATGTTTAATAATAACCCAAACTCAATCATCCGAAGAGAACCAGCTCATTTCTCAACAAATTTTCTAAGGAACGTGTCTCTTTAATCACTTGACATTGGCAGAGTTGTCTCGTAAGAGCAACAGCAAGCCATAAAAAAAAAAAAAAAAAAAAAACCAAAAGGTAACTACGGATCAAAAAATCCCTAACTTAATAAAACAAATCGGAACAAAAGTTTTTATAACCCGCTGCATAAAAACAAAGTCTGCTTATGCACCGACGAAATTTTAAATTAGAAATAAAATAAGGCACCTGCATACAAGCGAACTTACCTTGTTATAAACTTTAAAGGGAATTTACGTAGGTTATAACATAAACAACTGTTTGTGTGGACGTTTCATTTCTTTCGATTGTTTTAAGATGCTGTTTGTTATGCACTTTGTGCGGTTAGTGGGATGCAAATCTAAGTTTTGTACGTTACTTACATTGTGTTTAAACGAGTTTTAAGGTTATTGTAGATGAAGTTTGCGTTGTTTAAGTTATTTTATTTATTTGCAAAGTCCAATATAAGTTTCGAAAAGCGTGATTATCATCCGGATCATTCAGAAAACGAAATTGTCTCAATTCTGTGCGTCCTGTGAAAAGTGGTAGAAGTCGACTTATATCGAATTTGATTTTCTTTTTGCTACTTCATCACAAAATATCCTTTTTTTTCTGTCTGGTCAGACATGCAAAATAATCCTCCATTTTTCCGTCTGATCAGAGAAAATAATAGAGGATTTTTTTTGTAATGAAGTAGCAAGAAGAAAATTCGATATAAGTCGACTTGTACCACTTTTCAAAGGACGCACAGAATTGTGCAGTATAATCTATATGAAACATAAAATTTTAAACTAATTAAAATAATATTAATTAAATGACTCTATAGAAAATCAGTTCTGAAACCCGTCAATTCTACTTAAATATTAATTATACGCAACTTTTCAATTTTAAATCCAGAAAATATAACCACGTATTTCTAAAGTATCTAATTACATTTTAAGACTACCTAAAACTCGCATTTCGCTTATTTTGTTAGTAAATTTACATTGCATTCATTTTTAACACAAACCGTACCTACCTAATTTGGAGACAAACGAAAACAAAATTTAGCAACGTTTTCAGTTAGAATACAAAGCATACCTAAGCTTAAGATTTTGTTACTTTGTAGTAAATCGTCCGCCTTAAATATTCTAAGCCCTAATTAAATTTAAAGGGGGTGCTATTAAGCTTTCTGAAACTCCCAAGTTTTATAACGTAAATACCTTACGTGCTGAAACTTGGAGAAAAAGAATTATACTCCACTATAAAGAACGGCAATCCCGTGATGGATTTGACATCTCTAAGAAACTTCATAAAAGGATTTAGTTACTATAGTAGAAGGTAGAGAAGATGGAAGGAAGAGAGGATGTATGACCAATTTTTATTATGTGCGTGGAAATATATTTCCACAATATATTCTGAGGCTTGCGGAGGTGGTTGTATCTCAGTGGTTAAGGTGACAGGTAGGGCACACTAGCGACGCCAATCGATTTAAATTGTTAGCTACTAAACCGGATCTATTTTAAACAATTTCGGTATTACAACCTCTCTGCAAACACTTATACTATTTATTAAGTACTTATACTTAGCTTTTGGGTTTGCTTTAGTACTCGAAAGTTGAATTACCGCCAAAAGCGGTCACTTTTGACTTTTTCGCGTACAAAAACGGACCCAACATTTGAACATGGTTATATAGTATAAGTGTTTACCGAGAGGTTGTAACCCCGAAATTGTCTAAAATAGATCCGGTGTAGTAGCTAACAATTAAAACCGATTGGCGTCGCTAGTGTGCCCTTAAGAACGTACGCCTTCTAAACGAAAAGTCGTATAATTTTTGAGCGAAAATTTGACGATTTTTCAAATCAATGCGCATTTGTACCTGCCACTAGCTTTTTACCCTTCAGTTTATCACATTTCTGGAAACGTAACAATTCTGAGATAGTTGATATTTTTATAGCAATCTTTAGCAATTTATTCTTCAGTAAATAAAAAGTAAAGTATCAGCCTAGGAACTGTCCCACTGCAGGGAAAAGGCCTCCATCATAGAAATCAAGTCATCGCTACTATGATGGGATTAGGCATAATCACCATGCCAAATGCGGATTGGTGATCACAAACTCGAGCTATGTTCGAAAAATTCGAAACATACTTCGCTCGACCCGGGAATCCCGGTACTTAAACCACTAAACCAACAGGGCGTTCAAACCACTAGACCAACAGGGCGTTTTAAACCACTAGACCAACAGGGAGTCTTAAGTCAATAACACAATTAAAAATTTCATCTCGTGTTCAGGCGGGACTAGAACCCACACCTTCCACAATCCGGGTGAATGTTCTACCAATTAGACCACTGAACGCGTTACTATGCATTATGGATATTGTGAATATACCTACAATATTGATGAGACTATTGACAGCTCATGTCGAATCAAGCACTTACCAATTTCGTCGGCATAGTGACGCGTTCAGTGGTCTAATTGGTAGAAGATTCACCCGGATTGTGGAAGGTGTAGGTTCGAGTGCCGCCTGAACACGAGATGAAATTTTTAAGTGTGTTATTTATTTAATTTTGTGATAGTGATTCTGAACGTGTAATAATTATCTGGTTCCCCTCATCTTCAGTCTAGAGGTGGCGTTTTGCGTCCATAACCGAAGACTATGACAAGTGTCTCGTTGGTCTTTGGCGTTAGGCAAATGTCTCGAGTCTTTGTCCCGTGTTGAATTTAACCAATAAGAGGATTACTAGAGTTAAGCCTCGGTCTCGGTACTAATTTGTACATCGCTCACGCAAAAACCTAGCTTTGAAATTAGTATTAGTGATTTTTGGAAAATATACACATTGACTTCTTAAAATAGAACATTATTGCCTAAGTATCTCGTTTTATTAATCTTCTGTTATAAAGCAGAATAAATAAGTAAATACTTTTTTACTAGTAAGTATAATGTATCGTGTCTCTCCCGCCAGAGTTCCGTATATTTGTCTCTGCCTTACACTGAACCACTGACTGCCTCGGTGGCGCAGTGGTTAGTGGGTCGCACTTTAAAGCGACGGCTGTGCAAGAGGTCCCGGGTTCGATCCCCGGGTCGGGCCAAAAATTTGTACCTAAGTTTTCGGTAAGAAATTCTTAGTGGCAGCCGGGAGTCTGGAAGTTGGCGGTCTTGTACCCCCGTGCCTCGGAAAGCACGTTAAGCCGTTGGTCCTGCGCCCAATCCCTCTCTGGTCGTGTCACAGTAGTGTCCCATCGGAATATGAGGGTAAGGGAATAGAGAGTGCACTTGTGTTTGCGCACACACTTGAGCACTATAATATATCCTGCGTACGTGGCTGATCGTTGAGATTGGCCGCCGTAGCCGTAATCGGTTGGAGGATATTATTATTATTATTACACTGAACCACGCCGAGATCATTGTATTCGCACATGTGTGCGTAGCCTGTTTAACACACGATCTACGATTCACGATGAGGCACACAATAGATGAACACAGAATGTCCATCTAATTCGTGCCTTAAGTCCGATTTTTTAATCGGTAGTTAAACAGAACTAATGATTTAAAAAAGTAACCAATGGTAAAATATCGCTAAAATGTGTTTTTGGAGCAAAAGTTAGCTTAACATTACAAATTAATGTTACAAGACATTACGTTACTTCGAAGCTGTCACTTTGACTATTAGTAAAACAGTTAACTTAGTATAATTAATTTAACCGACAAGGGACTACGGACCAAAAAAGCGGTCCTAAGGATTTCAAAAGTCAGACAGAAATCGCTTCATCGTCACCATTTTTGGGGAGTTAAAAACAACTAAATGTAGTGTAGTAGTAAACAACTATAACATAACGTTCAGAATAACTAAATGTAATATCATATTATAATACCATTGCACTGTGGATGTGGCCTTTTATTATTACATTTAGGGCTCATAATATTAGCCCGCTGGCTCATTTCACTTGACAGCAGGATGCAGTGAATTTAATAAACTCAGAGGTAAATGACATTTAATTTTATTGCGACTCGTAAGTAAATTGTTTGTCGGGCTTAATCACAATTTTGGGTCAGTTCATCTTGCAGAACATCCGCCTTTAAAAGTATAAATGACTCCATGACAATTTTCTTGGGCTACAAGATTTTGATAAGCAAGTGAGGTATTTTTAGTACGTATACGTATTGTACGGTGGCGAACTCTTTCGTTGCTGGCCGTATTAACACTATGGCCAATTATTTAAAAGACAGAAGTTTTTTTGAAGAGTGACGGTTGTCAATGTTATTGACACAACACAGCTGATGCTGGTTGACTCTTAAAGTTGATTTCGTTTAGGATAGAGAGTACAACTAACCCGACCTCAGGAGGGCATAGCAGTCACTCTCGGAGAAGTCGCGTCCGCGGTATAACTCATGTGAGTGCCTATTGTTGCTGTAACCATTTATTGCAAATTGGAATAAACGTATATCAGAGTTTCTTTGCGCCATAGCAGTGCGACAGTACCTATCAGTAAACATAAAATATACCTACATGTTTTGATATAAATGCAGAGTTTTCCTTCTCTGGGTGCTGATGATCATGCCAGCAGCTTTACCTTAGTCGCCTTTTACGACACCTCGGTAAGAGTGAGGGTGGCCTATTCTACTCTGCCGGGGACCACACGGCCAACCCGGCCGACTCGCCAACCCGTCTACCAAGCGTGGTGAGTATGGCAATTACCCCTCATGTGATTGAGGGAGGCCCGTGCCCCAGCAGTGGGGACTCAAATGGGCTGATGATGATGATGATGATGATGATGATGATGATGATGATGATGATGATGATACCTACATGTTTACTGATTTGTACCACAAAATTTCTAGAGGCTCAACATAAAATAAACACTCATGAGTTAGCGCTAAATTGGAAATTACCACTTTTAGAACAGATTTACGACCTAATCTTTATACCCGTACCTATCATACACATTATGTACTTTTCGTGTTAGGTTAGGTGTTAAGTTTAGTCGATAATTTGTTTAGCCAGTTTCCTACTGCACAGTATCTATCTTCTGTGACTGATTACGCACCCGAAAATTTATTTTCAATTTGCATGGCATTTTTTAATTTTATATAATGCCGAGTGTGCGAGAATTGCACCCTCTGGACTTTGATAAACATACCATGCCAAATGCTAAGCTAAAAAATTGCTCCGTTATCCGATATGACATTCTCCCACGGTGAATACACAGCGCCCGTATTCAGGCCAGGGTCTGAAATTTAAACGTATTTAAAATTTGGAGTGAGCGGATTGTGGGATCAGAGTGAATCCGCTCGTAAATAACATTTAGTGGAGTCATCAGAAGGGTAGCTTTCGTTCAGGGCGAGCGGTGTCATGTGAACCTGCCATCAATCTTGGAGTCGGTCGCGGCACGCAGGGCTCTCGTTAGGGACAGGCCGCTGTGGTAGCGGTTACACAACTTGTATAAATTCACTGATGAAGAACTGACAAGAAAAATTTTAGAAATAATAAACCCAGAAAACTTAAGTCGATATTGCCCAAACAAACAGTCCGGCCATATATGTTGGTGCGGGAATCGAACCCGCGACCCTTGCGTCTCAACCGGCGCACAAACCAATGTGCTAAAAGGATCGTCAATGGGCGTCACGCCATCCCAAAGGGTTGCCCTGTATTGCCATTTTATTATGTACCATGGTACTGACAAGTTTATTTAAAAAAAAAGTTACCTGAAATAAAGCCAATTGCCGTTGCCTTTGGGTATTAGACACCCGCTTTAATAGTGAAGTTACAACGGTATATAAAAAGAAATAGGCTCTTTTTTTGACGATTAGAACGTTTCAAATAGTGCGTCTACTATTTCTTTTTGCGCACGCGAACTTTAGTGCAGCAGTCAGACCTCCTGATTAAAGTAAGGCGAAAGCGTGCAACGGCTAACATCCCCGCCCCGATTTAATATTCAGTATTAGCCTCAGAAGTTAAACAATATTTTGTCAAGCCACTGGCTATTAACACTGCCATGCCTTTGTAACTTAAGCTTAAGCTTTGTAACAGCCATTTATGCTGGATGCCTCAACACAACACCATATTATACAAACACCTCTTATCACTGATTGGTTTCATGGAAAATAACACTGTATGCGTTTTTTTTATTATTTTACTTATTTTTAATTTCTTTTTTGAATGAAAGAAAAAGAAAAAATAAAACAATATATTTTGTTCAATCATTCTTCTGTGTTCATACGAGTATTTAATGCGTGTAATTTCTTTGTTATCATTATGTCGTAGTGTCCAAATTAATAAACATATTTTCTTTCTTTCTTCTCTCCTTGTTTCAATGTTAATAAAGCTGATTTTTGTCAAAACAACCCGCTTCGCTTACACATCTGTGGCCCCAACCACTTCAAGGGCTCGAAACGGCTTTGTCTTTCGTCTAGACTCGTAATCCATTATCACGGCGCCCATACAACCAGGAAGTAGGGGCGCGATCCTCCCACACTCTCAAACTTAGCATATTTACAAAACTGACAAATGTGTATTCTTTTTCTTCGCTATCACGCTGGGAATTTCCATTCGCAATGCATTTTTCTTCGCAAGATAACGACAGGAACAGAGGAAGAAATAAACTTTTCGAGACATCTGTGCAGTTCTGGACCTGTTGATGTCTAGATTTTATTGGACGTAAACCGGGGATGAATGGGCCTGAATTTAAATATCAAGATAAGTGGAAGTGCCGTTTTAAAAGTAAAATACTTTCATTGTGCATTGTTGGAAGGCTGGAATTGCATTTTAGCGGTAATTAATGGTGGGATAAGATGAATTTGAACCCCATTGAAGATGTTTAAAAATAATATTTAAAAAATAACATATTTTAGGCAGAATACAAATAAATACACCACACGTGTAAGTAATTTTATGTTATGTACCAATATGTTGTAAATGTATGTGAATGTAGCTTAACACATTAGTACCATGTCGAAGTAACATTTTCTACGTACCCCTTAGAAACTGACTATAATAGGCAGAACGGTTACTTTGACATGGTACTAAAGTGTTAAGCTACTTTTGATGCTGACCGTATGTAGTGTATGAGGTAAAGTAATTCATTCTGTCGTCTCATGCCTACGCGCCGCACGTTGACGTATGACGTATCAGGAGTTCACTCATTCATTCTGGAGAGGATACGAAGCGGGACGGACGCGCGTGCGGTGTATGAAGTGGGCGGTGGGCCGATGTAGTGGTAGTGAGGCACGAACAGTACATTTTGGCGGCGACTCTGTGAGTACTGTTTTGTTTATACCACACTTGGAAATAGTCTAACATAAAAAAAAAGAATGGTAGGTTTTGAATGTAGATATGTTCCTGCGCGTTGCTTACTTTCAGTTATTTTTGTTACCACCTATGAATACATTAGACATACACCATTGAATACATTGGTATAAACACCAATAAATAATGTTCTGTGATGGTATTGTTGTTTCGGGTTGGACTGGGTTCTTTACTGATGTTTACAACCACTTAAATAATTTCAATTACATATGGTTATTTTTGTGAACGAATTATGGATTATTTTAAATTTATTAATGATTAGGTGTTGTCTAAGTGATAGATATTCAATCATATTATATCATATTGTTCATAAACAGAGAAACGTATTAATTATAATTGATGCAACAAAACAAAACAAGGTTATGTTAAACCATAGACAAATTTGTTCATGAGCGACTATGATCGAAAGGCGCTTCGGTGGCATTGGCAGGGGGGCGTTGTAGTACTACATTTTGACATTAGTCTATGATATGAAGTTGTAGTCACGATTATTTGTATAGTGCGTCAAGAAAGTCGTGGCAGCGGATTTTCGGGTGGCTGGAGGGTATTCCTGTGTTTTGTAGCTAATGGATTTGCCAAGCCCCGTGATTTGGGCGACCGTGTCGATTGTTTTCGCGGCTTTATTGACATAGTATAATAAAGATCGAAGTACTATCTTAATAGCGTAGTACGTAAGTATTTACCATCAGGTGCTTCGACAGTTTACTCCCGTCTAAAAAAAAAAAAAAAAAAAAAAAAAAAAAAAAAAAAAAAAAAAAAAAAAAAAAAAGTACGAGCGGATGATGCCCGTTTCGTGATTGGATGTATTTTGGACGATTGATGATGGAAGCAAGTTACAAAACGGATGATGCCCGTTTTGTGACTAGATGTATTTAGGAAGATTAAGCAAATTATAGAACGGATGATGCCCGTTTGATGATGACGTATTCTGTGTCAACAGGTAACAATGGCAAACCATAATTTGGCACTAGAAAAATTTGAATGCGACGGAGATGTAACATCAGTCTGCGTGAGATGGGAGAGATGGAAAAGGAGCCTGGACATTTACTTGGAAGCCGCAAACGTTACCACGCCTAGTCAAAAGCGAGCAAATCTTTTGCATTGGGGTGGACCAGAACTACAAGAGATATTTTATAACATTCCTGATACAGACGCAACAAATGATTCGGAAACAGAAACAGATGTGTTTAAAATATCAATCAAGAAATTAGATGAATATTTTGCACCTAAGCAAAGCAAACGATTTGAAAGACATGTATTTAGACAAATGAAACAAGAAGAAAATGAGAAATTCGATAAATTCATCGTAAGATTACGTCAACAAATCGCTAAATGCCAGTATCCAGATGTAAACGACCAGCTTCTTGACCAAATAACTGAAAAATGTCGTTCAGAAGAATTAAGGAAAAAGATTTTAAAAACAGGAGATAAAATGACCTTAGAAGACGTTATAGCAGAAGCAAATGCACTAGAAGTAATAAATAGACAATTAGAAGATTTTGGAACGAAGACAAAAAATAATCAAGACGTTAATAAAATAGAGGAGAAAACAAAGATAAAAAGTCAAAAAGGGAAAAAAGAATGTTTCAGATGTGGCAGTTGGAACCACTTAGCGTTTGATGAGAAATGTCCAGCAAGAGGCAAAACATGCGTAAAATGTGGGAAAATAGGTCATTTTAAATTACAGTGTAAGAGTAATCCTATAAAGCGAAAATCGGATGAAAATACAACGTTTGCACCTCAAAAGAATACTTCAAAATTTAAAAAACCGAGGAAAGACACGAACAACATAGTCGAACAAAAGGATGCAAGTTCTGATGAAGAATTAAACTATGTATTTAATATAACTAACGATGATACCGTAAGCTGTGTAATTGGAGGGGTGAAAGTGGATATGTTGATTGACTCAGGCTGTAAATATAATTTGATTACAAGCAAATCATGGACTGCGATGAAAAACAAAAAAGTAAAAGTTGCAAACCAAACACAAAATCCTAACAAAACATTTTATGCATATGGAAGCAAATATCCGTTGAAACTGCTTGGAGTTTTTAAATCAGTAATAGAGCTTGCAGGTAAAACTCAAAACGCAGACTTCTATGTTGTAGAAAATGGCACTCGCAATTTATTAGGAAAAACAACAGCCATAGCACTTGGAGTCTTAAAAATTGGAGTAGAGATAAACAAAATAGAATCTAAAAGCTTACCAAAATTTAAGAACGTTGTTATACAGATCCCAATAGACGATAGAGTTAAACCAATTGCACAGCCTTATAGGCGAATACCGATACCTTTAGAAGAGAAGGTTAATGCTAAAATCGACGAACTCTTACAGAAAGACATAATTGAAAAAGTAGATGGCCCTTCGGAATGGATCTCGCCAATTGTTCCTATCTTAAAAGAAAACGGAGACATCCGCCTATGCGTTGACATGCGGCGAGCCAACTCGGCAATTAAACGCGAAAATCATCCTTTGCCTACGATGGACCAATTACTGCCTAAAATTAGAAAAGCTGTTATTTTCAGTAAGTTAGATATTCAAGACGCATTCCATCAATTAGAACTCCACCCTAACTCTAGATCAATAACAACTTTTATATCGGCCAAGGGTCTTTACAGATACAAAAGGATGATGTTTGGTATTTCCTGTGCCCCAGAAATTTTCCAAAAAACACTCGAACGAATCCTTTTACAATGTGAAGGAGTTATTAACTTCATCGACGACATTCTTGTGTACGGGGAAGATAAAGCAGAACACGATGCTCGACTGAAGAAAGTTATGGAGGTTTTGGAAGCCAATAATGTCGTACTAAGAAAAGGAAAATGCATATTTAATACTGACGGGGTGGAATTTCTTGGTCATAAACTTTCAAATCAGGGGATAAAACCACTGGATAAATATGTGGCCACCATACGAAATTTTAGGGCACCCACAACCGTTTCTGAATTACAAAGCTTCTTGGGGTTGATCAATTATGTGGGTAAATGGATCCCTAATTTAGCCACAAAGACCGAAGCCCTTAAAGAATTACTGCGCCGTAAATATGGCAGAAACGCTGATATTCGTGAGTTGTGGGGAGAGAGTCAACAAACAGCTTTTAATTCTTTAAAAGCTGATCTGGGTGATATACCTAATCTCGGCTATTACAACGTTAACGACAGAACTATAGTGTTTGCCGATGCAAGTCCTGTAGCTTTGGGCGCTGTTCTAGTGCAGACAAATGCATCAGGACCACGTGTGATTGCATTCGGTAATAAAACCCTTACGGATTGTGAGCGCCGTTATTGCCAGACCGAAAAAGAAGCCTTAGCGCTAGTATGGGCAGTAGAACATTTTCATATGTTCCTATACGGCAAAAACTTCGATCTGGTAACTGACCATAAGCCGTTGGAGGTAATATTCAGCCCGAAATCCAAACCATGTGCGAGAATTGAACGATGGATGCTTCGACTACAGTCATACAAGTATAAAGTAATTTATCGACCAGGAAAAAATAATATCGCTGACCCTTTATCCAGGTTGTGTAGACTCATACCGCAGAACCATAATACAGTAATTGATTATGTGCAACATCTAATGGAATATACTAGACCTATAGCAGTATCGTTGAGGGAGATAGAGCGCTATTCAAACGAAGACCCGGATATACAAAAAGTCAAACAAGGAGTTAATGATAATAATTGGGACGAGACAGTTAATAGTTACAGACTGATAGAAAATGAACTCTGTTTTCATGAAGGAATTCTGTTAAGAGGGTCTAAAATTGTCATACCTAAAGCATTGCGGGATCGAGTACTATCAGCGGCACACGAAGGACACCCCGGAATCGTTGCTATGAAGGCAAGGCTTAGGACTAAGGTTTGGTGGCCTAAATATGATCGTGACGCAGAAAACCTGGTTAAATCGTGTAAAGGATGTACACTTGTATCGGCACCTAATCCACCCCAGCCATTAAAAAGAAGAGAATTACCGTCTCACCCATGGGTAGACATCGCAATCGATCTTTTGGGTCCATTGCCAAGCAATGACTATCTTCTAGTGGTTGTTGATTATTATTCCAGATACCAAGAAATAAAAGCTTGTCGGGACATATCTAGTAAAGAAATTATAAAATTATTAAGAGAAATTTTCAGCCGATTAGGATACCCTGCTTCCTTATTAGCAGATAACGGGAAACAGTTTGTTAGTGAACATTTTAAGTCATTTTGTAAGGAAAATGACATAAAACTGTTTCATTCTGTCCCTTACTGGCCTCAACAAAACGGAGAAGTAGAGCGACAGAACAGGAGTATACTTAAAAGATTGCGAATATGTCAGTATGAAAAGAGAACTCATTGGAAAGAAGCCCTAATTGATTATTTAACAATGTATAATAATACCCCTCATACAGTGACGGGTAAAACACCTGCAGAGTTATTTTTCCAGAGGAAAATTAGAGACAAATTACCGATGATTGATGATGAAGCTAACAGACCCGATGATATGGACATTAGAGATAGAGATAGAGAACGGAAAGAAAAAGGAAGGAAATACGCAGACACAAAAAGAAAAGCACAAGATTCAGACTTAGCGCCAGGAGAAAAAGTGTATGTCAGAGATATGAATAAGAAAAACAAACTTAGTACAAATTTTGAACCCACAGAACACACAGTGAAAGCACGCGTAGGAGGTGACGTGGAGGTAGAAAACGACGTAACTGGTCAGCGATTAAGAAGAAATATTGTACATCTGAAAAAGGTAGAAGGCGAGTGGAAAGTTGTAAATAAAGAAGAAAAGGAAGAAAGAAATAGAGAACTAGAAGAGGGATTAGAGGAAAATAATACAGGAAGTCAATATAAGGAAGTCAATTAATTACAAAATATAATTGTGGATGATAATGAAGGATCAGATGAAGTTGGTAGAGGAGGATGAAGGAAGTAATAATGTGAAGCAAGCTCGATGTTACTAGACGGTAAAATAAATGATTGGGAAGTGAAGGACGAAGTTAATAAATTAAAGTTGCAATTTGATTGTTGAAGGTAGTTAATTTGTTTAATTGTTAGTAATGAGTAATTAAAATGAAGATGTTAAACATGGAAGTTAAAGGAAGTTAATTTGTTTAATTGTTAATAATGAATAATTTAAAGTAGTGATGTTAAACATGGAAGTTAAGGTGATTGATAAAACCAAATAAAGAAAGAAACTAAAAATAAATTGTTTTATTAAAACAAGGAAGAGATGTAGTGTATGAGGTAAAGTAATTCATTCTGTCGTCTCATGCCTACGCGCCGCACGTTGACGTATGACGTATCAGGAGTTCACTCATTCATTCTGGAGAGGATACGAAGCGGGACGGACGCGCGTGCGGTGTATGAAGTGGGCGGTGGGCCGATGTAGTGGTAGTGAGGCACGAACAGTACACCGTACCTTCACATGGAGATAATAAACCGAACACAATAAATATGAAAAGAATTTTTGTTGTATACTTATTCAATATTTAAGTGTTGCTTGAGCAAAATTGAAAATAAATTAATTAATTTTAAAAAAACAACGAACTAAAAACGAAAAATAAATTTTCAAAGTAACTTATTTGCAACCATTGGTGTCGGGTATAGAAACATAAACAGCTAAATCTAAATGGTATCATTTGACAAATTTATAAACATAACACTGCAACGGTGGGAAATCAACAAAATAGTCCCCAAAGTTTTAAAAGCCTTAGTAATAGACTCTATGTCGTGTACGATATCCATTAAGGATATTTATCACTGCAAGCAATAAATAACGTGGCCCCTCTAATAAAAAAAAACTACGGAACGCCACCGGAAAGTTGTGTTTAAACAAACTACATTACTTTATAACACCAGTAATGTGAGTTATGTATGATAATTTGATCAGGTGATTGTTAGAAAGGGCTGACGACTTGGCGATAGGGTTGCTACCCATTAGAAAAAAGTCATGTTTTAAATAATGGAAATGTTTAAAATCAGTTGTGTCAATGTGAATCAGAGTGATTGATATTTAAAAAAGAGTCCTCCACATTCTCCTCATGTACCCGCTTAGACCTCTGGTTTGATGTACTCTGTACATTTTGGTAAAACCTATTTTTGGAAAAAGGGTGTATGTGGGTTATTCTCTTATTTATATTCTTAACGTTAAGTGAACTTTATCTAACCTTTTCTCCGAGATGTTACTTTTGTAGCCATCCTTAAATCTAATATTACTACGAAATTGACATCTCTCTTCTTCTCAATTGTTACGCTCTCGACAGAGCGGTCGTGGCCGTCACGTAGTCACATTCCTGGCAGTTACTCTTCTGACGATCTCTCGCCACTTCGCCATGTTGGTCGTCAGTTTGGTGCACTCATGCAATAGGCCGCCAATAGCAGACTTTATCTGGTCGATCTACCGCGTGGTCTGGTACCCTCTACCTTGCCCTGTACTACTAGACGTTCTATGGACTCAGCGACTGTCAACTATAGTTGGAACTGGCATACTCAAGTTTTTCGGCCATGTCTCCAGAGGAGGAAATTGACATCAGGAACTTAAAATTATTTTGTTTTTCCTTAAAAGAGTATTGTTCTATCCATTAATTTTTAGGTATGTACAAACCAGAGTAAATGATCTTCATCTAAGACGAATAACTGACTGGAGTGAAAACAGGTATTGCAAATATTCATAGTCAGCTCCTTCCCTTCCCTTGCAAATACACTTCATTTGTCCAATAAAAGGTGGCAATCCTAGCGCCCCTACCGGTTATTAGGCGCACTAATGGCGGCTCGAGCAAAACAACATTCCCGTATTGGGCCATAAAAAGGTCTATTGAAATAGGGTACGGAACACCCCTTCGATTATTTTAAATTTCGCCATTGTTATAGTGATTTGAACGGTTGAGGCGCAATCCCGAGTCATATTCCTGGTAACGAGGAGGGTAGAGTGCTTTGAAGTCGAATGAGATGGAATCGAATTATAGGTAGAGGACTTCTTTTATTCTTCGTTTATATTTAAAATAAAAGCCATTTTATTTTACTATTTCAGACAGTATAATTGCAAACGGCTGTAGCTCGTTCATCAGTATTGCTGGAAAACGTAAGTTTTTTTTTTATAGAGAGGTGGCAGACGAGCAGACGGATCACCTGATGATAAGCAATTCCGCCGCCCATGGACACCCGCAACACCAGTGGAGTCACAAGTGCGCTGCCATCCTTATATAAAATCCTTATGTAAATATTTCAGTATAACCTAAGTTTGGGACCAGGATAGATTGAAACCACTTACAAAAAACGAGGTTTTCTCATCTGCTGTCAAGATGCTTGTAATATTAATATTGACCTGTATTCCAATTGCAAAGGATTAGTTCCTATGTCAGCTGGAGGAAGCACATGTCCAGCAATAGCCACGAACAGGCTGTGCTGATTAATTGAATACACGCTCAACGTATTGATAATCACGCACGTGGATTATTGGCCACGAAATACTCGTATCATTTGCGATCAATCACTGAAATGACTACGCGAACTGGCTTACTAATTACTAAGCTACGCGTAGTCATTCTGATATGCATAGTTCTGTAATGAACAACCTAACGTGGCCAATAAATTCAATATATGCAACATATTCTCAGTCCATCTAACGCAGCGTCTTAAGACAAAAGTCTTTAATGCGTGTGTGTTGCCAGTGATGACATACGGAGCCGATACGTGGCCGATTACAATGTGCCGAATAAGTAGCCTCAGAGTCACCCAGAGAGCAATGGGGAGGGCTATGCTCGGAGTCTTTTTGCGTGATCGTATCAGAAATGATGAGATCCGCAGGAGAACTAAGGTCACAGATATAGCCCAAAGGATTGCTATCTTGGCCAACGGCCGTTGGGGCAGAAAGGTCCTCGAGTGGAGGCCACGTACAGGAAGTCGCAGCGGTGGTGAAGATTGCGGGAATCCATTGGGTGCGGGCGGCACAGGACCGATCTGTGTGGGGGAGGCCTATGTCCAGCAGTAGCCGTCTATTGCCTGAAAGGATGATGATGATGATGACCTTTATATTTGATATGTGATGAGCAGACCACCTGATGGTAAGCGATTGCCTCCGCCCATCGACCTACTGTCAATTTTGAACAATCAATTCATAATCTGCCGCGAGTTTTTGCGTGTAGGTGGTGTAACTCTGTGGTGAGGGAAACATCGTGAGGAAACCTGCCCGTCTTAGACAGTTTCTGTAAATTAAGAATTGAAAGTTTATTTTCAGTTTACCACAATATTAATCAGAATCAGGCGCGATACGCAGCTTTGATCTGCAATAAACCAAAACAACACATATCAAAATGTAGTTAAAGCTTCCAAAATAAAATCATCAGCTAGTTTTGAAACTAAACCAACAACTGAATCAAAGTTTGAAAGTCAATTTTAAAACACTTCTAAATCGATTTAATACTTTGCAAGTATTTTGATACTTGCACTCAGTGAACAAATTTGCATTCACTGCTTGCATCTAAATATAACTTATAGTACTACTTATAGTATACTTACTTATTAAAATATTTGAAAATTTTGTTCATCATCATCATCATTTCAGCCAATAGACGTCCACTGCTGGACATAGGCCTCCCCCAATGTTCTCCACACAGATCGGTCCTGTGCCGCCCGCATCCAATGGATTCCCGCGACCTTCACCAGATCGTCGGTCCACCTTGTGGGGGGCCTGCCACGGCTGCGACTTCCTGTACGTGACCTCCACTCGAGGACCTTTCCGCCCCAATAGCCGTCTGTTCTCCTCGCTATGTGCCCTGCCCATTGCCACTTGAGGCATGCAATCCTTTGGGCTATGTCTGTAACCTTAGTTCTCCTGCGGATCTCATCATTTCTGATACGATCACGCAAGGAGACTCCGAGCATAGCTCTCTCCATTGCTCTCTGAGTGACTTTGAGCCTCTTTAATCGGCACATTGTAAGCGGCCACGTTTCGGTTCCGTATGTCTTCACTGGCAACACACACGCATTGAAGACTTTCGTTTTGAGACACTGCGGTAGGTGGGCCGAAAATATGCTGCGTAGCTTCCCGAACGCTGCCCAGCCGAGTTGGATTCGTCGATCGACTTCTTTCTGAAAGTTGGACTTACCAAGCTGGACTTTTTGTCCGAGGTAGATGTACTCATCTACAACTTCCAGTGCAGAGCTTCCAACCTTTACAAGAGTGGGTACGACATGGGAATTCGACATGATTTTCGTCTTGTCCATGTTCATTTTCAGACCCACTTGTTGGGAGACTCTACTGAGGTCGTCAAGCATTGTGCCTAGGTCTTCCAAGGTCTCAGCCATGACTACGATATCATCAGCGAATCGAAGGTGCGTCATGTCCACTGTCCACCATCTCGTTTCACATAAACCATGATATAGTATTAAATATGACTGAGATCTTCTAGAAATACCTACAAAAGACCAAAAATTTAAATAAATAAATAATAAATAAATCATTTATTTTTCTCATCACAAAGGTCAATGACAATACATTACTTAAGGTTACATAATATTTGAGGTGTATAACCTTGTGAGAGACTGGTGTCCATACTAGGGTAATCTCTGTGTTACGGATCGCCAGGCCCCCCCCCCCCCCCCTCATTATTGTCTTAGTTGACAAGTAAATGTTTGTATTTTATATTTAATGAGTTATGGATAATATTTTTATATTTTATCTTAATTTCGCAAGAGAAAAATAAAAACAAAACACAAAAAAGTGCATGCATAAATAAAACGTGTGTGTGTGCGTGCGTGTTAGTGTGTGTGCGTGCGTGTGTGTGTGTGCTCGTGTATGCGTGTGCATGTGTGTGTGTGCGTGCGTGCGTGGGTGTGTGTGCGTGTGTGTGTGTGAGTGCCAACGTGTGTAAATGTTATGTACTATTATTGATGAAGCTTTTGTGCCGTTTATTCTTTTGATAATACTTTCAATAAATTTTCTGTACAGTCATAATCTAAATTAAGTAGCCAATTTTGTAGCAATTCCTTGCATGCTCGTATTGGTAGCGAGTAATACGATATGGTTACATTTAATTTATTGTAGAGATATCCCCCCAGAAAGCAAAAGAACTTACGTGCAAAATGTGTATTAAAGCTTTGAGAAGAACAAATATTGTTCTGCCTTCTTTTGCTTTCTAAAGTGGAGTCATAATGTAGTGTGGAATGTTTTAATATAATAGTGTGAAGTGTGAATAATTTTCGAACTGAAAGGACCTCACATTGCTTATAAAGGTTAGTTGTAGGATACATGAATGGGAGAGACTTACCTAATTTTAGAACTGTCCTTTGTGCTGTGCATTTAGTTCTAACATATGACCTCCTGTTAGGGAATCGCACGTTCTTACTATCGCTCCATATATCGTCATACATGCGCCTGTACTGAAGACTAATTTACCGATCTATGTTGCATCAATCGAGATCAATAAGAGATATATAAGTATGCGCAACATTCCAGCAACGTAAGCGCGGTATCCTTAGAAATCACAACTTGATTCATGACGCCAGCCTATAAACAGTTCTCGATTGTATTAAATCAGCGGCATCCACGTCGTTAGGGTGTAACGAGCAGGATCGATCTCGAGCGACAGTGATGTCGTGATAAGCCTTATCCGTCCTGGACGATGCCATCGTAGTCTGTGATGCCATCGGAGATTCAATTAACCTAATGACGTTTGCCTGACTGCCTCTAGGCTGGAGGATCATTCTTGCTTTTTTAGATATGCAAATGGGCGATATTGGGGTAAAGAAAAACGTTTTGAGAAGTTATGAACTCATCTAAAATGTTTTAGGGTCTACCCTGATCTCAGACGTAACATAACTTAGTGAAACATCCTTAAATTTACATACAATTAAAAGTGATATTGAAAAAAATTGTATGTGAATATTTCTAATAACATAAAATTTCTTTTTTTTGATAGGTGGCAGTCGAGCAGATGGATCCGCCCCCGCCTATAGACTCCTGCTACACCAACACCAGTGGAGTCACTGCCTGCAACGTTTTCCCTTTTCCTCCAAATTAGTTCTCCAGTACCCTCATTCACAAAGCAGATGCTGTTTTACGCCGATTTTCTCTGAGGTTGTTGTACTAATCATTCATGCATGGCTCCACTTGGTAAATCGATAATCCTTTCGGCCTCTCCTTGCCATATCTATACTATCAATAAAGAGGTAACACCTCGGCGGGTGACTGACTGATCTATTAAAGCACAGACGAAACTACTGGACGTAAAATCATGAAAATTGGAATATGGGTAGTTTTTATTATGTAAGCGAGCGTAAGAAGGATTTTATAATAATTCAACCCCTAAAGGGGTAAACTAGGGGGTTAACGTTAAACGAAAGTTTGTCATTTAAAATCGGATTATGTTTATTGATAAAAATATAAAATATGCCTGTTTCAGTTTTTTTTAATTCAACCCCTAAAGGGGTAAAATGAGGGAGTAGAGACATTGTATGGCAGATTCGTTATTTTTAAAGTTAAAGTCATGAAAAATGGTATTAGCGCTCATCATACAAATTTAGGAAAAGTAATTTGAGCATTTTTTTTTATTCAACCCCCAAAGAGGGAAAAGGGAGGTTGATTCTTTGTATGGGAGATTCGTCAGTGCTCCTAGAGTAATTAAAATTGGTATTTGCACTGTTCATACAAAATTAATATCAATACTTTCAACAAATTTGGAAGATTATATTTAGTGCTCATCAGTCATGAAAGGATATAGAAAATGCATGAAAGGCATTTCAGTATTTCAAGTCTCCGTTTAATACCTATCTTCTTACTCTCAGAGTTGCTTAACTACAAATTAAGTTCGTATAAAAACACAATTTCTTAATGTTTTGTTTTAAAATTAAATTAACGAAGCGAAGCGAGGGCGGGCCACTAGTTACCTATAGTTTGGGACGACCCGTTTGGAACAGTGGTAGTGAACGCTGCCTTTGGTCCAAGGGTTGCGGGTTCGATCCCCGCACAGTACAAACATTTGTGTGTATGAACATGTCTGTTTGTATTGGTCTGGGTGTTTGTATGTATTATAAGTATATATTTACAAAAGAAAAGTATTATATGTATATATTTGTAATTCCGCTGTAGATTCTGATATCCGTAACACAGGTGGTTGAGCTACCTATCTCGGAGTCAGATCAATGTATGTGATGTTGTGAAATATTTATTTATTTATAGTAGCTTAAAGTGTGGGACCGTGGGAGAGCCAAGCTTCGGCATGAATACGTCGGCTCGACCGGAGCGATACCACGGCCTCACAGGAAACCAGCGTGAAGCTCGTCTCTGCTGTGTTTCGCTGCGTGAGTGAGGCAGGCCTGATCCGGGGGTGGAGGAAAAGAGGTTTCAAAGGTTGGCAGCGCACTTGTTACTCCGCTAGTGTTGCGTGTGTCCAACGGTGCAGTCAGCTAAACAAGCTTATAGACGAGTGACGACATGCCAACGACTGCTACAGGCGATTGGTCGGTGACAGTCACCGACTGTCTGCGGCCGTCGTCAGCTGATTTTTCTTAAAAAAATATATTATTTATTATATTTACAAAAAATAATTATTAATTTGCATTTATTAGCTGTTACTGTCAACATAGTCCACCTTTTCAAATCCTGCATATAACTCACGGACATTTACCTCTGTAGTCAGTGTATGTGATGATAACTTTTTTAATATAAAATGTGGTTTGTCAGCCATCGGATCAAAGCAAGGGTTCCGTGAAAGGCTGGACCTTCGTCAAGTGCTCTTGACGCAGCAGAAATCTTTTCAACTGATCGAGTTGCGATCACGATATTGGGATCTTCAGTACCTCTGATTTACATGAAACTTATTAAAATGGAATTCGTTGGCGTAAGAGTGACCCAGATAGGGAAAAAGCAATGGAAATTTAATCTCCTCATGGATTACTTTAGTTAACTTTTTTGCATTTTATAATGATTTAGGGTCGTCCTTAAGAATTAATTTTCATTTAAAACGTGGCCTGATACAAATATAAATGTTAACTTCACTCATCTGAGAAACTGAGAAATCAAAATTAACACATAGGTATTATTACTGTCAGGCTTTATATTATTGAGAGCTTTAAAGAAAACTAGAAAGTTAGGGTTTTGTATAGTTTGTATAGTTCTCGTCATCTTTTTTTTTAACTTTATGCAACAGCTGCCACATTATACAATAGCCAAATTTCTTAAATGACAATATTATGACATAGTTATCATCATTTATACTGCCGAAAAAAAAATTGACACGCCATAAAGCACCTAAAAGAGCGCGCTACAATTTAGTTATCTGTGGTCTTACACGAATAGTCGATTTCGCGCTATTTTGTTTTGAAATTTACTTATTAGTAAATATTTATATTTTTAGAGTGACTGAAGTGTAGAGTTAGCAAAAGCATCAAGAGTTACAAATAAGTAGTCTTTTACCAGGAAAATGGTTTTATATGCTCGCTCGTGTTTTTATAACCCTAATTATGTGATAGTCACATAAACTACTATTGGTAATACTTTTTGAGTTTTAGTATTATAATATAAATTGTGGTCTGGTGCACGGAAATTCAAGATCTCTAAAACAGTATAAACATGGTAACATTTGTTCGCACTGCGCGGTCACATTTTTTTCAGGCGTTTAAGCTCCTAAGGTCCTACAGTGAAACCATCCTCGTCTCGTAATACACCTGCCACATCTAAAGAGATACATGGCGCATTTGAGAGCGACGAGGTTATCTTCGTCTTTTAACCCCTATAGATTTAAAACTTTTTAGATTTGGTCTTGAATTCGGTTTCAGTACAGCCACTATTATTAAATCTGTGAGTGCAGCAAACTTGTGCATCGGCGTAACTCCTGTTTACGTCAGCAATAATAAATATTAACTGTATTATTTAGATATAGCTAAGAATAGAACTTAAACTAGAACATTTTCTATTTTAGCAGACTTACCTAGATAAAAAAAATCTTGAAAACAGTAATTTCAAAATAGTTCGTTTCCCAATATATCTTCCCGCTAATACTTACTCTGGTAAGCTATTTGCTTTGGAAAAAAAAAAGAAATAATTTAAGACCTTGATTTTGCTATAAAATATTAGAGGTGACCATTTTTAACGCACCAAACCCGAGAGACTATAATTAGGTTAATTAAGGCACACATACATCACAGGAAGATTATTACGAAAGATAGGTAGATACATTATTGTACAAAGTTTACAGATCTTAGTTAGATCTTAGAAATTGATGAACGTTACTCATTCATACATTTTTAGCAAATGTATACTGATTCACGAAATACTAAATAACAATATACACATTAACACAACATCAACTAAAAGGAAAAAATATCATAAAATTAATCTAAGACGGACTAAGAAATTAAAATTGTACACCTCGCGAACAAACTATTAAAAAAGTCGCTAATATAATTATGAAGGTGCTAATTTGTACAATAAGCTACCAAAAGATATATAGGTATACTGTCAAGTTCCATCACTTCTTTCAAAAAACACTAAAAAACAACATCATCAACACTATCTTAGTACGACCGCCTAGTACGCTCACGAGCCACTTTCAGCCGCGCTCGATCTATATCTTGGTATCTGAGCTGCCGTATTGGACGGACATTGACTTAACTTAAAATATTGAATTACCCTCTGAAATAGTAATAGTATTTTGAAATCAGTTGCATTAATTGTAAATTGATGTTTTTTTATTATTTAAGTGAATTACTTAATATTAAATTGTAAGAACTGTATTTATTCAAAGTGATTCTGGATTCAACTATGTCAATATGTATTGTGTTGTTTTTGAGTATCCGTGTAATAAGTCTAACGAATAGAAAATATTATTTTGTCACCAATTTCTCATGTAAGTGAATTGTAATTCTGATGAGAAGAAAAAACATAAACCGTAAAAAAGTAAACATTATTTAGGTATGTTAAAAAGTAATTCCATTCGTTTTTCTCTCGTCGTATAGAAAAGAGGTCGCCTCGGTACGAGACATTTTCTAATCTCCTAAGGTGGAAAATATTGGCTTCCCCCACTTTATGTCTTCGCATAATCGCATATTCGGTATTAGCCTTAATATGAGTCAAAATGTTTGAAACCGTAAAACACTCCGCTCATCACGCGGCTTAAATCGTAAATTTAAAAGCCTTCGTTATTTGGGGGTCGTCGGGCACCCAACCATTATCATAAAATTATGCGATATCACTTTCTTTTGATGTGTCGTAAAAATGAAAATACACGGACGCTGCGACTGTACTTTTACAGACCCTGTAGGTATGTTAATTGAATTTCGTGGTTTTATTCACATTATATCGATGAAGGGGGCCTTCTCGTGTACTCGATATGAAGCTGCATTAGGAATTTCAATACATTCGTCAGTACAAATATCGAATTAGAGATCAATCTAGAGGGGGTGATTCTCAGGGTTTGACAGGAGGTCGCATTCGATTAAATTGAGGAAGGAAGGATGATTACTCAATCAAATTAAGAAAGAGTTCCTTTTCGAGATATGCTAAAGGTATTAGGAAATCATATGCTTAGCATTTGATTTGTATTCTTCTTTCTCTTTTATGATATTTAGATACAAGTTTTATTCCTTTTAACTTCATGTCGAAGCGGGAGAATTGCTCCCCTGGGCCCTGGTCGATTCTATCCACAGCCAATAAAATGGTTCAAACGCTATTGAGACAAAGTCGGACGGGGTTGAGTGTTTAATTGGTACGAATTCCCTTGAATGGATTCTGGTCTTTACAGTATGAATTGAATGAATGAATAGAAAACTAAATTCAATTCACAGCTTTAATCTCATGGAATTTGGTTCAGTAGTAGATCTAGAGTTGTTCATAATTATAAAGTGATGGAAACAAGAAAATACAAAGTTTGCGTCACGGAACTACGTTAGCCATTAACATTATTATCAGTCTGTTTACATAGAAACTTCCACTGCTTAGGCCCGATTCGACCAATCTTAATCCTAAGAGACTAAATAAATGGTATAGTGCTGTCATTCCATACAAATCTGACGTTATCTATTGATAAAGATTGGTCGAATCAAGCCTTAGTAGACTTTCATTGCTGGACTTATTAGGCCCCTCAATGTTTTTCATTTCACTTTCTAGCAATCTTTAGCTCATCATTCGATCTAGTCGTAGCCCGTTTTAGTACCTACTCAAAATAGTAATAGAGTTTCTATTTTTCTAAACACGTATCTTTGACTGCCTCGGTGGCGTAGTGGTTAGTGGGTCGCACTTTAAAGCGACGGCTGCGCTACACTTATTAGCGTAGACGTATTAGCGGGACCTTTGTCCCGGGTTCGATCCCTGGGTCGGGCCAAAATTTGGTACCTATGTTTTCGGTAAGAAATTTTTAGTGCCAGCCCGGAGTCTGGAAGTTTTCGGTAATGTACCTCCGTGCATCGGAGAGTACGTTAAGCCGTTGGTGCTGCGCCCAATCGCTCTCCGGTTGTGTCGCACTGGTGTCCTATCGGAATATTATGGTAAGGGAATAGAGAGTGCACTTGTGTTTGCGCACACACTTGAGCACTGTAATATATTCTGCGTACGTGGCTGATCGTTAAGATTCGCCGCCGTAGCCGTGATCGGTTAGAGGATATATTATACGTATCTTTACAGCTTATCATTCATCTTGTCATATAAAATAATTCAATATTGTGTACACGTGGCTTAAATGTTAATGTTCGGTAGTTCATTACTCCACAAATATTCGCTTATGACTTATTGTGTACCGCCATTACGGGTGGTCATAAACGAGACAGATACAGGCAAACATTGAAATCCATTTCCCAACTCCAATAACCCTTAATGAGGTCACGTACTCAAAAACGTCCAACGAACACAGTATTTTATTGCCACTTCAGTATCAAAATACCGATTGTAATTTTACGCAGTCACACGCCATCCTGGCTTATCGGCCTGTTTGGGCAAAACTCGAAAAGCCCACAATTTGGATGTTTACCTCGTAAATAATAATTCAGTCGATGTTAGCATCGGATAAAGGATATTCGGTTTCAAGTTAGATTGTGTGGCGTTTGATGAAAGCAATTCCAGGTTAAGGTTAACATCGTTGCCGTCGTTACATTGGGGAATTCAATATTATGTAATTTAATGTTAAACTACTGCTATTATTATCTATACTCATAATAATCATTATTGAGCACTAAAATGCTTTCGGAAGCGCTAGTCTGCAACTACTCGTTCGAATTTACTACCTATTCATACTCTTCGGAGCATGTTTGGGAAGAAATAATTTCTAATATTATAATAAGAAAATATTTATGGGGCATTGTTCGGTAACTGAAAAGAAAAAAAAGCTAACTATAAGCCCCAGAAGCCGTGGTAAAGACTACGTCTATTTTTCTTTGTTACTTATTTCACTAAGTAGGTATGCGTATTTTGTTTCCGAGAAATAAAAATAAATTCATGAAAATTAACACTAATCGTGAATGTGTTAATTTTAAGAAGTAAATAAAGTATTATCATCAGACATACATAGGTCCAATAATGTGCCACATAGGATGACCAGAAATTACAGCCGAATATCTGGCTGTTCACTGAAAGTGAAATCTTATTACAATCACATGGTTAAAGTATTAAAAATCTTGCAGCTAACATTCCTCTGGTGGACACCAGAGGAATGTTAGCTACAAAGCTAAAACCAAAAAATAACGTACAAACCCTAAGTGACATTTATAATATTTTTTATATTTTTATTATATTTACCGAACGCTGGAAGCACAATGCAAATAAATACAGTCGGATGCTACCTTAAAAATGGAAATTGGTATGCTGACACGATTTCCGAGGGTAAATATTGTAACGAAAAATGCAAATTGGTGAAATTGTAAACTTTTCGCACTTATCATTTTACTGGTGGCTTTGATATTCACCGACAGTATCATTATATCTCCGAATTGTTTTATAGGAGTGAGAACGAGTTTTGCTGTTTTATGGAATTGCTAATGCCATAGAAGAGAATACGGTTAGATAAATATTTCTTGTTAAGGCCGACTCAACCAATCTTAATCCGAAACTAAATCTATGGCATAGCCCTGTTATTCTCTACAAATCTGACGTAATACCGTAAATTTACCCATGGATAAAGATTTGTCGATTCCGGCGGTTAAAACTAAAACACTCCGTGTGGGCTGATGCAATTCAATAGGCTTAAATTCGTTTCTAGTGATTTTAGTGAAAAGGTATTTATATTTATAGTGAAGTGCCGCGAAGTGATTCTTGAATTGTATTGTTTTTAAGTTGTCACGTGACAACTTGCTTGGACCTAATAGGGTATTAAAACCCGCGATTGTGTTTAGAGTGGTATTGGCAGAATCTCTAGGTCGATAAAACGCAATAAACCGGCGTTTTATTGAGTGATTGTGACATTGACTGCCTTCGGCTGTTGACTAGCCACTTATTCTCAATAAAATACTTGACATTGGCAAGATATCCTTAAGTAGAGCCAATAATCTTTAACACATTAAGCTTCCAGGTAGAGCCATATTATAAAAAAAGATTGATCGAATTGGGCCCTTAGAAGATATTAGTGAAATTGTTTTGGTCTCTATGTTTACAAAAATATGTAGCTGAACTACGACTGTAGTTCAATTTAACAAGTAAAACTATAGAAAATTTCTAAATCGTCTCAGATCTAAGTGTGCTCGATCGAATGTCCAGAGGGGCTAACGTGACTTTTTCAAAAGATTCGTAGCGAATGCATATCTTAAGCAATATTATGAAAAATTAAAGAGCTCCGTTTATCGTGCATAAACATGACTAAAATCGAAATTCGAACGTCTAACAGGATATTATCCTAAAATAAGCGTGGCGCAAGCGCCCGTCAACGCTAAAATACCCACCGATCAGGCGGCCGGGAGCCTAAGTCAATGCCACCAATACGTATTGACGTTTGGTTTCGTGGCTAGCTATCGCCGACGACGGTGCTTCGTACTGAGTACTAGCGTATTGCTGAATCGTAGCGTGTGGGCAAATTCTTTGAATGTTCGTGTAGGCCTTCAGAGTGGGACTCAAATTCACTAATTTAAGAGCTGAGACAGGGTCACATATCAAATTCGTCAACGAGCCAAATATTGACAGAAGTTGTTATACGTGGAAATTGAATGTTTAGACCTTTGGCGGCGAGACTTTTCGTCAGCTGGGCCCTGCGAAAAAAAGATGTTATCAACCGATCGATGGTAGAATCAATAGGTCTTGTAGAAACTATCGATTCACGTGGACCCATGCTTAATTTAATATTTCGTTTACTACAGCGTGTATTTGTGAACATTCTTTTAACCAGATGTTTTACCAACTACCTATTCTAAACAACATAAGATGACTTTTTGAAATTTATCGAAAATAAAATTTTGACTCCTTACACAGAATTATCACAAATCACGTTTTTTTTACGTAAACGGTGGCAGAAAAGCAGACCTATCACCTTATAATAAGCGATTCCCGCCGCCCATGGACACCCGCGATCCAGTGGAGTCACAAGTGTGCTGCCAACCTTTAAACCCCCCTTTCCCCCTGATCGGGCCTTCGGTACCCTCACTTACGCAGCGAAACACAGCACAGTGTTGCTTCACGCCGGTTTTCTGTGAGGCTTTGGTATAACTCCGATCGAGCCGGCCCATTCATGCCGAAGCGTGGCTTTCCCACGGTTATCCCACGTGACCGACTTTGTATGAAAAGATTATTTTTTTCATGCAAATTTCCAAAAGTCATTGAATAAAGTGTTGTTTATAATGGTTGGTTGACCACGTGGTAAAAGGTATGTAAATGTTTTTATTTATTTGGAAAACAAACAATTACATAAAAATTAAAATAATTTGAAAACAATAAAAACAAAAATCAGAGAAATTTCCACATAAAAAATTATAAACAAATGTATTATAACATGTCAAAAAAAATATATAAATGTTCAGAGTTACACCAGATTTTACCCAATTTTAAATTGAATCTTGAGCCTTCTGCGTTTTGAAAAAAAAATCGATAATCTTAAAAAATTATGAACTAATATCACCTTATTATAAATTGCGATCTAAAGTTATTTCCGTACTAAAGCTCATGTCATCCCGTTCCAACAGGCAATGTCAAAAGGTGCTGACACGAGTTTTGTTCCGGGACTATCATTAGTTCGCAATTTATAATAAGAGAGTTAAACTTAGCTTTTCTCCAATTTGATTATTTGAATATTTTTTCAGCATCCTGAATAATTAACTTTTCTATATAAATCTTTACTTTTCGCTTTGATAAGGAAATTCGACTCATTAATTTTGAGAGTAATATCTCGCGTATATTTAATGAAATTATCCTAGATACCTTTATCAAGTTTATGCCAAAAGAAACGTTCCTCGAGGGATCATGATTGATTTCTTACTTAGGTAAAATTATTAATTATTTAGCGAATGATTTCTACCTACTTTCCGTACTAGAGTGCTCAGAAAAAATTACAGAGGGTACAGACCGCGGCACATAAGTTAGTAGCTCACTTTATACTAAAAACGTTTTCTACGTAGGTACTCAAGGTGACCTTGACTAGACTTATTTGCCACGGCTGTAATGAACATCAATTTTACGCTATACATGTCATAAATTGTTGCAACTTATTATGTTGGGGAAAGTAGCTGGTAAGAGGCGTGTGGGTCGGAGGAAAAAGTCATGGCTGCGTAACATCCGGCAGTGGACGGGGATCGCGAGCGCCGCCGAGCTGTTTCGCCTCGCTAGAGACCGAGAAAAATATGCTAGACTTCGCTAGTCGGAGAGGCACTTTAAGAAGAAGAAGAAGAAGTCGTAAATATACCTTTACCATAGTCTACTTCGGATTAATAATATCCTCCAACCGATCACGGTTACGGCGGCCAATCTCAACGATCAGCCACGTGCGCAGGATAATATTATAGTGCTCAAGTATGTGCGCAAACACATGAGCACTCTCTATTCCCTTACCCTCATATTTTGATGGGACACTACTGTGAAACGATCGGAGAGGGATCAAGCGCAGGGCCAACAGCTTAACGTGTTTCCCGTGTCACAGGGGTACAAGACCGCCAATTCCAGACGCCGGGCTGCCACTAAGAATTTCTTACTGAAAACGTAGGTACAAATTTTGGCCCGACCCGGGGATCGAACCCGGGCCTTCTTACGCAGCCGTTGCTTTAAAGTGCGACCCACTACCTAAGCACTGCGCCAACGAGGCAGTCGAGTCGAGTACTTCGGATTATACAATTATCAAAACACTTAAATGTTCGTTAAATCATTACTAGCTAAAACAGTGCTATAAAGCTGTTTTTATTATTCTCTCGTAAATTTTGTATAACTTTTTTTTGTTAAAAACGTCAAAACTGCTCTATAACGGCAAGCTTTATTCAACATTTATGAATAAAGCCCTTAGATTTATGATTTCAGCTATAATGGGTGGAGTTTTCCGCTCGTCTGAGCAGACACCCACAACACTAGTGCATTGTAAATGTGTTTGTTCCATTCTTCTAATTTCGTTTGTTTTTCTTTTTGTGTTTTGTTTTTTTTTTCATGTCTAATTTTAAGTGTGCACGTACATCGCCCAAAGCTAAGCCTTGAAAATCAGCGCTGCAGTGGTTACTGGCTGCTGCAGTAAATGCCGAGGCTGCGCCTTGTTGGCCACAAACCAATGTCATGTCCTATTATATTTTGTTGTTTTTGTTTTTCCATATACTTGTCTACTGCTGTATGTACTATGTTTTTATGGGCAATAAACTTATCTTATCTTATCATTGCAGTCACACGTGCGCTGTCAACCTTTAAGTTTAAAGGTTGAGCAGCAGAAGTTGAAGGGGAGTTCCCCTTTCCTCCGTATTGGGTACTCTCACTCATTGGTGAAACATTGCGCAGGCATTGCTTCACGCCGGTTTCCTGTGAGGTCGGTATCACGCCAGCCGAGCCGGCAGAGTCAAACCAAAGCGTGGTTCTCCCTCGGCAAAGTGACTTATATTCCGTAAAGTCATCTTCTCATCTTTTTGATAGCAATGTTCAGTCACTGTAAAAGTAGTAGGAGTATCAGCCTACATACTGTCCTACTGCAGGGAAAAGGCCTCCATCATATTTTATTTATTTATTTATTTATTCTTTATTGCACTAAGTAAAAAAAGTACAATTGGCGGACTTAATGCCTTACAGCATTCTCTACCTAATATATATATATATATGGAAGGTATTATAAGTAATAATCTGAAGACTTTAAACATACATACTTACACATTATCAAATACATAAATATAATTATTAGCATCACGGAAAGCAGATTTTTTTTATTATTATCAATCAATTCATAGAAATCAAGTCATCGCTACTATGATGGGATTAGGCTTAGTCACTGTAAAATTGAAAATAAAAAATGTAAGTAAGGTATCTTTATTGTATTCTTATGATAAATCGTCATCCAGACAGTTAGTTCTGTTTATAATATAACGATCTGTGTAGATTTTTTAATGAAAAGAGGATTAAAACTGTATCAAGAGGACATAATCGTAAAAATAATACACCTTTTTATTTACACAATTGAACATCATTAGGTCAACCACTAATCAATTCGAAACTAAATATCGCTCAGGTTTATCAGCGGCAATCAATATTCAATTCAATTTTGTTTCACTTATAGATTTTTATCGGGTAGCAAGCGGGCGCCCTCGGTCCGCATATCAACGCGTCAATATATCAGATATCTACCGTCATTTGTCCACCTTTCCTATTTATAGAGGATGGGGTAGACAATGCTGCCAAAGGTTTGCCATCTATGCAGTATTTTAACTCCGGACAGAATTTCTTTTATTAATTTTGTTTCGAACACTTACCGAATACTTACCTACTTCATTTAACGCGTCAGCTTAAAAGCAGACAACTAGAGCTAATAGGAAAGCTGGAGTCTAGAAGCAAAACGTTTGTATGTAATAGTTAATACATTTAATAATTACGTTTACATAATGTAGAAATAAAAAAAACTGGAAGTTAAAAAGTACAGTCTTCAATCAACACTTAGGTATGGGCATCAGCGACTTTTCGGATCTCGCTGATGCACATGAGCTTCAGTGATCACTTACCATCAGCTGTTCCATACAAAATAGAATATCCATTCGCAAATATTGTATGGAACAACTGTTATTTTTTTGTTTATATTGTCGATCTAACATGCTAAATGGACTTTATTTCACGATATCTATTTTTTGGTGTTCAGGATATAAACGGTAAAAATATCGGTGTAAAAATCTTATTCGACTTCAATATCGAATGCATGGAGATAGGGACGGAGTACTTCATATACATGTGTATATTTATAAAAAAAAATCTATGCATTTAGTCCTATCCAAAGGAGCAAAGCTGGCTACCGTACAATACTACGACCTACTATACAATCAATAGAGGCGTTCACCTGCAGTCAAATTGTTAGGTAGAATACAATGACTATACGTAGGCACTAGAAGTATCTAGAAGTTCTTTATGGCTGGTTTAACTGGTTTTAACCGTGGACGGTAATTCAATTGGAAGAGTTTCTTCCTTACTTTTAAATTACTTAAGTGTCCGTTAAGTTTTTTTTATGTGGCTCTACCTGAAGATAATTTGCCAATATCGAGTAACTTATTGAAAATAAGTAGGTAGTCAACAGTCGAAGTCAGTCAAAGTCACAGTCACTCAATAAAACGCCGGTGTTTTTACGTTTTATCGACCTACAGATTCAGCGGATATCACTGTAAAAGCAATCGCGGGTTTTAAGACTCTAATAGTTCCAAGTAAGTGGTCAAACTCGCACGACGCACAATAGCAGTGTTAAAAATGGTACAATCCAATGATTCTTATTATTAGGATCACTTTTCGGCACTTCATTGCACAAATAAACACCAAATTACCACTAGACACTAATTCTAAACCTTTGAACTGCATCAGCCTACGCGGCTTGTTTTAGCCCTCCCCGCCGAATCCGTCAGTTTATTTTCTGGTGATCTATCTTGTCTGCCACGTATCACATAAAGAAGTGTCAGTAATACCTGCTGTATTATTCAAAAAGAACTTAGAAACTCTTTTCTAGTAGTTTTTTTTAGATTTTCGCGTTGCATTATAACTATAATTTATCAAGACGGGAATTAACACGACTAAATAACTACAATTATTAGAAAAAAACACGATTTTTATTATGTGATACAACATTGTGTACTCACATATTTTGCTGTACGTTACAGCAGCCGTGGTCACGAGCGGACTCATCCGCTCGTGACCACGGCACAATGTTGTATCACATAATAAAAATCGTGTTTTTTTTCTAATAATTGTAGTCATTTAAAAAAACTGCCTATTATATTTAGATTTTTTTAAACATGATTGTAATCACCAAGCTGCGTTTTTTTCAATGGTTAATTACCTACCACAGACTCATTTTCTTTGTTAGCTTGTAGTTACAGAGTTAGTTTATAAAAAATAATTTTCTTGCATTAATACATTTACTTTTGTGTTTTCTTGCTAACTGAACAATACCGCCACTAGTCTAAGCTAATGTCTTAGTTTCTTTTGTTTGAGGAGAGGCGTAACTAACACCAATCTGCGTTAGGCAAGTATGGTATGATGATTAAGCCTAAGTAGGGGAGAATAGCAGGGACAATTATTTTGGTATCGGTTTGTCCAAAAGACTATTTTAATTTAATGTTTTAGGTACACTGCAGTCTTAATGTGAAAAGAGAATGCAGGTCAGACGGCAGTCGCTTTATTGTAATTAGACTCCCCAAATCCAGAATCATGGTCTAAACGTACCCCAGGCTCCGGAACGACAGATTTGGATGTAACCGGGAATTACACGCTAGGATGAGTATTTTTTTTTATGTGATACTTCGCAGACGGATCACCCGATGGTAAGCGATTGCCGCCG